>JBBPBP010000003.1:38986458-38997984 GCA_037974735.1 Cicer chorassanicum | reverse complement strand
TTTTGACGCAAATAAGAAAGCATTTTGATGTGAGTTCATTACTAATTAGCTTACTATAATGTCAAGAAACAAAGTTTAAAGACAAATACAATCGTAAAATAATCACTAATTTATCTTTCAAAATTATAATAAGTTATCCTTTTCATTTGTTTTTTAAAAGAGGAGTGCTAACAACACACTCTTTAAAATTATTTAAATTGACTACATGACAAATGTGCATGATGAAAATGATGAGAATGTTTAATTTCCTGAATGTAAGTAAAAAATGCACATCTAGAATTAGTGCAATATTCAATTTTGATGAATGAAGAAGGTATAGGCCCAATTATTCCCATAAGAGGGTTAAGACAAGGGGGTATGTTGTCCCCTTATCTCTTTATGTACTTTTTGATGAGGGTATAATGGGCCTTGATTCATAGAGGGGAGGCTAGAGGTGACTTGCATGGTGTGTAGAGGAACTCCAGCTCTCTTGCACCCGTTATTTTTTTATGATTGTTTTCTTTTTTCAAGGCAGTTGAAAAGAAGGCTGAGTGCATGCAAAATATTTTGTCAACATATGAACGAGCTTCGGGTCAAGCAATCAACATGGTCAAATTAGAGATATTTTATAGCAAGAACACGCCAAGCGAAATGGGGAAAACTATCAACAATTTATTTGGAGTAACAAAATGTTTGGGAACTAACAAGTATCTAGGTATGCCATATATGGCGCG
This sequence comes from Cicer chorassanicum, assembly GCA_037974735.1. Lineage (NCBI taxonomy): Eukaryota > Viridiplantae > Streptophyta > Magnoliopsida > Fabales > Fabaceae > Cicer > Cicer chorassanicum. Next base: position 38,997,271 of record JBBPBP010000003.1, on the reverse strand, counting down.
AAGACAAAAAAGAGTTCTTTTTGGAAAATTGCAGATGGAAGAAAATTCAAAATTGGTTCGGGAAGCATTTATCTAAGGCACATGAATTGAGGTCTTGATTATGTCGGTAGCATAAGCAATACCCATGCATTGTATGAGCATTATCTTTATCCCATCTTCCTTGGGGGACCAGATAAAGAGGATGATCAATTCATTTTGGTGGGGTACGAATCGTGGTTCAGGTAGAGGATTTTAATGGCTTAGTTGGGAGAAGCTTGTAGAATGAGAAACACAAGAAAGTGGGGAATTTGAATTATGTTTTATTTTAAAACTGTTTTAATAAGACTAAAGTAAACTGCTGAAAACAAAGCAAATAAACAAAAGAAAAAAAAATAAAGAACGACACAAACAATTTATTCTAGTTCACTACCAATTCAGTAGTTACGTCGAGTTCGTTCTACATGTAGATTTAATCCAATAATTCATCAACTAAATTACACTTCCATTGAACACCTACTAGTCAAAAAAATTGTGTTCAAATGTTCTCAATCTGCTAGCTTCGTACTGTCAAACTGTTGAGGGATGCAGCCACTACTAGGCTAGGTTACAAAAAATTAAAGAGCAAGAGTGCAGAAACGACTGTAAAATGCTTATTGTGGTACATTGTTTCTTGTACTTGTCGATAAGAATTGCACGTTCTTTTATAGAAATTTTTAGGGTACCTGACTGTTATTCTGATTGCAAGAAATCAACATGTATCATGAAGTTTTGTATCAAATCTTCTGACATTGATTCGCCATTAAACCTTGTCAAAAATATTATGGAAATTGATTCTACAAATCTTGATATGAAGACAGAAGGAGCAAAGGATATTGTGATCATATTATGTCGCATTGACCTTCAGATCAGAGAATGCGCAAAAGCTTTGTCTTTTTTAGAGCATTGACGATTATCAGCGTGTTGACTATTATAAGAGTCAAACCATCACATGTTTATCTTACTTATCAGAGGAAAAATAGTTAGATGTTTGTTGTAGTTGTCAAAGCCAAACTAATCAGAGATTTGCTTGCAATAATAGAATCACCAGAGACGCGTTTCAGAGTGTGTTCACCAGACTTAGAGTATGAAGATTAAAAACGGAGTCTTGGTGTTCCTTTAACTTAGATCAAACATCAGATGATGCAGCCTGAACTCATAAGGAATAACATGTTCTAAAGTCTGCACAATAAAATAGAATATTAAGGCTTTAAATTGTTCCCACAAAATAATTTTGTTATCATCAAAACACGTAAGGGTCGTGGTTATTCAAACCAACTTGGTTCTAGCAAAGCTAACCATTCAGAAAGAGTTCAAAGGTATGGAGTTTCGTTATTTCCATGGGTTTAACTTGGCATTATTACGGAAGAAAGCTTGGAAATTTATTTTCAACTCAAAGACTATAGTTTCTCAATAGTTCAAAGCTAAATATTTTCCAAGAGAGGCATTCTTGAAAGCTCATGTCCGGAACAATCCAAGCTATATTTGGCACAATATCCATATTACCAAAGTAGTCATCAAGGCAGATTTGCAATAGATTATTGGTGATGGACAACATATTAACATTTGGAAACAACATTGGCTAAGAGCCCATGAAAATGCTTTTGTCCCAACCATATCCCCACTTGGTAGTGAGAACTTATGTGTGACCAATCTGATTGACCATTCAAACCATCAATGACGAGAATACATTATTCACGAGGTGTTCAACACTAGAGATGCTTTAGAGATTCTAAAAAATCCTCTTTTGAATAATGAAGAACATGATGAACCAATTTAGAGACTTAGTAGAAACGATCGCTACTATATGAAGTTCGCGTATCAACAATTAATAGAGTGTGTAATTGACTCATCTTACTTACATGTACCAAGTAATTGGAAACCTTTGTGAAATTTAATTAAAAGTGCCAAATAAGTTAAAGTATTCCTTTGGAGGGATCTTAGGGGTGTACTCTCAACTAGAACAAGACTTGCTCAAAAAGTAGTCCACTATGTGTACAAAAATGCGGGGGATATATGCATCAATGGGAAAAGGAATGACATAGTTTTTTTAGTGTAAAAATCGACAAAGGAAGTTTGGAGAACAATTGGACTTTTGAAAGCTATAGGACCACCGACAAAAATATCCACTAGCTTTGTAGAGGCTATTTCCGATTTCATGACAACTAGCACAACTCAACAAAGTAGTACGATGGCTATGACCATTTGGAGTTTGTGTTGGAAAATAATTGTGCAATATGGGACAATATTATTAGAAGTCTATTTGAGGTTGCTCTTAGGGTTATGCCTGTCTTGGAAAATTGGAAATAAGCTTGTAAGATGTTTCGTGGTGGGCACAATCAAACTGCCCCTCAACACCTGAACTTGTGGATTGCACCACCAGGAATGCTAAAGTGTAACATTGATGCAACCATGTGTGTAGATGAGAATAGATACGAGTGCAACATGTGCTTGCATGATAAGCATAGAGTAGTAAGTCAAGCGCATACAATTTGGTTCAGGGGTATTCAAACTATGAAAGAAGCGGAAGCTAGGAGTGTGTTTGAAGTAGTTTTATGGAATGGTGTATGGAGAAATTAAGACATTATTGTGGAATATGACTGTTTGCAAGTAGTCCAAGCATTGACAAACTTGACACATAATAGAAATGAATTGGAAATTACAATAACTAGGTGCAAAGAGTATCTCTCTAGTTTGAATGAGTGTGTGGTAAGTTTTGTTAATAGACAAACCGTTTTGTCAAGAGACAAGCCAACAATGTTGCCCACTCCCAGAGCCGACCCAAGAGACATAGAGGCCTAAGACAAACTAAAATATGAGGCATTTTAAAGCCTATAATAGTATTTTTGTAAAATTATTAAAATATTTATGACAAATTATTTGTTAGACACTATAGAATAAAAAAATTATTAAACTAATATAATCAATTATGTATAATATTGCTTTTTTAATTGATAATTAAAATGATCAATTCAACATTTGTTGAGACAATATTAGTTTTAGATAATATTTTATTATTTTCATATTTAAAAATATTAGAATATGAGGCCTTTTTGTTAAGTACAACAAAAATTTGGAGGTCTATTTATTAAGTAAAATTTATTTATTTTTGAAGAGCTAACGCATTTACTTTTGTGACCTTACCTATGAGTCAACCCTGCCCACACCTTAGCGAGAACATCACAGTTTTATACTAGTCCCACTTCTTTTTATTACATATCACCCTATATTGAGACTATTATTTTGAATGAAATGATATGATTTTCGTCTTACAAAAAAAAATAATAAAAAATCAATAATGTTGAGTCTATCGGAAGAGGTTAAACTTCCATAACGTGATTAATTAAGTTCAAATCTCACTGAAAGATATAATTACATTTAGTATCTAATACATCTCAAATATGATTATCCCGATAGAGGAAAATTAAAAGAAGAAAAAAATACACCTAAAAATAGACAAAAGGACACCTATAATCCTTTAAGTTTAACTCAACTCTCGCTTAGTTTCTTTAAGTTTATTTTATCTTGATTTGGTCTTTTAAGTTACATTTTGTTTACACCGTCAGTTCTTTATCTCAATTTTTACGACAATTAGTTCAATTGAATGTTTCTAATCATTTGAAACTCTACCAAATATTGACAACTATATGTCTCTCATACTAATCATTCAGAAAATATTTATCAAATCTTATAAATGGTATATATTTCTTGATTTCTGTACAACAATTTAAACATATGCAAAGCCTTAAAAACAAGGTAATAAATGTCTATTCACATTAACTTTCTTCACATGCAAAGTAGTTTGGACAGTCAACTTGTTGTGATGTTTCGATTAGATCTTAACATTTCATGACAGTAATTCGAAAAAAAATATTTCAAATCTAACGGATTGCATGTGTAATTTTATTTATTTTAAAGATTAATTATTTAAACGAATGTAATTTAAGCTAAATTAAGCTAAATTTAAAAATCTAAATGTATATTTTTCTTTAAAAAATAATTAAAAACAGCGTAATTATCTTTATATGTCCTTATGACTTTTATTTTTAATGTTTAGCATCTCCTTTATTTCTTCTCAGCGTCATGCTACATCTCACATATCAGTTCAAATAATGTTTTTGTTTTAATATTTAATCACAAAGTTTGTTTCATCAACAAGCAGCGGTGGTCTAGTGGTAGAATAGTACCCTGTCACGGTGTTCATAATGCAGTGGTAAAATTTATAGTGAAATATAATATAATTCCTTAAATCTTATAATTAGCAGTAAGTAAATTGTAATAACTTTTTTTGAAATTGTTTAATATTGATGAGCTTATTTTGAAACATTTTTCATACAAGTGGTAACTTTATTTTGGTATTTAGCTTTCTTGATTGATTATGATTGTATTTATTATTTTTATAAAATATTAAAATAAAAAAATTGATGGAGTAATGTTCGGAGTTACTTTTAAACCATCTAAGTTGGTTCATTGTACCCACCCAACTTTTTAGTGAGCTAATAACATAGCGGGTTAGACGGAGTTCGTCACCTGACTTTGCCATCCCTAATTAGAATACGGCTATCCACTCCATCATTTTTTTAAAGTACTTATTTTTCTAATATATATATCATCTTTAATTATATATATATATATATATTTTAAATAATAAAATATTAGTTCTTAAATCTTAACTCAACTAACAAAAATGTCAATATTATTAAGTTAGACATTATATCTCGAGTCTAAACGCAGAACTTCACAATTGTGTGTTAATTTTTTATGATAATTATATCATCTCATCTATACATAAGTAAAAAATGATATATAATTAAACATTATAAAAGCAAAAAATTGATAAAATTAATAATTAAAATACTATAAATTCATTAATAATACAACCTAATTAAAATACTGAAAATATGTGGGTATATATTCAGGAAGGTAGATTGATTGATTTTTTTTCTTACAAAAGGAAATATTTTAAAATAAATCCAATATAGAAAACGCATAAACTATTATGATGTTTAGTTTGACCAATTTTACCTACATTTTTTACATTACAATGATTGTTGTGATTTTCAATTATTTAATTTTAATTAAATACTTACTCTATATGAATGATATTCAGTCATACATATACAATTTGACGTTTTTTCTTGCTTGTTGCTCAAAGTATCCTCTAAACAAAAGATAGTCTGACCTATTTTAACATATGTTTTTATCACTAAATATCTGTATGATAATGTGTAATTGGATGAACGTATAAATGTAAAAACAATTTTCTTCATTTTCATTAAATAATCTATTAACTAAATATTTTATCAAACACAAATCAATCTTTTCAAACTAAATTTTTTAAAATCAATTCTTTTAACATGACTTCAAAATTAATTCAATCAAAAGTCGAAAACAAATGAAACTTAGTTTTGTTTTGACTTGAGGTTCCATTCTCCTTATTTATGTGGCATAAATGTTTTTTGTTATGTCACACTTTCCCACTTTCAAATCCATACCACAAAGACCAACTCTGCAAACAGAATGCATGCTGCCTGCCTGCCTTCCCTGTTTTATTTGCACTCTCTCATTAGTTAGCCATAGCCGTATAGAAAAGCAGCTAGTTGTCTATAGCATATATTCATTTTATTTTTTAACCAAAAAAAATGTTTATAGCATTTCATTAATAATAATATAATATCATGAATACAAATTGAAATATCAATAAAGATATTAAGACCATAAATCGTTTTTGAGAAAAAATACCTTAGATATTTGCAAATTTATAGCTTCACTCACAACAACTTCGAAAGCAGACAAAATGTTTTTCATAGTCTTTGCTATTGCTTCATTAATAGATGCTCTAAAGAACAAGAAGTAGTCATCGGCAAATAGAATGTGTGAAATAATTAGGGCATTTCAGTACACTTTGACTCCATGGACGTAGAGGTGTTCATGGTGCAAAAACTGCACTGGATTGGACCACATTAATGGTTTGGTTCAGTTTTTAAAAATCACTTTCGAATTAAGTTTAATGCAGTTCTGAACCAGTTTAAAACTGGTTTATAAATATAAACCAGTTTAATATTTTGAACAACTTTTATCTTAAAATCGATTTCGAACAAGTTCTTCGGAAAAGAATTTTAAAATTCTTTTGACAAATTTTTTGATTTAAAAAGAAAATCGAAAAAATTGGATATAAAAAATTTTCAAAATAAAAAGTTTCGATTATTTTTTGAAAATAAATTTCAAAATTCTTTTGACAAATTTTTTGATACAAAAATTTCAATTATTTTTCGAAAAAAAAAGTTTAAAATGTTCCAAAAAATATTATTTAATTTTTTTTTTGAAAAAATAACGTTTCTAAATGTTTTTCGAGAAAAATAAATTTTGAAAATTTTCTAAGAAAATAACTTTAATTGAGTTAAAATTGTTAAACTAGTTTTTGAATTAATTTGGTTAATTAGTTTGTTTTAAATACGTGGTACAATTCATGAATCATTTAATTGATTTGTTTTTTTGGTGCAATGCAATTCAATTTATCAATATGGTCCAATTAACCATATATTTTGCACACCCTTACATGGAGGTCACCTTAACTTTCCTCCTTTTTATGAACGTCGAGAGCCCTTTAGCGCATAAGATGAATAGATACGATGACAATGAATAACCTTGTCGGAGACCTCTTCTTGGGATAATAGGACCAATACGATCATTATGCACTATGACATTGTACTCTACTAACTCGACCCATAGCATAATTCAATTCACCCACTGATTTGAAAAACCCAAAGTAGTCAACATCTATCGAAGGTAAACCCAGTCAATGCGGTCATAAGCATTGTTGATATCTAGTTTCAATGTGATGTCACCAACTCTACCACGAGTCTAGGTTTTCATATAATGAACAATTTCAATTGCTATCATTAAATTGTCATCTATATACCTATTTGGTACAAAAGCTGATTGGTTATCATATACACATTTATGCATAACATGTTTTAATCTGTTTGCAAGAACCTTTGCCAAAATCTTATATATCACATTACAAAGAGCTATAGGCTGTCAATCTTTCATGATTTTATGTTCATCACCTTTTGGGATCAGAGCTATATTGGTAATATTTAGTGTACTAGGAAATATACCAGTCATAATCCAAACACAACATTCTTGAAAAAATTTACTACCACACAGACCAAAAATGTTGATAAAATCTTGGGTTCAAACCATTATATCTTAGACAATTATTTGCCTCCATAGAAAAAACAACTTCTTTGAATTATTCTATTAGAAAAGGAGCAAGCAGCTTATCATTATCTTCTGCATTAATAACATATGAAAAAGCATTCAAAACAAGAGCATGAACGCTTTGTTTGTTCTGATAAAGAGTAGTGAAATAGTCTCTAGGAATACGACATAACTTACTATGTTTGGTGAGCCAATTCCCATTGTAATCCTCAAGAAAAAGAATTCGATTTACCTTGCATTTGAATGTGGCAGCCAAATGAAAAAAATTTAGTATCTAGGTCTCCTTCCTTCAACCATAATGACTTAACTTATTGTCGCCAAAAAGTGTTTTCTTTAACTAGCAGTGTAGGTATTTGCTTCAAGAAGTGAAGGTGCTAGAAAACACAAGAAATTGGGAGTTTGAATTATGTTTCGTCATTTCTAAAAGATACTTCGATTGCTTAACAAAAAATATGTGTTTTATCAAATCATTCAACTTAAGATTAAAATAGGTTTAGAGACAAAGAGGTTGAATGATAGAGAACATAGATAAGAGAAATAGAGAGATAGAGGGAACACAAATATTTTTATACTAGTTCACAACATACTGTTACTACATCTAGTCCTCCCCTTACAGAGAGATTTTTCCTCAATACAGTCGAGGACTTAATCCCCTATTTCAATAACCACATACAAGTATTGTTTACTTTGTTTCTTTAGGCTTTGAGTATTCTTCTCTAGGCTCTCCATGATATCCCGTTAGAACCCTTCTTCAATATTCTGGTATCGTGTCGTTGAGGTTCATAAGTGATGTTGTACCTCTTCAGGTACCTTTTAGGGGTGAGAGAATTGTTGCCATTATTGGGCTGATTTACATCAGTTCTAGTTTGTGTCTTAAATGACACAAAATATGTTTCTGGGATTCTAACTTTCATTGAGAGGATGATGCATATCAAATACTATATCAGTTCAAGTGCAAGAAAAACACTTGAATGATTTACATCAACTCTATATAACTCTTTACTAAGGGAAATTTTCATTCATACTTTGCTTTTGATGTGTGCTTGACTTTTTTAGAATTCTTTCTTTAATGCATTGCCTTTTTATATTCTCTCTCACACACTCGATTGACTGAATAAGTTCTTCTTAAATAGAAGAAAATGTGTTCGTTGAGAATTACCGTTGGAGATCCTCAATCACCATTTATGGCAGATCAGTGTTTAAGATGTATCCATATATATCTTCATGATTGATTCTGCACATCTTCAATTTAAAAGGGCAAATCTCAGTGGATGTTACTATTAGAGGATGTCACAAAGACTTTCAAACAGTTAACAGATTCAAGATGTTGACAAAATGATAAATAGATTTGTCTTCACCTGAGTTGACTATTTGAAGCATTGACTTTTAAAGTGTTGACTTTCTATCAGAGTCAGATGATACAATGCTTGTCACAGTTGTCACAACCAAACTAATCAGATGCTTGATGCGATTATTAGAGGGAGACAATCATTTGCTTGCCACACTTATCATAGACAAACGATCATTTTGCTTGACATATTGATCAGAAGTAGACGATCATTTTGCTTGACTTACTTATGAAAGGCAGGACATCTAGATTGTCCTTGTATCAGAAGATCTAGCTTATACGAGAACACTCACTTGTATTCATTTTGCCTTTAATGCTTTGAACTCAGATTGTATATCACAATACTTCTTATTGCTATATTATGACTTGTTATATCAATAAACATAGTTATTTGTTTATTATGTGATAATATTCTTTGTGTTTAGAAATACTTGGATTATTATCTCTAACTCATTTGTAATTTATGTTACCTTAAAATAGATAGTCATTAATATAAATATTTGTCTTCTAACTTAATCTGCAAACTTAGCAAACACAGTTAGAGGATAATTGTTTCTTAGTTGTTTGTTTTTGTTATCATCAAAACATCAACTAGAAAATTGTAGCTAAAACCAGTTTTGCACTAACAAGAAGATCTGAATGGGAGTTACAAATCCACTATGATCGAACAAAACCATCAAATTCATGTTCTAAGTAACCATTCATTTTCGAATTTTTTCTATCTTACTACTATTCACATTTTTCTTTGTTATTAGAATTTTGATTGAAATAAGAAATGTTATTAATTAATTGCCTTTGAATTATACATTTTCTTTAGCAGCAAATAATAATTGTAACTGTATGTTATGAAAATGGAGTAAATTATGCATTTTATTTTATGTTTAGTAGTTCGTCAAAAAAAATTATGTATAGTAATACTTTTTGTTAATGATGATAGGGATTAAACAGAGTTGGAGGAAGGAAGCATGCATGTATGTTTGACTCCGAAGTTCACATTTTTGAAACACATGACATAATAGAGAAGCCTATATATGGTGTAACGAGTGTCAGAATAGAGAACAAAAAAAGAATGAAATGTTTGGAATTGGTCGACAAAAAGTACGCATACACGCCGCCTACATCCTTCTAATTCACATTTCATGTCCCTAATTCTTTATAATAATACCCTTATAAAACCACCCTTTCCCTTTCTTTATTTTCCATCACAAACACACAAAAGTTTTCATTTTTATAATACCCTTTTGCTTACTCTGTTCATTGCAACTACTACAACACAATAGTATGAATCAAGAACAACTCATGCATTACCAAGTGGATCCATGGAACTACTACATGATGAGAGTAAGAAGAAGAAGAATGGAAGAAGAAGATGAAATGGAGAGATTGATGAGAATAGTTTCAGAAAGTGCAGTTGTGATATTCAGCAGTAGTAGCTGTTGTATGTGTCATGCAATGAAGAGTCTTTTTTGTGGAATGGGAGTGAACACAATGGTTCATGAACTTGATCAAGATTCTAAAGGGAATCAAATGGAAAAAACATTGATGAGGTTACTTGCTACTAACTCAACTACACTTCCTGTTGTTTTCATTGGTGGCAAATTAATTGGTTCTATGGATACAGTTTTGGCTTTTCATATCAATGGTTCTCTTGTTCAACTTCTTAAACAAGCTGGTGCTCTATGGCTTTAGATTATTATGAATTTCTTAGTCCTTAATTAGAGTTTCAAATTAGAGAAATAGAACTAAGCTATATATTCTAACCAGAATTTGTTCTGTTTTTGTTGTGGGAACTGACAATTATGTAATGTGGAAAAAAATGCATTTTTTTTCTTAATTTAGTAGCTAGTTGGTAGTTATGTATGTTGCACGTGTATTTTGGAAATGAACAAGTTTTGCAGAAATTCTATCCTTACTTCTACTCCAAAATCAAATACCATTTTATTTTGATTAAGGTAAATTCACCATTTCATTAATAATAATTTGTTGAAGTTGAATATATGTTGTAATATCAATGAAAAATTTCAATACAAATTAAAGATGGGGCTATCCTAACTAGTACATGAGTTATATCATTTACTTATTTTTTTGACCGGATCTCATTTACTTATATGTGAATGAACTCAACAAGAGTTTTAAAAAAAATGGAAGAAAAAAAAAGGTATTCAGGTGAACAAACATTACTTTAATCTTAAAATCTATATCTTTAGTTGTGTATATTATTAAGAT
>JBBPBP010000003.1:38945777-38969855 GCA_037974735.1 Cicer chorassanicum | reverse complement strand
AAAAAAAAAAAAAACTCGCCAAAATATTCTTTTAACTTTATCAGAGACACCTTTTTGAGAATTTTTATAAACATACGCATAAAGTTATTAAAAAAATTTGAACATATTCATATTTTTTTGTGACTAAGTATTCATATTATTTATTCATTTATAAATCCAAAAGAAAGCCTTTAATATACAAGAATTGAAGAGAATATTTGAAGAAACAACCAAAAATAGATTTATTTTTTCTTGATCAATGGCTTTATTTATCATGTGGTAAAATCTTTTGTATCCCAGAGTTTTGAATGGGTATGGATATCCAACTGACTTGGATGGATGAGAACAATTATTGTATAATGAGTTTGTCCAGTCATTAATGAATACATTATATTCTCTGCGTTTTAAATTAAATGTGATATTTGTACATTTGTACTTTATTTTATCTCAAAATCATTGTTACTTTAAAATATTAACAGTTATTATTATTTTTTTCATTAATATATTTTTAATTATTGAATTTTATTCATTTTAACTACTCCCTTATCATAATTAATAAATGTATTTTTGTAAATGATAACAATTTTATCATTAAATCAATCAAATTAATTATTTTTTAAAAAATCACGTAAATGTTATATTTAATGGGAGTTTAATTTGTTAACTTTTGTTAGTTGTATTGTGTACTTTGTTTAGTTTTCTTGGGCCTAGTTAGTTATTGGGTTTCCTTATTTTTGGCATAGTTTGTTATTGGTCTTTATTTAAAAAGGCCCAACCTATTGTGCTTTGATACACTTGAATGAATGAAGAATATTTAGGTCCATTTTCTCAAAGGGTTGTAAACCCCATTATATATAAATAAATAAATAAAAAACAACAAAAATATATATATTTAAGAACCATTATATATACTTGTACATAAACATAATGCATCTTCGTATCAAAATCTATCTTGTTTAAACACATTTGGCAATTGACATCTATTTGGCCTATTTACTTATTCTGCAATAAGATAGGTCATAAATTAAGATTTGTGCCTCAGTACTACCTGCAACCTCTTAGCAACTGCAACGTAGAGCGAATCTTCAAAACAGAAACAATGAAATAAAACTAGAGGTGTCTCAAACGACCACTTTTAAGGATTTATCCGACCGATGAACGTAAATTCCTCAGGATACAACAAATTCTTTCCTAAAATTAGAGGATACAAAACATCAAGAAGGTCGTCCCTAAAATTATGAAGATACCACCCGAGAGAAAATTAAAATAATCGAAGAAATAGTAGAAGAAAAGTGTTTCACGGTTGTATAAAAATAATTTTTCACACATGTAAAATGAGTTAAGTTCATATATTAATAGGAAGAGAACCATTAGACTAATCAGAGATAAAAGAAATAGTGGAGTAAATGGAGTTTTTCCAAATCAAAGTTGAGTGTATATTATAAACAAATAAAATTAAATTAAATTAAATCCCTTGTTAAGATGATTCATTGATGATTTTACAAGGAAAACTTAGATCTATCTAATCAAGAAGAAGAGTGAAGTGATGGCTGTGTTTAGAGGATTCAAGCTGATGGCAGAAAAACAAAGTGGCTGCAATCTTAAAGTGATTAGGACAGATGAAGGTGGTGAGTATCAATCCCATGAACTCCATGAATTCTGTGACAAAGAGGGAATGATTCATGAAGTGACTGCACCATATACACCACAACATAATGGAGCTGCAAAAAGGAGAAACAGAACCATTCTTAATATGGCAAGAAACATGTTGAAAGGGAGAAAAATGTCTCACAAATTCTGGGGAGAAGCAGTTTCAACACTAGTATACATTTTGAATAGGTGTCCAACCAAGAGATTGGGCACTAGGACACCTGAAGAAGCTTGGACTGGAAGAAAGCCAGATGTGAATCATCTGAGAGTGTTTGGCTCATTATGGTTCAGGCATGTGCCAGTTTAAAACAGGAGAAAACTTGATGACAGTGCTGAACAAATGGTGCTGCTGGGTTATGATGCAACTAGGGCTTACAAGTTGTATGATCCAAACAAGAACAAGGTGGTGATAAGCAGTGACATATTGGTGGATGAATCAAGAGGATAAGACTGGACAATGAAAGTAGCCAGCTTAAACATACCATCCAACTCCATCAGTCCAGCCAATAGAGCAGTAGTAGTGGAACTGGATGAGGGCCAGCCAGCTTCTAAACCTGTTAGAAGATCTGAAAGAGCTAGGCAACCTTTAGTCAGATTGCAGCCATATGAAGTGACATCTGACTCAGCCATTAATGCAGATGGGGAATTAATTCATTTTGCTTTGTTGGCTGAATCCGAACCAGTTAGTGATGAAGAGGTATTGAGTGATCCTAGATGGAGATCATCAATGGAGGAAGAACTCAAAGCCATAGAGAAGAACAAGACCTAGGAGCTAATGACCCTGCCATTAAACAAGAGACCAATTGATGTGAAATGGGTCTATAAACTAAAATTGAAGCTTGATGGACAGATTGCCAAGTACAAGGCCAGACTTGTAGCAAATGGATTCTTGCAAAAACATGGATTGGATTATGATGAAGTGTTTGCCCCAGTAGCTAAAATTGAAGCAGTAAGGCTGGTAGTCTCATTGGCCAGTTACAAAGGCTGGTCTATGCATCAGCTGGATGTCAAATCAACATTCCTCAATGGATCACTAGAAGAAGAAATGTATGTAAAGCAGCCACCGGAATATGTGAAAACAGGCAAAGAAGATCATGTGTACAAACTGAAGAAAGCTCTTTATGGCCTGAAGCAAGCTCCTAGGGCCTGAACAAGAGGATTGACATATTCCTCATAGAGCAACAGTTTGAAAAGTGTGTGAATGAGCATGGAGTTTATGTAAAAAAAGGCAGCAGCAGCACCTGCACTATTGATATGCCTTTATGTTGATGATCTACTATTGACTGGTAGTGATGAAGCACAAATTCAAAAGTTCAAGATCAGAATGGAGGAGGAGCTTGAGATGACTGAAATGGGGATGCTGTCATATTTCCTTGGCATTGAGTTTGAAACCAGAAAAAATGGAATTTTTATGCATCAAAAAAAGTATGCAAATGATGTATTGAAAAGATTCAAAATGCTATATTGCAATGGAACTAGTACCCGATCAGAAGTAGGGCTGGTACTGTCTAATGAGGGCAATGAGGAGATGATTGACCCTACAATCTTCAAGCAAATTGTAGGATCCTTGAGGTATTTGTGCAACACAAAGCCAAATATTGCATATAGTGTTGGGCTGATTAGTAGATACATGGAGAAGCCTAGGAAATCACATTACATGGCAGCAAAAAGGATTTTGAGATACATCAAGGAAACCATTGAGCTTGGCTTGTTGTACCCCACAAATCTGAATGGAGAGGAAGCTGAATTTGTTGGCTTTACTAATGATGACTCGTGTGGAGACAAAGATGATAAAAAGAGTACCACGGGGTATGTGTTCATGATCAATAATTCACCAATCTCATGGTGTTCAAAGAAGCAAAAGATAGTAGCCTTGTCCACTTGTGAAGCTGAATATGTGGCTGCATCAATGAGAGCTTGTCAAGCTGTATGGCTGTCTGAACTAATAACAGAATTGGGTCTGAAGTATGCTGAAGCAGTGAAATTGAAGATAGGTAACAAATCAACAATTGATCTAGTAAGACATCCAAGTGTTCATGGAAGGAGTAAGCACATAGAAATAGGGTTTCATTTTCTAAGAGATCAAGTGATGAAAGACAAGATAAAGCTAGAGCATTGCAATACCAATTATCAAAAGGCTGACATCCTAACTAAAAGCTTGAAGAGGTTGAAGTTCCAAAAGATAGGGAACAATCTTGGATTAACATCAGTTAAATCACTTTGAATTAGAGGGCATGTTAAATGTAATTAAAAGTGATTTGTAATTAGTTAGGAAGGTTACAATACAGTTAGAAGTTAGTCAAATTTGTTACAGAAATACTGTGCAAATTGTTTGATATAAATTTGAAAAACCCAAAACATTCTTGGAATGCAATTTTAATCAATCTCCATTTTCAAGAACATTCTACTTTTCTCTCTTCTTCCCAATTTCAATTTCTCTTAGTTTCATAAACCTCTTCTAATAGACTATACGACATATGAAAATTTCAATTTTATTTTTTTCCGGTACTTACTGCTAAGGTTATTTGTGCTTTTTACAGCAATTTAAACTATATCTTTTATCCACGTGACTCATGGTTGATTAAAAAAATAGGCTAGCTCTACACGCATGCTTTTAAAAATAAGCAAGAAACCAAATGAGAAGTTAATCAAGTTACGAAAACAAAATTAATGAAAATAAAAAATGAATTAAATTTATAAACCAGTGGATGGCTACCAATATATATTGAATATTAACGGAGGAAAAATAAATAAATAAATAAATAAATAAATAAATAAAAGGTATGAAAGGCTCTTTAATTTCACGTCACACTCATTGTAGTGTTTCCATGAAATCACAATCTAAAGGCAGTGAAAATGAGGCACAACAATAAATTAGTTGAACAAAACTTTTTTTCTTTCTTTGGCGGTGTTTGCTCTTTGATTGATGGAGACTTGCTCTTGATAACTAAAGAGATTTATTTTGATTATATGTTGTTTTCCATTTATTTTAAAGTGATTTATTTTATTTTAAAAAAATTATCTAAACAACTTTCATATCTCTACTTTGATTTTATCCATCAAACATTTAATATTATTTTTATTTTATTAATTTCTAATTTAATGTTGGTTGCAACTCTCATATTCAAGAATTTGTTGAGCATAATATCCCAACAGTAAATCTTTTGAATAAGTTAAAGGAAATTATGGTGTGTACATATTATAGGTATTAACGAATTATCCGTTATGTATTTATAAAGAAAAATGATATTATTTAAATTATATTTTTCTAAATTAAATATTATATTTATATTTTATTTGAATATAATATAATTTTAAATTTAAAAATTTAATACTATTAAAAATAAACACCTAAAGTGAGCAGTATTTTAGTTTACATTTTTAACAAAGAAAAAAGTCTTTTATATTATGTATCCAAGTTCCATGATTTGATTTTTATTAATTTTGTTAAAATTTGAAATAATAAGTTTCAGATCTAGATTTTCTGATTGATTTTGATTAAAAAAAGAATGATATGTTGACTCTATGAATGTAACGTCTCTCTAATTAGGAAGTTCATGTTCGTAAACTTTGAATTTATTTCATCACTAGTTATCTTAGATATAAATGTAATTTTTTTTTCACATATAATATATATCTAAATCTAAAGTTTTTAGAGATTGTGGTTCCATTTTTTCTCACTTAAATTTGTTATTTTGTTTATAACAAATTTTATTAACTTTTTAATCATCAAATACTAAATTAATTGACTTTACTATCAATTAAAAAAAATCTAAATATCTATTATATTAATTTAATAAATAATTTTAAATTTTAAAATGTCTAAAAAGTAAAATTGTAATAATAATTTTAATTAACTCTATTAAAATACTATTACGAATTTAAAAGATCTCATTTTTTAAATTCTCTTTAAGTGTTCATATATGTCAGGATCACTATTAAAAGTTTAATTCTCTTGTTCTATTAATTCTTTTTTTTTTTGTTTTATTGATATATATGTCACAAACAATCACGGGTGAAGGTTGCACAAATCTTTTGTTGGGGGTATACTGCAAATCTTGAACAAGAAGATGATGAAATTGATGATATTGAAGGTTGCACAAATAAATTTTAAAGCGTGTGTATCACATTAAGTTTTAGGTTCGATTCGTCTCCACGAATCTATATATATCGGATGTAAATGGGTTAACTGGCGAATCCCTTTTAGAATACTTTGGAATTCTTGAAGTGAATTGCACATTCACATTAAGTCTATCGATCAATGATAGTTTACAAAATAAAGTTTCTTCATCATTTATTCTCGCGCACTAGAGTAAAGAAGAAATGACTTATAAATATTTTTGACAAAAGTTTGACTCATGTAACATGAAATTTGTCTTCGTATCCTTTCTGTCTCTAAAGTATCTCTATTTATAGAGAAACTCATTCCAATTGGTGAAAGAAAACAACTCTTGGAAAAGATTGTAACTTTTGGTAACTTAATAGATGCATTGGTTCGATGACTGACAGAGGCATTAATCCCAAGCATTGCAACCACTTGACCAAGTGATACATTAAGTTATTTAATTTTGCGACATTAATATAGCTATCAGAGAATTCCAAATATATTTTGGAAACTCCCCTCACAATCCCCCACCATTTTCAAAATATATCTAAATTCATTATTTCGGAAATCTCATGGTTTCATATAAAGGTTTCTTACGATTTGAACAATTATTTAGTAAATTATGTTTTCATTCATCCCCGAATAGATTGGTAGACAAGTTTTGAACTAACCATTCATTAGAACAAGTGTGCATACATGAAATCTCGGTACCATTGATCGAATTATAAAGATGACACATTTGATAAGGTCATGTGTCTCATATCCTTAATGTGTCTCATATCCTTTTCATGAGAATTTAAGAGTCAAGTCCTTGAACTCTATGAAGTGGCCTACTTCATTCTCATATAGGTGGACTATATCAGAAATGCACCCATAATTATACATTCCAACAAATATATGTTATATGTCCATTAAGAGGAGACCTCCTCCTACCACTTTTATTTTATGGTCCAAGTACTTTTATCCTTTGGGATGTATCTATTGTCAAGTAGTTCAATTACTCTAATAGTGTACTTTCATAATTGAACTCAATACTTGATGTTACTCAAGTGTGAGTTGATCGTTTCCACCATTGGTGATTATTTAGATATGAACTTGTATCACATCCCTAATGATGTTTTCAACACCATGTCCTTTGTCATACATTTCGTCAAAGGATCTGCAAGATTCTTTTCAGTTCTTACAAAATCACTCCATTAAATCCTTTACATAGCTATATCTTAAACCAATATGTATTGATTTTTCGATCATATAGTTGGCTATATGTTTTTGATAGTGTGTATTAACTATCACAATGTATGGATACTGGTGCCATTGGCTTTGGCTAAATTGGTATCTCATACAACAAATTTCTTAACCATTCAGCCTCTTTACTACCTGCAGCTAGAACAATAAATTCTACAGTCATGGTGGTGTCAGCAATGCAAGTTTGTTTCTTTGAACCCCAAGAAACTGCACATCCACCAAGGTTGAAGATCCATCCACTTGTGGAAGCATAACCCTCAACATGATTTACCCAACTGGCATCTGTATATCCTTCCAAAACTGAAGGATATCCACTATAGATTAAACTATAGTTAATTGTTCCTTTCAAATATTTTAATACTTTATTAATAGCATGCCAATGTTCTTTACTTGGATTGTTTGTATACCGACTTTCCAACAACATATTTATATCAAGTCTGATACAAGTCATGACTTACATCAAGCATCCGATTACCTTTTATATTCTTGATAGTGTTGACCAACTATCACCAAATCATGACACTTTTTCCATTTAATCTTTTCACATTGTATCACATACAATTCATAAACATTTCAATTATCACAACTTTTATGTCATTCTACCTTTTACTATATTTAATAAGCATCTCAATTTAAAATTTTAATTCTCTTTCCAATATATCCAAGTTCAAGATATAATACATTGAATGCATTAAATATATATTGCCACAAGCTAATAAAACATGATCATAAAAATTTCTTATAATCAAATATTATAAGGTGGGTCCAAACATGTAAGTCATCTACTCCTTAACAAATAAGAACTTATTTTATTTCTATTAAAGAAATCATATCTTCATAGTTATATTATAACTAATACATGCATCATAAATTTTATTTGTTAATTAAAGTTTCATATTTAAATATGGTCTATGGTAAATCTAAATAAGTATCACAATAGAAAACAAATAATGAACAAAATCATTAAGATTTTCTATTACTTTCTTCCACAAACATTTGTCAACTTACAATTATTTTAAAATATATATCCAAATTATTTTTAATATAAAGATAAACAAGAAACAATTACTTTCTTGCACATATAATATGAAATTATCAATTATACATATAACAATTTCTTGCATGAAACAACAATTTTTATTTAAGACGTGCATGTGTTGATCTAATACCACATATTAAATATAATATAAACACACACACACACAAATAAACATTCTACCCAAATAAAGAAAACAAGACTTTTATTGACAGTGGCACAATCATAACCCATCGTGACACAACACAACTCTTCACCAAAGTTTTCAATTGTATACCTTCTAAACGTATACTTTCAAACACGTTGGATTCAAAAAGAAAATTTGGATCTTCAAAAATAATTATCTACCATTTATCAAATCATTCTGATGGAGGAAAACTATAGTGTTAAATTTATCCATATTATAGGAAAACTTAAAACTAACAATCATGCATCAAAATAAATTTAAATCCAAATTTTGTAAACTATCATAATCACATGGAATGAACATCAAATCTTATATCAGATTTGCATATATATATATATATAACATCATATATATAAAAATATAAATATTTGTGTACCTTTTACCGTAGTCATAAAGAAATAGTATACGTGTGTTCATTTCTTCATCAAAATTGCAAGCATTGCTCACAAATAAATTGTAAATCGAAATCGAACCTAAAGATTGTTGGATCTTTTTTGGGGTATGCTGCAAATCTTGAATAAGAAGATGACGAAATTGATTATGCTGAAGGTTGCACAAATAAATTCTAAAGCGTGTGTATCACACTAAGCTTTAGGTTCAATTCACCTCCACCAATCTATATATATCGGATGCAAATGGGTTAACCGGCGAATTCCTTTCAGGATACTTTGGAATCCTTGAAGTGAATTGCACATTCACATCAAGCCTATCAATCATGATAGTTTACAGAATAAAGTTTCTTCATTTATTCTTGTGCACTAGAGAAAAGAAGAAATGACTTAGAAATATTTTTGACAGTAATTTGACTCATGTAACATGAAAACAACTCTTGAAAAAGATTGTAACCTTTGGTAACTTAAGCATTCCAACCACGTGACAAAGTGATATATTAAATTATTTGATTTTGCTACATTAATATAACTATTAAAGAATTTCAAATATATTTTGGAAACTCTCCTCATATATATGTCACAAACTATCATGGGTGTAACTTTAAAATTATTTATGATAATAGAAGCGTTTTAATAATTTAACAAAAGTGATTATATATATATAGATTAAATTATTCGCATTAATTAGTTATGAGAAATGATTATTGGACGTCAAAATTTAACATCAAACATTTAGTATTATATATTTTATACTTTTTTTGATAATTTTTTTCTCTCTCATCAAAATCTACACACAACCGAGATGCATTTTATAAAGTGAACTATATATATATATATATATATATATATATATATATTTGATGTCCAAAAATGTGTGGTAGCTACTTCTACCGCTCTGAATTGTCTCTGGTTTAACCAATCTCCAATCTGAAGATTTTAACAAAAACTCATTCAAATTGTCCAAACAAAGAGTGTTAATTAGAAATTTTTTAAAACATAAGAAATAGAAGGAGAAACCATCAAAGTTTATTAACATAACATCACTCATCATTTTATATATCGTATACTTCTTTATTGCGCGAAATGCGCAAACAAGATATTGTTGGCGAGTAGATTCACATCATACCAAACCAACTAAACAATAAAAAATAATGCATGATCGAGCCCACTTCGTCATCATTTCAATTATTACTTTTATTATAATTATAATCACAATCATTTCAATTCTTTTATATTCAATTGAAACTTGAATCCAACCCTATTTGAAAAATATAATCGATCCTTCAAACCAAATTTGAATTTGGATTTCATTCTTTACATGAAAGTGTTGTAACCAATCTCAACCGTCCATTTAAATTAACTGTCAAAATCATTTCAATTAAAATGTCATAAATTTTAAATATTCTAATCAATCTTAAATTAATGATCAAAATCATTTCAATTAAATGTTACAAATTTTAATTTTACTTAATTGTAATTTTGTTTTCTCTATTTTTATCAATTCATCGAATTATTCCTTATTTCAAAAGTCTATAATTTTGGTCTCTCATTCAAAATTTTAAATTAAAAAATGACGATTTCACATATTTTAAAAGATGTTCAAAGTTGAATTTTTAAATGATTTTATTACAATTTCGTGAGTATTAGTTATTCTACATTATTGCATAATATATCACGTTATTTAAAATATATTACAATGTCATTTTTTAGTTAAAAAATAAAAAAATAAATGTCCAAAACCGTCATATTTTAAGGCTTAATTGCAATTTTAGTCCCTCTATTTTTATTGATTTACGAAATTGGTCTCTCTATTTTAAAAGTCAATAGTTTTAGTCTTTCATTATGATTTTTTAACTAAAAAATAATTACGTAAGATGTTTAAAATAATGTGAATATAATATGATAATATAAAATGATTAACACCTATGAAATTTGAATAAAACGCAGTAAAAATTTAGATTTCAACTTCAAAAAGTTTTCATATTTTTAATTTAATTAATGACATATGAATAATTAATGTATTTAGATGATTTTATATCATATAATTGTATGTCACATCATTAAAAATATGTTAATCCCGCATTTTTTATTTCAAAAATCTGAAAGAATGACTAAAATTGTCGACTTTTAAAATAGGAAGACCGTTTTCATAAATTAGCAATAATTGACAGAATTAAGCCGATTTTAAAATTGGAAGATCAATTTAATAATTTAATAAAAATAAAAGATTAAAACTGAATTAAGTCTTTTAATTTAAACGGTCTGATCTTGAATGGACGATCGAGATAAAAAATATAGTGTAACTGCGCGTATTTATTACTGCATGCGATCTTGGTCCACGAAATCCATTTCGTGTCTTCCGATCGTAACTTTACTGCTATTTCGACCGATTTGATGTTCTTGTCGGATCTGTCATTTTCCTCCTGATAAAAAAAATAAAATATAATTGGGTCACAACGATCCATTCATTTATTAATTGCCCAAGTTGCTTTCTTGCAAAAGGAAGAAACTTTGATTAGTTTTGTTGCATGCAATGAAGATTTTAGATTATGGGCACCCAAACTAATCCAAAAAAAATCTTTCTTTCTTTTTTTGTAGAGAATTGTCAAAGAAGGTTCTTTCTTCCACTCTTTCCTAGGTTTTCTTTTTTTCTTTTCTTCTTCTCTTTGATTATTATCATCATCTTTGTATTTAGAAACTCATGATTTTGTTTGGATTTTGGTTTGCTTGTGTTTTTGCCAAACCATGTTTCTATTTTAATTTTTTTTTTAGATTTGTAGTGGGATTAGAATTATTTTGTTTCCTTCTTGTGTTTTGTATATGAATTATAAGAATCTTATTATTTTTTTTGTTTTCGATTTTCCTTTTTTTTTTGTCCAATAATAATCATATCTTGTTTAATTTGCTTGAACAATCTGCACTGTTTCTTTGCTGTCACTTGATTGCACGCAGTTGAATACTTGAATCAGATTAATTGATATGTCAATCTCTTCATTCTTCGGTTACATAATTAATTAATTAATATTACTATTATAAATTGATCAAAATTAGTATTTTTAGTTTATGCTTTTTTTTGCCACTAAATAGGAAAGTTTGACCAATTTAGGATTCAATTCAACTTGTGGCATGCTTTGATTTTTGACCAACCTCTCCATTTACTTCAATTTCTTTCTTTTTTTTTCTCTTCCTGTTTTGAACTATAGGAATTTGATTGAACAACTGATATATATATATAAATATAATGATAAATATTGACTAAAAAAAAATAAAAATAATGATGAATATGGTTCTGTTGATGATTACTTTTGTTGAAATTGAATTTTCTTTCACACTCTTTCCCCTTTTTCCTTTTCTTTTCTGAGTCTCTTCTTTGTGCTGATAGAATTTCCAAATCATGTTACAGCTAAGTAGAAGGCGTTGAAGCGTAGGAAGCTATCGATTCCGCATCTTGTATTTATGATTCCTACTTATTCATAAAAGAGGAGATGTAATATAAAGGTTCCTTCAAAATTCTTCTAGCTTTGAGTTCATTGGTTTGATAAGTTGTTTATTATCTGAAAAAGTGAAGACTTGGTTGAATAGGTTGCAGTTATTGGTTTTGTATTCATCAATCACCTTTGTTTCCTTGTAAGTTGTAGAAGTTGTTCTGATTTGTGTAGACATTTTTGTTGATTTTTTAGGTAGTTTTTGGGTTTCGACTTAATCTGGTAGAATAGTTATTGCAAAATGGAGGCGAAACACGAAACATCGAGTGTAATTTTGAAATTGATGGGACTTGATAAAGTTCCTTCCCAACATCATACCATTAGAAATAGACAGAAAGTGCTCTCTGAGGATTACCAGAAGAAAGTTGCTTCTATTGGTGTTAGAAAGAAGCGTTCGTCTCAACGGTGTCATTCTTATGGAATGAGTACTGACGAAAACGAAGAATCCGATGATGTTTTGAAAGTGGTCAAAACAATAAGGAGAGATAAGAACCATAATCCATCAAAGGGAAATGGAAAAGAGAATTTATCCTTGTTTGGAACAAAGGTAGAAGGTGTAACGAAGCTTGAAACGTTGGTTAGTACCACTAACTCGTTCAGTCTTGAAACAAGTATGAAAACTGAGCAGGGAAATTTGTTACTTCAACAAAAAACAAATAATGGGCTGCATAATGTTGTGCACGGGGAAGCTCGATCGTGTAAAAAATTTAGTCTTTCAAAATCTCAATTGGATTTGAAGGATGTAACTTTCAACTCAAGAATTGATTTTTCGAAAGCGAATCCTCGAAAAGAAGGAAATTGTAAGATTCAAAGGAACATTAGATGTAAGGTTGGTGTCGGTAATAGCTTCGCTAGAAAAATCATAATGACCAAACCTATTGATGCAGCTTCTGTTATTGCTGATAATTTTGAAACTATGACTAAGGATGATTTGTTTCAGAAATATTGGGGTTTAAGTAAGAATGCCTCTTTGAATTGGTCAATCAATCAGAAGGATCGTTCGAAAGATATGAACCTAAAGTCTAGAAGTGAAAAATCACCTTTTTTGTCTTATTTCGTTAATAATGATACTGAGAGTTGTGCCGACCTGCATAAGTTGAAGAAGAGATGTTACGGGAACGATTTTTCCGAAAAGGAACCGATGCCATCTCAATTGTCAAGCTCTGATCCTTCACCTTCCGTCATAGACGTGAAGAACAATAAGCACGGAGACAGTAGCATGTCAAACAAAATTGCCATGTCTCTTGATTCATCGGTTGATTTCTTGGTGTTTGATGCGACGAAGACTGAGGTTGTTGATTGCTTCAATTATAATCCAACCATGCAGCAATCTGAATCAACGGCCTCTTCAATGACGCACGAAGACAATGATTCTTTAAGTAATGGTTCTTATGCGTCAAAGGAACAACAGGTATGGTTTTTCTTACTCAGAACTGTTAAGATTGTTCATTTTTTTATTAAGTTGTAGTTCATTTAAGCTCTGTGTGGATAAACATCTTAATTAAGCGATAAAGCATATAAGCACTTATCATATGACTTATGTATATACAATTTCTGTAACAAAAGATAAAATAGTCAAACTGTTTTCATAAGCTATCTTGAAGAGCTTATGAAATTATGCTGAAAACAACCTATGAACATGCCATAAATTGTTTCTATAAACTCTCTCAAACAGTCTCACAATAAAAAATTTACATGAATGTGTTCTGTTGAAGGTAATTGATGAAATTAGGGAGTTGTTGAACATCTAATGTAAGATAACCTTATAGGACATATCTTTCAGTTACGCGAAATAAGCGTAACGTGTCTAGAAACACTAGATAGAAATATCTGTCACTCAATTTCACTACCTACCATCTTACAGGAACCAAGTTATCAAAATTGAAGAATAGTTAAAGGAATACTAACTTGTTGGCGAATTGCTTTTTTTTCCGTCTTCAATGAATTTTGACTTTTGATGTTTTGTCGTGGGTATATTGAGATCAAATATATCGTAGTCTTAGAGAGAGTGAGCTTTGATGAAACAGCGATGTTTCAGATTTGTGATTTGGAAGCCACAATGTAATCTGTGTATAAGGTTGCATATATCTAACTATCTGCAAATGCCACAACGGCGAGTTTTTTGAACGGGGATGTGTTTTTTTACATTTCAGTTAGATATGTTGAATTAGGTTTTTAATGTTTCATCCTTTAAACGATATGCAAAACACTATTTCAAATTTATATAAGCAAAAGGTAAATTATACATGACAATTTTATAGTACATACATGTTTTCTAGCATTTTATGAGTTTTCTTCGAACTATAAGTTAAGCAGATCATTTTATGGGTTTTTCTAGCACTTTTGCATTTCATTAGATAAATCTTACATTTTGAATGAATTGAATGACTGAGCTGTAGCCGACCCTAGTTAGTGGGAAAAAGCTTGATTGTTATTGTTGAATGAACAAGCTGTGAATGGAAATGACATGAAAAATGTCATTACTCGTGTAGATTTGTCATTACGTGTGGCAGCTTGGAAAATATGTATAATATATAACTCTGTACAAAAGTTACAGGGAATAAAATATGATAGCTGTGTTATAGTGATCACTGGACTTGAACTGTTAAATTTTTCATCTTTGTTTTCCTTAAGTCACATCCTGAAATGTCCTTAATATCTAATCGACGATTCATAATTAATTATTCTGTAGATGATTTCTTGGAATTCATTGTGATTGTTGTTATTTCAGTTATGTTATGTTCACTCCTCGTGCACAAAATTGAATACTCATGCTGTTGCATTATATTATTCTTAAGTTACAGGAAACATTGGAATTTCAAGAAGATTCAGCGTATTCACTTTGCACCGGGTATGGCGCAGATTCTCTTGGAAACTTCCAGGAGGCATATGAAACTAGTCCAATTTCAGTTTTGGATTCTACATTTAGAGAAGACGTTTCGGTTATCTTTGAATGCAGCTGTGCTGGTGTATATGGTACGTAACGATCACGGTGAAGCATATGTATGACTTACTCTACATATATCGTCGAATTTGTGTGAGAATTTAATTGGCATACGCTGTCAGTGTGAATCAATTTTACGCTGGCTTCCAATGAGAAACCTTCACTGTACTATGTCATAACATCAATTTCAAAATGCAATTACAAAAATAGGGTGACATGGCAAAATAAAGGATTTTTATTGGTTGTATGTGTAAAACTAGTTTACACTGACACTGCATTCTTTAAATCTATGTGTGAAATTTTGTTTTATTCCTAGTATCTCGTCGTTTCATTTAAGCATTAATTTCTTGATTTCTTCAGATTCGTCTGAAGTGGATGATGAAGGACTTGATTTAAATGTTTCAAGTGACGAAGATTGTGAGAACGAATCTGTAGGCGATTTTGAAGAGAAAAAAGATATAGTAAGCTTATCTAGAACAGAAGAAAGTAGGGACTTCTCCTATGTTGTTGAGGTATTAACCGAGGCAGGTATATGTAACAAGAGCTTGTTCAAAGATTTTTCCACATGGCACTCTGCAGAATATCCTATTAGCCCTTCAGTATTTGAAGTCCTAGAAAAGAAATTTGGCGAGCAGCAACTTTGGAAAAGATCCGAAAGGCGGCTTCTCTTCGACCGTATTAATTTAGGGCTGTTAGTTATTCTCCATCCGTATTTATATGTCCCGGAATGGGAAAAACCTATGTCGAGAAGAGTGAATAGTGAACCAAACCAAGACATGATTGAGGATGAAATGTGGCGGTTACTTGTTTCGCAAGAAAATAAAGCCGGTAAGGAATCGATGGATAATATGCTTGGAGGGGAAATTAGGTGGATAGAACTATGTGAAGACGTTGAAGATATTGTTAGAGAGATAGTTAAGTTGTTATCAGAAGAACTTGTAGATGAGATAGTTAGGTTGGAGAATTTTTGAAAACTCTAGCTTTGTTTGCGGCTATAGCATTTTTTTGAGTTTGAAAGACATGCATCGTCGGTGTAAATCAATTTTACATTGACATCTATTGTTTTGCTACGTCGTTCCACTCTTTTAAGGATATTTTGAATAAGATTGTGTGAAGTAGCAAAATGGTGAGTTCTTGTTGGTTGTTAGTGTAAAACAGAATTACATTGATTTTGCGTATCTCTTTAACTCTTTATATATTCATGCAATTCATTTGTAAGTTTAATTTGGAGAGTCATTTGTAAGTTTAATTTGGAGAGGTTGAAGAGATGGAATTAGGATATAGGTATAGGTTTATTATTGATTCATGTGCTAAAATATTGTATTTCATTTGTATCCATAAAAGAAAAAAATGGCAAGTGCTTGTGCTTTGTATTTCAGTATACAAACAGTAGTTTTGTGATGATTTTTTGTGCATCTCATTGCATTGAATCAGCCTTCAAATTGTATTTTGAAATGCAAAATTATTGTAATTTGTTATCTGAAATAAACAATATTGGAGGGATCAAAAGATTCTTTATTTTGCAGTTAGGATCTTTATTGAACTAAAATGTTGTTTGAAGAATTGGAATTGGTGTATTGTTTTCTGAACACACGAGTTGCGCAAAATCCACAGGTGTATTAACAAAGATTAATTAATAATTATCAATGTAATCAAGAATTTACGTTATTTAGATTAATTAATAAAAGTTATAGTTGATTCGTGGTGACCCTGACTACGGTTAAAGAAACGACTATTAAAGACTTTATAATAAGCTAACTTTTATCGCAATAAACTAGTCTACAGTATCATTTCTTCAAATAAGCTAACTTTTATCGCAATAAATAAGTGCTATGACAAATCTACATATAATAGCGCTTCAGAAAATTTAAAATTCTTTAATCTTTAATAACGGGACATTTGATAGTATCATAAAGTTCTATTAAAGGGAAGTTAAATTTTTATTTTTTGAAATGGAAAAGTTTATGTAAATACTTTTTCGTTTAAAATTTTTTACAATCTTGTTTATGATACTTTAGTAAACTTTTCAACAATCTTTATGGGAGACAAAATAAAAGGTGCAATTGAATAACGACATAAAAAACGTTCTAGCACACCTCTATCTCAATCGGTGTACATCAACCTTAAACAACCGATAGAGAAATAGAGTGAATATTGTAAAAATGTCCATATATTTGGATGAAATTTAAATTATAGTTTTTGTATTCATATTTCATAAAAAATAAGTATTATAGTTTTCATATTTGTTTATATTTTCGTGTTTACAAATTAAATTATATTTATAAATGTGTTAGATATTATATACTTTCTCCATTCTTTTTTTAGTGTCAGTATTTTTAGAAAAAATTGGTTCCCATTCAACCATAGTTTTATGTGGTTATTCAATTACACCTTTTATTTTTTTCTTCCCATAAATGTTGTTAAAAAGTTTACTAAAACTTAGGAGGAGCTTATATAAATTTGGTGGTCTTATATAAATTTCAACTAATAGAAAGAGTGTTTTGGTATCGCTTCTCAAATCTTTAATTTTTTGGAAGAAGATAAATTCCTTCATTAGATTATGAAAGTGACGTCAAATTTTTCTCTACAGTTGTATTATTTGAACACACCAAAATTGACACCGTATCTGAACACTGTTTGTCACTAACTGTGAACGTCGAACTTGAGATAAGAGAAAAAGTACTAGATAAGGGAGAGAAATAATATAAAAACCAAAAATCGTATCAAAA
The DNA here is from genome assembly GCA_037974735.1 of Cicer chorassanicum. Taxonomy (NCBI): domain Eukaryota; kingdom Viridiplantae; phylum Streptophyta; class Magnoliopsida; order Fabales; family Fabaceae; genus Cicer; species Cicer chorassanicum. Next base: position 38,952,103 of record JBBPBP010000003.1, on the reverse strand, counting down.
TACAGTGTTGATGTCAAAATTTGTGTCAAAATATCATTTCTCTATCTTTATTATTCCATTTCCCATGGGGATGGTTATGCCAATAAACATTAGTAAAAAAATAGATGCAAAAAGAAAAACACAAGAAATGAGGGGTTTGAATTGTATTTTGTATCCCAAAATAAATTTAATTTAAAAACAAATTATAAATTGGTGATATTAAAAGAAAGAATAAGTAAACTAATAAGTAAAGAGATAAGGAGAGTAACACAAGTCAATTTATCCTAGTTCACCACTAACACGGTAACTACGTCTAGTTCCTCCACATTGAAGGATTTAATCCCTTAATCATCAGTAGTATCACACGTCCACTAAACACCTTCTAGTTAAACTAATTATGTTCAAGTCATCTCAACCTTCTAACTTAGTACAATCAAGCTATTGAGAGCAGAAGGGACTTTAGAGGGAATCTGCAAATCGTGAAGCAACAACAATTGGAACGTCTAATGGAGGTAGCTCAACTTGTGGGATGACCATAAGAAACTTCAATGGTGCCATTGAAGCAACCATTGGTGGTTCCAAATCAGCACAGTGAGAGGGGAAGTTATATTCACTTGATGGACCTTTTAATGTGGCAGTTAGTTACTTTCTAGTCTGGTATCCATGAGCTTTCTAAAAATGCAAGACCCAAAAAGTAGATGATCTCAACAGTATTTTTGAAACCACTAGAGTTATGAGCGGCGAGATGCATTCCATGCTCCATGTTGCCCCTAATTCAGGTTGTGACAAAAGAAAGAACAGTGTCCTAGTGATTTGAGACTTCATCAAGATCCAAGCTTTGATAATTCATATTTCTAATCCTTTAATCATCAGCAGTATCACACGTCCACTGAACACCTTCTAGTTAAACTTGTAAAATACATGTTTTAGATGAAGACAAAAGACCAACGATGATGATGATCAAGACAACAAGCTCAAAAAAAAGAAGTCCAAAATATCTTATTGATAAACTTTAATTCAAACATACTAGATGTTTAAATGTAAAGGTAAATGATACAACCCATAGCTCAAATACAATGAGAACCTCACATCTTTACATATGTATAAAAAGTATTTTCAAAAGTCAAAATTACATTTACAAAGTGTTAAAATTAATATTTTTGACAAAATACAAAGGTGTATTCGAATACAACATAAGTGTATTCGAATACAGATGAAAATTGCTAAGTCAGTAGCAAAAGCCTCTCATCTGTATTCGACTACATCCTGATGTATTCGAATACAACCAATAAGTCAGTGGCAAAATTGATCAATCTGTATTCGACTACATACATGTGTATTCGACTACACAGTGTTAAATTTGAATAAATTTGAATGTTACAAAGAGGTGTATTCGAATACATACATCCTGTATTCGAATACAACTGGAAGTAATGCAATTTTTCAGATCTGAAATGGTTCTAGATCATTGCAATTGTTCCTCAAACCTCTTGGATCAATGGCCACGAATCTGAAGAGATGTTTATGGACTATAAATACACCATAACTTCAGATTCATTAATAGACAATCCCACGACCAAACCTTGAACAACTTTGAACAACTTTTCTATTTTTCTCAAAGTCATTTTTCATAATTCAAGTACTTGCATTTCATTTTCATATCCTTGAAAAAGGTTCTCAAAGTACTTGAAGCAATATTGGATTGTTATCATTATACCTCTCTTTCATACTCTTATATCCTTACCAAATTACAGTGTTTGTAAAAAGAAAGTAGTACTTTCTTTAAGTAGTCTTATCTAAGATAATGGGGTGCTATCTTAGAGGTTTTGTTAGAAGTTTGTAGCAGAGATCCAATGGTGGGACTTGTACATTTTCTAACAATAGTGGAGAAATCTCTTGTGGTGTGCAAGAGGATTGGATGTACCCTTGGGTATAAGAGGAACTAGGATAATATTGATGTGTTCTTTACATTACTGTCATTTAATTTATCTTTTACTATCCGTAAGTACAAAAATTGATTGCTAATTCGCTGAAAACAATAAATACTCTTAAACACCTAATTCACCCCCCATCTTAGGTGCACATCTATACTTACAAAACTGATTGTGTTCAAGCCATCTCAACCTTCTAACTTAGTACGGTCAAGCTATTGAGAGCAGAAGGGACTTTAAAGGGAATCTACAAATCATGAAGCAACAACAATTGGAACGTCTAATGAAGGTAACTCAACTTGTGGGATGACCATAAGAAACTTCAATGGTGCCATTGAAGCAACCATTGGTGGTTCCAAATCAGCACAATGAGAGGGGAAGTTATATTCACTTAATGGACCTTCTAATGTGGCAGTTAGTTACTTTCTAGTCTAGTATCCATGAGCTTTCTAAAAATGCAAGACCCAAAAGGTAGATGATCTCAATAGTATTAATGAAACCACTAGAGTTATGAGCGGCGAGATGCATTCCATGCTCCATGTTGCCCATAATTCAGGTTGTGACAAAAGAAAGAACAGTGTCCTAGTGATTTGAGATTTCATCAAGATCCAAGCTTTGAGAATTCAAATTTCTAATCTTGTTAATTTTAGTAGTGAAAGAGGTAATGAATGAGTCAAGGTTTGGGTATTCAGAAGGAAATGAAGGAATAAAAGGAACTAGGTCTAGGGGTATGGAAGTACTAGGTTCAGATTGAGGTTGGGTGGAGTTAGAAACAGGTGATTCATATGACGATGTTTTAGAGACTAAATCAATTACAACCTGAGTTGCTATCTTAGTTGTTGTGTGGATAGGTTCCACAAGCATAGACGAAGGAATGCCATAAACAAGTGTGGAAAGGATGGGTGAGGTTTGATTGGTTGTTTGATTAGGTGTTTGTGTGGGAAGGTGATGGTATTGAGGTAGGAAATTCAATATTAAGAGGATAGGGATTTGATTTACACTTAAGTGCGGTATAACTTTCAACTAGACTTGTCTCAAACATTTCATTTAAGGTATTTGTATCAAAATCAAAACTAGAGCAAACAATGAAGGTTTGAGGGGTGGATTTTGTTGAGGGTGCAAAAGAGATAAGAGTAGGAGTTTGGTGTTTAGTGAGGGGTTCATATGGTGTTGCAGTAGCTTCAAGTTCAGTTATTTTATTACCACTACCAAAATCAACAAGGGAGTGGATAAGCTCAGTAGAGGGGTTTACCTTCTTTCTCTTCCTCAAGATAAGGCTAGCTACATTCTCATTGGTGTTTTCGTCATCTTCTCCTTACTTTAGCATAAAAGATACCCTAACTGCCCTTTTCCTTTTCTTCTCAAACTCTTGAGATGCTCTTGGTAGATCGAAGCAGACTAGAGGCATCTTTTGACCAGAGTGATACATCTTTATAGATTCCTGAATGACTTCTTTACTATATTATTCAAAATTAGCGCAAACGAATCTCCATATAGGAAATAAGTGTCTTGAGTTCCACTAGACTTTCCTATGAGCCTTTTAACTTCGTTGCTTGGTTTTGGGCGGTCCTTGGCAACAAAGAGCCATATTTTACTGACCTTTTGGATGTTGAACACTGGTGCAGAGGAGGATACCGGTGCACAACTTTAACAGCTCCTCTTACTTCATTTAAAGCCTTAATGAGGGTAGTCCTCATTAGCATAGCTGTAATGAGTCTTGAGTAGGGAATGGTTTTGATTTTGCCTGATGTGCTGAAGCACCAAGTTTGGAAAATTTGTCTTGATCTTCTAGAAGATGCTACACATCAATCTCTTGTGGTCTTTGTTGACATGATCAATAGAGCCACCTTTAAGCACCACACATTTAATCAGAAGAGCACCCTATATCTAGGCTTTAAATGAACTAGCTTGGTGTTGACCCTGGGATCTTCAATGAGCTCCTTGTTGATATTACAGGACTCAACGCTTGATTCATATTCATTTTCAATTACCATGCCTTCCTCAAGTTTGGCAAATTTGTCTTGATGATACAATACCTCATATGCTAAAGCACCAAATTTGGCTTGATCTTCTGGGAGATGTTCCATATGAATCCCTTGTGGCCTTTGCTGACATGATCAATAGAGCCACCTGTAGGCACCACACATCCAATTAGAAGAGCACCCTATATCTGGGCTTTAAATGAATTGGTTCGGTGTTGACCCTAAGATCTTCAAAGAGCTCCTTGTTGATATTAGAGTACCCAACTCTTGATTCATATTCGTATTCATTTTCAATTACCATGCCTTCATCCAAGCATTTGGTAATAATAGAAATGGTTTGTTGAGTAACTTTGATAGGAAGCCCTAAAACCACACTTGAGACTTCTCGATCTTTGTTTTCATCAGCAAACCTCCATAACTGTTTAACTAGAACGTCTAGAGCATATGATTGATCTAGGTTAAACTACTCAGTCCATCTAGCACCAGCAAATTCTTCAATGAAGTTAAACCCATTCTCAACGAGATTTGCAAAATCAATTTGAACTTCATTGAGTATATCGAGTTGGTCCATATTACATGCCATAGTGGGTGCAGATGAAATGCTACCGAGGATAAAATAAGATGCAAAACTCGAAGTCGTATGAGAATTCAGGAGAATTTTAGTGAGCTTCTAAGGTTTGAAAAGATATAAAAAATGTGGGAGAAATATGTGAGAGTAGTGAGTGACTTGAGCGTTGGTGTTTTTGATAAAATGTTTGAGTTTCTAAAAGTGAATAATAATAACTACCTTGCACGCGTCAATACGTAAAGACAACAGGTATCAGAAAATCACAGAATTCACACATTTTTCAAGAAAATTGTTCATATCTGGCATAAATTGGATTTTAAGCGATTAGAGGCAGAGGAAAAATTCAATTCATCAGAGGTAGAGTATACATATTTAAACAATAGTTATGTTTTACCGGAAGTAGAGGCACATAGGGATTTCAACATCACTCCTTTATAAATTGAATGTTTAATTTTTTCTTTATAAAGTTACATTTGTCTTCAGCAAGGGGTTTTGAAAAAAAATATTTGCCCACTGATAATTAGTGTCAATAAATTTAATATTTAAAATACCCTTTATGAACTATTATAGAGTTATATATTTTGAATTAAATTTTTCTCAATACTATTTTCTCACTAAAAAAAGCGCTTGATAGTGGGGTTTTTTAGTGGAGGTTTTAAAAAAACCCACAAATTAAAAATTCCGCATCTGCATTTCAGAAAAACAGTGGAGGTTTTTTATAATACCCATAAATTTTAGGGTAGCGGGTAGTGGTATGGCCGCCGATCCCAAAACGCTATAGCGGTATAGCGGGTAGCGGTGTGGTCAAACACTTTATACCATAAACATATAATGGCTTAAAATAGAACAATGCACAAAATTAAACACATATTCATAACTAATCATAAAAGTTCATTGCTACTAATATTCAAACATAATATTAAAAATAAGAGGCACTTTTGGTCCAGAAATAGAAAAACAGAAACATAAAAACAAAGCGCGACGATGACACTTAAAAAATTGTTAAATACAAACTCACTTATGAAAAAACCCTAAATTGTTAAAAAAAACGAGGACACTTTTGACATTTTACAATTAAATTAATGTAGCAATTTGTTTTTACTTTTCTTGTTCAAGAAATCTCTGCGATTGTGTCGGCACAAAAGTGCTACGACCACAACGCAACACCGTATTGTGTAGCACAAGGCCTCCCGACGCAACCCTTGACGACGGCTACTGACTTGATGGCCTATACTTGTTGTGTGAAACATAATAAGTATCATGTATTATATAAGTTAAATTGATTTGCTTGTGAATTCATATCATAGATAGTAAATCATGTACGAGTGGTGGTTAGTTTTTTTAAAAGAATTCTTAATAAAGAAATTCATTGACATTTATATGTTATATATAGTTAATTAATTGCTTGTTATAAGTAGTTGTAACAAGTATGTCACTATTAGTCATAAAATTAGTTAAGTTCTAAATTTAATTAAAATCACTCTAGAGTTAACCTATTAATCTTATTTTATTTTCCTTTTCTCTTCCATTAATTTTCTTTTTTTTATTCGTTTTTTTTGTCTCCATTTTTTCAAGTTTTACTATTCAATTTCTTGCGAAGTATAGTGTGAAATAATGGAATGTCATGTTGTTTTTAATAAGTGTTAATAAATGTTCTAAACCATTATTCCACGTGTTAATTTTATTTTAGTCTCGATTGCTTGGGAAGATTATGATATATAAATTATAGTGAAATAGTTTTAGAACAAAATGGAGTTGATAAGGATAGTTTAGAACAGTTTTGATCAAATGTTAATAGTTTATATAGATACAACATAATTGATCCCTTTTCTTTTGGTAGAAGATAGTTTATAAATTTGTATTTTT
>JBBPBP010000003.1:38907425-38945756 GCA_037974735.1 Cicer chorassanicum | reverse complement strand
ATAGCATTTTTTTTTTAATGTACATACACATAGCACTTCAGAAGCTGCTATTAAAGATTAAATAATCTTTAATAGTTAGGTGTTTGACAGTGATTTAAGTTCTATTAAAGATAAAAAATGGAAAAGTTTTTGATATAATAAATTTTGAATAATAATGTTGGAGAGAAGTTACATTTTTATTATTAAAAATGGAAAAGTTTATGTAAATATTTTTTTGTTTAAATAAATAGCTTTAGTTTTGTTTCTAAAAACTTAAATATTTTAAATTTAAAAAGAAAGATGGCTTATATGTTGATTGTAAGCCACTCACATTTCGACTTTCAAAAGATAGGAGTGAGAGAAAGGTATATCAAAAGTAGTCAATATACACTTCTATCTTTTAAACAAGTTTCAAATTTACAATTTGAACTTTTAGCAACATTTATAGGAAGAAAATAAAAGGGGCAATTGAACAGCAACATATAAAATCCAGCCCATTTAATAAAATAAAATAAAATAAAAAATAATTCAACATTTATACTAAAAAAACGTTTTATAAGCTGAACTTTTATGGCACTTTATAAGAGAATACATTGTTATTTAGACATTGTTTATGTGTAAAAACACATTGTGATATGTTACTTTCTCCGTTCTGGATCTTTGTTCCTTTAAATTTTTTATTTTTTTTCCAAAATTTTGGTATTTTTAGAAAATCAAGATGTAATTAATGATGTTTTTCCTTTTATACTCTTAAAAACCCAAAAACATGTATTAAATAAATTTTATTTTTACTTAACAAATGAAGGGTAAAAAAGACTAAATCAATATAAATTTATTATTTCTTAATATTTGTGTCCAAGTCTAAACCATGTATATACTTTTAATAGCGTTGAAATAAACGGTGTTTAAAAACGCATTCTAATGCTTAAAAAAACACTGGGTAATTAAGACTTTTTTCGATGTAGTGCGTGTACATCAACCTTAAAATAGATAAGAGAAACAAAAGAAAGTAATATAAAAAAATATCCATATATTTGGATGAGATGTGGATTATAGTTATCTTATCCATATTTCATAAAAAAGAAGTATTATAGTTTTCATGTTTGTTTTTATTATTGTGTATAATTGTGTATGATAATTGTGTATGATATTAATATTATACTTAACCATTATTTTTTATGTTTCGATATTTTAGAGAAAAATTTCGATATCGTTTTAATAGTTTAAGGTTACAAATTATGACTTGTACCCTTACTCCTTCTACCATTTACACATTTTCCATAAAATTAATTACTATTTTTTTTATATCTCTGAACTTTGATTATTTAGACTTTAACAACCATATTAAAAAATAATATTTAGATTGATTTCGTCTGTTTTACCCTTTATTTATTAAATAAAAATATAATTTATTTAATGCATGCTTTTGAATTTTATAGAGTATAAAAGAAAAACACCATTAATTATATCTTGATTTTTAAAAGAACTAGTGTTTTGAGACAAAAGTAGAATATTTAAAAAGACCAAAGTTGGAGACGGAGGGAGTAATACTAGAAAATTTCAAAGGTTTAATTATAATAGTATACTCCCCAAAAGATTAATTTTGAACAAATATTGAAGGAATAGTTAAATGCAAATGGCTAATTGAAAGAGTTTGAAATAATGTAAATAACAATGATAAACAGTTACTAATTCATGTTTAAAAGACAAATACGTACTCGTACAACTGTAATGAAAGAGTTGAAGATTTATTGGACAACATATAAGGAGAAATCGTGGAAGATTCATTAAACAAAAGTATGAGCGCATAAAACTCATAAAGTAAACACATATAAAATGACAAATATAAGTATATAACAATATCGGTGTGTTTCTTTTTATACGTGTAAGTCATCTTTTATGTGGCTTCTTTAAATCAAATGAAGCCATGCATCAATATTCAAATATGGCAAATGAGTAATTTTAAAATTAAATATGTCATATGATAATCAACTGGTTGAAGCCATATTTGAGGAGTTTAAAATTTTGTGAACTTATATTGTGAAATCATATTATATATATTTCAACTATCAATTGGAATTCGTTTTATTTTTTCTCAATTGTAGCATATCAATCATCAAATATGAGAAAGAAAAATAATAATTCTCGCGGTCCTTGAATACATATATTAACAAATAGTATATTTAGATTAGTTTAGTTTTTTTAACTCTTCGTTTACTAAGTAAAAACAAAATTCATTTAATAAATATTTTTAGGATATATAAGAAAAACAATTATTAATTGTATTTTAATTCTTTAAAAAAACTAAAGTTTTAGAACAAAAATAAAATATTTAAAGGAACAAAAATCTGAGACCAAGAGTGATAAAGTATTAGAGAAAACAATTATTAAATAAATAATTTAGGTATTTAACTAAAGTTAGATGTAGTATTTTATATTAGTTAGACTTTTATTTTGATTATTGTATAGTTGGACTTTTTAGCCTTTAGACCTTTTAGGTCATCACTCTCATGGGGAATAAAAACAGAAACACAATAATAAGTAATACGCAGCGGATATAAAATTCCCCCAACTTGCAAGAACCCGTGAGGAGCAACAACAAATATATGGCAGCAAATTAATCAAAATAAAAGAGCGTAAAGAATACCGATATTTTAACGTGGAAAACCCCTCAATGAAAGGGTAAAAACCACGGGTCGTCCAGACCAAAGAAATAGCTCCACTATAATCAAATAAAGGTACAAGAGAGTCTTAAAAAAGATGCACCAAGTGTGCCTACAACCAGCCAAAATAACAAAGCACTAAAGCTTACAAATGAAAAGCAAGAAGAAGTGAAACAACCAAAAACCTGCTGCTGTGCGAGCTCGATTCCTCCCACTCCAGAAGTCGTTTTGCCGATCCGACCGTTGAAAACGAAGCCCTGAATGTTGCGAACCTACTGTCCAAATTTCAGCCCGATCCAACGGTTAACGAATGCGCAATCGATGTTTTTCTGAGACTGATTTAACAAAAACGGGAATAGGGTTTACTCTCCTCTTTTCTCTTTTGGTGGCTGCCTTTTTTCTCAAATTAGTCTCTCTCTTCCAACCCTAATTAGACCACTCTCCACTTAAATAAGTGAGACACATGGACTACAATATTTGGGCTTTTCTCCACATAGGAAGGGAGCCCAATACCCAACACATCTCCCCCTCACAACTATGTGGAGATAATCGCCAAACCGGCGATATCACAACAAGTTTCAAACTTTCCTCTTGGTAATGCTTTAGTCATCGTATCAGAACCATTATAATCAGTATGAATTTTAGCCAACTCCAACAGCTTAGCTTCCAAAACATCACGTATCCAATGATACCTCACATCAATGTGTTTGGACCTGCTATGAAACGTCGAATTCTTACCAAGATGAATAGCACTTTGACTATCGACAAATAATACATATTTATCCTGAATAAACCCAAGCTCCTGCAAGAATTTCTTCAACCAAATCAACTCTTTGCATGCTTCGGTAATGGCAATGAACTCTGCCTCAGTTGTAGACAATGCTACACATTTCTGTAATCTAGACTGCCAAGCCACAACTCCATCTGCAAATTTAATCATGTAGCCTGAAGTTGACTTTCTTGAGTCAATATCTCCAGCCATATCTTAGTCGGAGTACCCCACCAAAATAGGTTTGTCACCTCCAAAACAAAGCCTCATACATGTAGTACCACGAAGATACCTCAAAATCCATTTTACAGCATTCCAATGCTCTTTACCTGGATTTGACAAAAATCTACTGACTGTACCAACAGCATGCGCAATATCTGGTCTTGTACACACCATTGCATACATCAAACTACCCACAGCAGAAGCATAAGGAACTCGTTCCATGTCTCTTTTCTCATCTTCACTAGAAGGACTTTGTTTAGAACTCAACTTAAAATGAGCAGCAAGAGGAGTACTTACAGCCTTAGAGTTTTCCATTTGAAACCTTTGCAACACTCTCTCAAAATAGTGTTCTTGTGACATCCAAAGTTTCTTCTCCTTTCTGTCATGCATGATTCTTATGCCAAGAATCTGTTTAGCTGCTCCCATGTCTTTCATGGCAAATGACTCGCCCAATTGCTTCTTTAACCTATCAATCTTGGAAATATTTTTCCCAACAATAAGTATGTCATCAACATATAATAACAGGATAATGAAATCATCGTTAGAAAATTTTCTAACAAATACACAATGGTCAGAAGTAGTCTTCATGTATCCTTGGTCACACATAACAGACTCAAACTTTTTGTACCACTGCCTTGGAGCTTGCTTCAAACCGTATAGACTCTTTCTTAGTCTACACACATAGTCTTCCTTGCCTTCAACAAGAAAACCATCAGGTTGCTTCATGTAAATCTCTTCCTCCAAATCACCATGAAGGAAAGCTGTTTTTACATCCATTTGCTCTACCTCTAAGTCAAGAGTAGCTGCCAAACTCAACACGGTTCTAATTGATGACATTTTTACCACAGGTAAGAAAATCTCATTAAAATAAACACCCTTTCTTTGACGGAAACCTTTCACCACTAATCTGGCTTTATACCTCGGAGACTTTGAGTTACTCTTAAGTTTCACTCTATAGATCCACCTGTTTTCCAAAGCCCTTTTGCCTTTTGGTAACTTCACCAAATCATAAGTGTGATTATCATGCAAGGATTTCATCTCATCATGCATTGCATCCAACCACTTTTGACTTTCTTCACTCTCCATGGCCTCTCGAAAACACTCAAGTTCCCATTCATCAGTCAAATTCACATACTCATCAGAAACATACCTTGTAGATGGTTGTCTCTGCCTCTTAGACCTCATGAGTTGGATTAGAGATGATTCAGAAGCATCATTAAGATTCTCATCGTGTGACAACTCATGATCTTCACTAGTTGAAATATTTACCTCATCTCTAAGTCGATGATCATCAACACAATCATGTGGCTCATCATTCTGATCATTACCATCAGTAGTATCCAAATCAGGAACAGGTGACTGAATTGGATCACCATTAGATAAGACGTTATCTCTCTCAGGTGTAGTCTTCTCCACCTTATCAATGTCTTCAATAGTTTGATCTTCCATGAACACTACATCACGACTTCTAATAACCTTTTTGTTTATAGGATCGTACAACTTGTAGCCAAATTCATCCTCACCATAACCAATGAAGATACATTACTTTGACTTTGCATCCAACTTGGATCTTTCATCCTTCGGAACATGCACAAAAGCCTTGCAACCAAAGACTCTCAATTGATCATACTTGACATTCTTCCCAAACCATACCTTGTTTGGTACCTGACTATTCAAAGCGACAGTAGGAGTAAGATTAATAACATGCACCGCCGTGTACAGTGCCTCACCCCAATAATGTTTAGGCAACTTAGCTTCAGAGAGCATACACCTCACTCTCTCAACAAGTGTCCGATTCATCCTCTCTGCTAAACCATTTAGCTAAGGAGTTTTAGGAGGAGTCTTTTCATGTGCTATACCCTGCTGTTTGCAATAGACATCAAAGGGTCCACAATACTCACCACCGTTGTCAGTACGAACACGTTTCAGCTTCTTGCCTGTCTGCCTCTCAACCAAAGCATGAAATTGTTTGAATTTCTCCAACACTTGGTCTTTTGTCTTCAAAACATAAACCCATATTTTCCTGGAACAGTCATCAATAAAAGTAACAAAATAAAGTGCACCACTAAAAGATTTTACCTTTAAAGGGCCACAGACGTCAGAATGCACCAACTGAAGCAACTCTGACTTTCTAGAGGGAGGATGCCTTTTGAAGGATACTCTAGTTTGTTTACCAATTATGCAGTGAGAACATTTCTCCAAATCTACATTTTTCAATCCTGGAAGCACATCCTTTCTAGCTAAACACTTTAACCCTTTTTCACTGATATGGCTAAGCCTTCGGTGCCACAAAGATGATTCCATATCCACGACATTCACACTGTCTTTTGCAACTAAAGCTTTTGTCCAATACAGTTTACTAATTTTCTTCCCTCTAGCCACAACCAAGTTACCTTTACTGAGTTTCCACTTTCCAGAAGCAAAATGATTATCAAAACCACTTTCATCAAGCATATGCACGGAAATCAAATTGAAGCGAACATCTGGAGCATGTTTGACTCCTTTAAGCAACAATTGCATTCCCATGTTGGTTTGCAAGCATACATCACCAACACCGATTACCTTAGATACACCATCATTACCCATCTTCAAAACTCCAAAATCACCTGAAGTATAAGATGTGAAGAACTCCTTCCTCGGTGTAACATGTAGTGTAGCACCACTATCAATTATCCACATGCTCTCATCAGATACAAGATTAATTGACTCATAGTCACGGAGAATAACAAGATCATCACTAGTAGCAGTAGTAACACGGTCATCATCACTATCATCATCACAACCCCTTTGTTTCTGCTTACCTTTCTTGCCTTTGTTCTCCTTTTTCCACAGAAAACAATTCTTCTGTATGTGCCCTGTTTTATGACAAAAATGACACTTCACATTTTTGAAACTAGACTTGGACTTGCTTCTGCTGTTTTCTCTACCACCCTTCGGTTCTTTTTTCTGACTTCTCCCCTATTTTTAGTGACAAGAACTTCAGATTGAGATGAAGAACCTTGTGCCTTCCTTCTCATCTCCTCATTCAAAACACCACCCTTAGCCGTTTCCAAAGAAACAACGCCATTAGGAGCTGAACTGGTTATAGAAACCCGAAATGTCTCCCAAGACTCTGGTAAAGATAACAGTAAAAATAGTCCCAATAGCTCATCATCAAACTTGATACCCATTCCAGACATTTGATCAAGGAGCCCCTGAAATTCACTCAAGTGGTCCGAAATAGACGTTCCCTCCTTATATTTCAAACTTATGAAACTATTCAGCAAGAATAATTTATTATTCCCTGATTTAGAGGCGAACAAAGTCTCTATCTTATCCCACATAGTTTTTGCATCTGTCTCATTAGCAATATGATTATAAATATTATCTTCTACATATTGCCTAACAAAACCACATACCTATTGATGTTCAAATTCCCAATCTTCCTTAGATTTAGTATCCGGCTTTTTAGAACCAAAAATAGGAAGATGCATATTCTTCACAAATAACAAATCTTTCATCTTGCCCTTCCACAAATGGTAATTAGTACCATTCAAGCGTACCATCTTTATATTCATATTTGCCTCCATCCTTCAAGCAAGTCAAATAACCCTTTAACCAAGAGCTCTGATGCCACTCTGATGGGGAATAAACACAGAAACACAATAACAAGTAATACCCAGCGGATATAAAATTTCCCCAACTTGCAAGAACCCGTGAGGAGCAACAACAAATATATGGCAGCAAATTAATCAAAATAAAAGAGCGTAAAGAACACCGATATTTTAACGTGGAAAACCCCTCAATGAAAGGGTAAAAACCACGGGTCGTCCAGACCAAAGAAATAGCTCCACTATAATCAAATAAGGGTACAAGAGAGTCTCAAAAAAGATGCACCAAGTGTGCCTACAACCAGCCAAAATAACAAAGCACTAAAGCTTACAAATGAAAAGCAAGAAGAAGTGAAACAACCAAAAATCTGCTGCTGTGCGAGCTCGATTCCTCCCACTCCAGAAGTCGTTTCGCTGATCGGACCGTTGAAAACGAAGCCCTGAATGTTGCGAACCTACTGTCCAAATTTCAGCCCGATCCAACGGTTAACGAATGCCCAATCGATGTTTTTCTAAGACTGATTTAACAAAAACGGGAATAGGGTTTACTCTCCTCTTTTCTCTTTTGGTGGCTGCCTTTTCTCTCAAATTAGTCTCTCTCTTCCAACCCTAATTAGACCACTCTCCACTTAAATAAGTGAGACACATGGACTACAATATTTGGGCTTTTCTCCACATAGGAAGGGAGCCCAATACCCAACACATTCATTAGTAACACTATATGTCAAATGAAGAAAACAATGTATTTAATGTTTGTTAGCTAGTTTATCTCTTGTTCTTTATCTTCTTTGTTAAAACAATATTCAGATCTCCAACAAAAATTAACCAACAAAATAAAAAACTAACAATTGCAGAAAAATAAAACGAAACAGAGAATGTTCTTGGTTTTCTGCTGAAAACGGAGATTGTTGATAAAAACACAGAAAACGGAGAACGTTTAACGTTCTCTGTAACACCCCAATTTCTCATTATCTTATTTTAATAGTATGATGATACACTACTATTTTTATATGAGTGTTATTATGTGTTCTAATTTCTTTATGTGTGTCTTGTATGTTTGCCTTAGTAGTTGATTTAAATTATTAATATTAACTATATTTAACTTACAAAAAATAAAATAAAGTAAAATATATATATATATATATATATATATATATATATATATATATTTAAATAAATTAATACAAGGAGTGAATTGTGTTGTTACACTAATTGTTACCTTTAGCACTAACAACAACAACAACAACAACAACAAGAGGAAACCTAGCTATTTCCAATTCCCTTATAAGCCTGACAGAAAGCAAAAGCAAAAAGATTGGCGCACATATAGCTGCGGAGCCGCAAAATCGCACTCCTATTTCCAATCCCAATCCCAAAATTCAATTTCAATTCCAAGGTATGCCATTCTTCATTCTTCCTCTCCTGTACATGTTTAGGCAATTATAATAACAGTTGAAATTAGCAATTGAGTAACCTTTCAGAATTAATCCAAAAACTAAGCGATGCACGTGGCTAGGCATGTAGACTACGCAAATATATCCAAAAACTTAGCGATGCACGTGGCTAGGCATGTTCACATACTTTACATCTTTGCTTCATTTCTTCCTTTTATTTTATACTTTTTATTTTTGATGGTTTATTTTATACTTTTTAATTTTCAATTTATATCCGAAGTGCAGACCTATTTTTTTGCATTTGAACATATTCATTTGTTGTGCCTTATATATAGTTTTTACTATAATAAAAATTTCAATTTAAAAAGATTCATTTTTTTTAGTAAAAAACAGATTCGTTATATGTACCTTGATCAAAGCATAATAGTAGTGATGGGCAGATTTTTTTTTTTGGTAATCTGAGCATTTCCTTTCAATTATAATAACAATTTCCTTCCATTTGAATTATATCCCTGAAGCAATGTCTTCACAAATTTAGCGACGATAGCAAATAGCATTTGGATTTTTGTAATACTTTATCGTGTATTCAAGCCTAAGCATATACTATTTTATTTCAATTTTAGTAACAGTCGACTTGGGCATATGATTGAATTATATTACTAGACATATATTCTAAAATTAATCTACATCTAAAGAATTCATTTTATTTTATCTATAATTAAAAGTGATTTGTCGTGCGCATCAATTTAAATAAATACTATCAATTTCATTATATATATATATGCTATGCGATTCTGCCTTATCTTAATTAAAATTATACATTATTTTATGTTATTATATTTATAAGTATGTTTTTATCAAGTATTGTTCTCTGCATTTTTTTAAAGTAGCAGACTTGCTACATTAGGCTGAAATTAATATGAATTACTCTTAATTTGATGTCGACTTCCTCGTGATGGTGTTTGCCTAATGCATTTTTTTTACATATGTTTTTATTTTTATTTTTATATATACTTGAAACACACTAGAAGGGCTGGAAATTTTAAATGGTTTTTATTGGTTGTTTAAAGGGTTCTTAAAAACAAAAACTGTGACTTCGTTAATCGATATGTGAAATAAAATCTGATTATATTAATTTGTATGTTTTGACAATATTAAATGTATTTTTGGGTTATATCACAAATAACAGATAATTTATTTATTTATTTTTAGTAAGTAATTTATTTGTATTTGGTTGTTGTATTGTTATAATTCAATTGCGGGTTATTAGAGACGGTGGTTGGCGAAGACGCGACACATTAAATCAGCGGATCGGCTTCGTTGGGTGGAATCTTCAGCTAAGGTAAGGGGTGAGAGGAGGTTTGACTTTATGAGTATAAAATAACGTGGGATGAACGGGAATACCATAATTCCCAGATATTTATCCGGGGCTTACTACGTACGGTTGAGCCCTATTGAGTAATAATAATTAATTAATAAAATATGAATGGTAATAGTGAGGACTAAAATATAATTTAGCAACCTATTGAATTGCCTTGGATCTATTTATATCAAGATTGAATGGTGCCTGATTTTATGAAATGTTATGTTGATTGTTACTGTATGAATGATATGTAGTGGAGTGTTCTTGCTACTTGACTGAAATTGTGATATTATTTGAATGTGACACCTGTTTGACTTTTTATTGCGATTGATAAGATCGAATTGTGTATTGTGAGTATTGAAACCAAATATTGGGATTGTATTGTGATTGACTGAAAACATATATAATGATGAATATTGTGAAGTCAAACTGAAACTTATTGAGCTGTGATGATCGAGTCAGTTTGAGATATGCGTTGTAGATTTTGGAGTTAGGATTATTTAGTCATCATATAGGTAGGGTCTGACAAACCTAGTGATTCGGGGAAGTACAACTGAATGAGCCTGATCGTGGAGGGCTATAGTCAAAGTCGAACTGTAAGGTAGGACTGATAGACCTTGGGGGTATATCTAGTGGGGATTTCCTAAGTGGATTAGTGGGTTATTCCCTAAGGTCGGGAGCTACCGCGCAACACAAGAGTACCCCGACCGTCGCGTATATGTGTCTCGGGTTGAGATCAGGGGATATATGAGGACTTGGCCATTCATGAATTGTCCGTCCAATCTTGTAGTGGCATAGTAGTGGCCATTCATGAATTGTCCGTCCAATCTTGTAGTGGCCATTCGAAACTCACCCCTCGTTGCTTGTGTTTGGCGCTTGCGAGAGCGCAGTTATTTTAGGTTATCGATTGGTGATCCACGCTCCGATAGGTGATACTGGGTGGGAGTAATTTGTCGTATTTTATTGAGTTATGAATTAATTTAGATTTTTGTAAATTCGATTGATCAATTGTGTTTTTATGTCATAAATATTTATTTAATAAACCTCTACTATATTCGAGATTCAAGGATTTTTAATTTAAATTTTTTTATGCCAGCATTTTGTGTAAGTGTGAGTGTGGCATCCTGAACCTTATAATTTAAAAAAAAAATTATACTCTATTTTGGAACCGCTGCGAATCTCTTTCAAAACTAATGCATTTTACTTTCTATTTCAATTTGGGTTTAGGGTGTCACATTAAGTGGTATTAGAGCAGGTCTGTCCAATCAGACCGTGTGGGCGATGTGTCTATTGAGTTGTGTCCTTGTCAATTGTGTTATTTTTTTACTATTATTCATTAGGTGTCTATGGAACTTTTTTTGTATGCTATGTGATACTATTGTGAAATTAATGTGAATACGCGTTAAGTGGTATGACTTTCATTGTATTGTACATTATATCATCTTGGCATGTTTCCAATTTGTGTTAGTTAAATTTAATCATACTTAAAAGGGTTAAGATAACTATACAAACCACTGACATATAATTCTAACTTGTTTTGCATTTGGATAAACATAGTTGTTTATGTATGTGCATTTGTAGTTTAAAAATAGTTAGTTTAAAGATTGCAATGTTGTTTAAAGACATGCTGATTTATAAAAGAGTTTATTTTTGGCGTGTTCATACACGTTTAAATTTATTTATGGTAACTGTGTTATTCGATTGTGTGTGGATTGGTTACTCCTTATTTACATTGTTTATTGTGTTACTTAATTTTTTAGTTGCGGTAGATTGTAATATTAATGCTATTTAATAAAGGGCGTCTGTTTGAGTATTTATATCTGTATAAATCTGGATTGTTAGTTCGGGTTTAGGTGTATGCCAACTTTACTAGATTGATGGATTTATAGCTAGTTAAAATATAAAATATTTGTTGGTTAAGATATGGGTTTGTTGTAGAAAAGCTTAATCTTACTTTTGTGTCACTAGTTTCTGTAGTTGGGTTATCCGTGTATTTTGGTTGCCGATTTCATATCTAAATTGTTGTTAAATCCATAATCGGGCAAAGTTTTTATAGTAGTTGTTTTATTATTTATTCTGCTTTTTCTGGTTAGACCAAAAGTATAAAGACCACTGAAAACTAAAAAGAATTGTAGGAGAATTCATTGGCCTATTTGTTAGTACAAATATAATTGTTGGCTGGTGGAATTTGGAAAATGATGGCTGGTGGAAGTTGGAAAATGGTTGACTTCTATCATTTTAAAGGGTTTTGAAATCATCTGAGATGGAAATGAATTGTAATGTTTAGTGACATTTAAAACATGATTGTAGAAGCTAGTTATTTGGGTCTGATTTGGTTGTGTTGTGTACTGGTTTATGTTGGTTGCCTACTTTTGAGTTTTACATCTTATGATGTTATAATATTTGATTTTGTTCTACATAGTTGGTCCTGCACTAGTTCGTTGGGTTGTTAGTAACAAACGATTATGTGTTTGTGTAATATTCCCCGGTTGAGCTGTAGTATTGTTTTAATTTATGTATCTTTCTATTTTAAACCTTTGACACAAACTTGTAAAACTCATTTGGATGACACATGCTACTAGTTGGTATTTTAATATTCACTTTGGAGTTGAAAATAGTCAGTGTGCGTTGTCAAATATGAGGTACACAATGTTTTTACACTTAGTACTTGAATAATTGAATGATTACATCATAAGTGAATCTGTGATTAGAAGGGATAATTACAAAGTTATAGGTTATTGGAGTTATTTCTACTTGGAGATGAGTAATTCTAGAGTGTGGAACTCAGAGATGATAATTAAACATGCTCCAGCTGAGTTCGATCCCAAGAGTATAAGACCACTTGTGTTCTATGTTATTTACAGAGATTTTTTTGTGTGTTTTTTTTCCTCTTCCATGGAATAGCTATGCCAATTTATCATACCAATTTGAATTCATTCTTGTTTGGTTTTCAAAAAAAAAAAATAGTTTTTAGTTTGTTAATTTCGGATTAGACTAGTGTGCTGAGGATAGAATAGGCTTGACAGGGAAGGACTTGAAGAAATTTGAAGAGTGTTAACAAATTGAGTAGTTTCTATGACTATCTTACTAGTACACCATATCAATTTGCTGCATACTAGATTGTCCTTTTTTTTTTCATCCAACATTTTGTTGTTTCTAGCTTTTTGAGAATATCCAAAATTCAAACTCTTGCTAAATTGTGTAGATGTGAGTATGATAGAGATTTAAAGTTGATTTGGTTTGTGGCCTCTTTTGTGATTTGCTGAGTTGTATTATTTCACCTCTCATATGGTTTAAATTTCTTCATGAAAGAAAGTGCATATGTAATATATGATTTGAATTTCCAATTTTGCTTTGGATACTGCATAATAGAACAAGCATGCATGTCAATTTGCTATATGAATGCTGATACATCAAGGTTTATACTTTCATATATTTTATAATAAATATTTTTTTTTTGCTGTTCAACATAAACCAATATGCTCTTTTGTTATAATGTGGAAAATGAAGTTAATTTTGAACCTGTTGACCTCTTTATCAGGGTGAATATGTACATAAAATTCACTGCCTGCGCAGCTTGAGTCTGAAACTTCATTGACCTGCCTATGTGATTTCTACTCCTGTCATTCTGCACATCTTAACCATGCAATAACATGAGAAATGAGTTAAGTTTAAGTTATAAGTATTTATGTACCTGTATGAGTTGCTAATTTCAAAAAAAAAACTTGTGAAGTTAAAAGGAGTCTAACAGTATTGAGAGAGGTGGGAGATGTGACGATGTCTTCTCACACTACGACCACGTTAAAAGTCTTTTAATTATCTATGTTTGAATCCAATGATTTTTAGTTATTGTTACCTTGAGTAATTGACTACATGAGTAGAAGGGATTGATCAACCCGATGACCCACTGTCAATACAAATAGGCGAGAATAACTCATCATTATTATTATGAATAATTGTTGATTTTATTTTGGTTAAATAGACAGAATGTCCATCTTATGTTATTAGAGTTATTTCAATGTTTACGTGTATGTTGTCATGCGGTAATATACTCATCATTGACTTTTATTTCCTCTGCTTATTTGGTTATGATGTGTATTTTTCTAAATGATTTAATTATATATTATAAATGGCATACACTATAAATGTCGATTGTTTAAAAAGAAAAAAAATTGGGAGTCTAGAAAACATGAAAAATAATTTCTCTTCTAATATGGTTTTGTACATTGGTTCTTGATTTCAAGGTGACTGCATGTCATTGAGTTGTTATATGCATTTCTGTTTGTACTTCCTTTGTAAATTATAGTGAGTAATTGTACTTCCTTTGTAAATTACAGTGAGTAATTGTGGTTAAATGATTCATTGACATGTTAGCCTATCATACTAAGCCTCTTGATTCTTGACATATAGTGTTTAGATAACGAGTGAATTCCTTGAGGGTGCTTAATTAGGTATTTGTTTGTTTATTGTTCATCATAAATTTCGAGGACGAAATTTCTTCAACCGGGGGAGAAATGTAACACCTCAATTTCTCATTATCTTATTTTAATAGTATGATGATACACTACTATTTTTATATGAGTGTTATTATGTGTTATAATTTCTTTATGTGTGTCTTGTATGTTTGCCTTAGTAGTTGATTTAAATTATTAATATTAACTATATTTAACTTACAAAAAATAAAATAAAGTAAAATATATATATATATATATATATATATATATATATACACAAATTGTTACCTTTAGCACTATTAGAATGGGTTAATAATAATAATAATAATAATAATAATAATAATAAGAATGCTAATAATAATAATAATAATAACATGAATAAGAGGAAACCTAGCTATTTCCAATTCCCTTAGAAGCCTTGCAGAAAGAAAAAACAAAAAGATTGGCGCACGTATAGCTGCGGAGCCGCAAAATCGCACTCATATTTCCAATCCCAACCCCAAAATTCAATTTCAATTCCAAGATATGCCATTCTTCATTCTTCCTCTCCTGTACATGTTTAGGCAATTATAATAATAGTTGAAATTAACAATTGAGTAACCTTCCAGAATTAATCCAAAAATTGAGCGATGCACGTGGCTAGGCATGTAGACTACGCAGATATATACATATAGCTGAAAACAAAGATTATTTTCTTGGTAATTGGATATTATAGTTCACATACTTTACATCTTTGCTTAATTTCTTCCTTTTATTTTATGCTTTTTATTTTTGATGGTTTATTTTATACTTTTTAATTTTCAATTTATATCCGAACTGAAGTTGTATATTTTTGCATTTGAACATATTCATTTGTTGTGCCTTATGTATAGTTTTTACTATAATAAAAATTTCAATTTAAAAAGATTCATTTTTTTTAGTGAAAAACAGATTCGTTATCTTTACCTTGATCAAAGCATAATAGTAGTGATGGGCAGATTTTTTGTGTGGTAATCTGAACATTTCCTTTCAATTATAATAACAATTTCCTTCCATATGAATTATATCCCTGAAGCAATGTCTTCACAAATTTAGCGGCGATAGGTGATACTGGGTGGGAGTAATTTGTCGTATTTTATTGAGTTATGAATTAATTTAGATTTTTGTAAATTCGATCGATCAATTGTGTTTTTATGTCATAAATATTTATTTAATAAACCTCAACTATATTCGAGATTCAAGGATTTTTAATTTAAATTTTTTTATGCAAGCATTTTGTGTAAGTGTGAGTGTGGCATCCTGAACCTTATAATTTTAAAAAAAAATTACTATGAATCTCTTTCAAAACTAATGCATTTTACTTTCTATTTCAATTTGGGTTTAGGCTGTCACATTCTCCTTTTTCTGTTGTTTTGAAAAAACAGTTTTTTCAAACAAAGTAAAACAAAATAAAGAAAGATAAGGAAAGAACAACACCCAGATTTACGTGTTCGGCCTCAATTGATGTGACCTACGTCACAGGCAAGCAAGAAGACAATTCACTCTTCAATTTTGAATTTACAAGATCAAGTTACTTCAAGATTGTTCACCTAGTCTACACTAGTCTTTTAGTTTTCCACATCTTTATTTCTTTTCCCTTAATCTTATTTCTAATTTCCTATGAATCATGTATTGCATATCCCACTCTCTCTCAGCAATCACTACTTGCAACAACTTACCATGCATTTACAGTTATAGTGTTTAAAGACAAATTTCTTAACTAACTATAACTAATATTGTCATAACTAAATTCAGTTATAACTAACTCCAAGTTGTTACTGATCTGAGGCATATTTCCACAATTCTCCACCTTGACTCAATATCAGAATAATTAAATCATTGTCTTTGCTGCCTTTTCCTTAGCTTTATTCTTTGTCGAAGCCAACTATGTCCAAGCAATGCTTGAACTTAGTTTGTGGAAGTGATTTGGTGAAGGCATCAGCAGAGTTGTCCTCAGTTGCAATCTTTTCCACTGAAACCTGCTTTGAATCAATCACATCCCTTAGAAGTGAAACTTAACGTCAATGTGTTTAGACTTATTATGATACACTTGATGCTTGGATAAGTGTATAGCACTTTGACTGTCACAATAAATTGAAACACAGTTCTGATTTATTCCTAGTTCACCAATCAATCCTTTCATCCACATAGCTTCTTTAACACATTCAGTAAGAGCAATGAATTCAGCTTGAGTTGTAGAAAGTGCTACCACTGACTGTGTAATTGCTCTCCAACTTACAGCAGTCCCATATAGAGTGAAGACATAACCATAAATTGATTTTCTTGTATCTATGTTTCCAGCATAATCTGATTCCATATATCCCTTGATTGGTTCCTTGTCATGATGAGTGTTTTTGAACTTTAAACCTGCTGTCAGTGAGCTAATTATTACCTCATAATCCACTTGAGTGCTAACCAATGCAGTGCTCCTGGATCAGTCATAAATCTGCTGACAACATTCACAACATAAGCCAAATCTGGCCTATTGCAGATCATTCCATACATTATGCTGCCAACTCCACTAGCATAAGGAATGGTACTCATTCTTTGTCTTTCCTCATCAGTCTTTGGTGAGTCTTTCATAGACAATTTCAGATTTTGTCCCAAAGGAGTAGTAACAGGTCTTGCCTCATGCGTTCTATATTTAGTGACAACTTTCTTCAAGTAGATAGCTTGTGAAAGAAATAGTTCCCCCTTCATTATGTTTCTTTTTATATCCATGCCTAAGATCCTCTTGGCCTTTCCAAGTTCTTTCATCTCAAACTCATTACTAAGGTCAACTTTGAGCCTTTTAATCTGGTCCTTACTTGAGCTTGCAAGAAGAATATCATCCACATAGAATAATAGATAAGTTGGAGAACGTTCTTGACCTTCTTGATAGGCTGGAGAATGTTCTTGAATTGGAGAACGTTCTTGACCTTCCTCTTTCAGAATGTAAACACAGATGTCAAAGCTACATCTTTGGAAACCAATTCTTATCATGAAATCATCAAACTTCTTGTACCATTGTCTAGGACTTTGCTTTAGGCCATACAACGATTTTTTAAGAAGACAAACCTTGTTGTTGCCTTTAGCAAATCCTTCAGGTTGTTGCATATAAATGGTTTCTTCAAGATCACCATGTAGGAATGTTGTTTTGACATCCAGCTGCTCTAATTCTAAGTCTTGTTGAGTTATAATTGAAAGCTAAATTCTGATTGAACAATGTTTTGCAACTAGTCTTGCTTTGAACCTTATCTTCTCTTTTCCTTGAATGCCTTCCTTTATCTTGAACACCCATTTTGATCCAATTACCCTTTGACTCTTAGGAATGTCAACCAAAGTCCAGGTTTGATTCTTTTCTAATGACTGCATCTCTTTATTCATAGCTGTCATCCAAGCTTCCTTGTCTTCACTGTTAATGGCTTCCTTGTAGTTGCCTGGTTCATGTCCTTGAAGGTCTTCAACAACACTTAAAGCATAACAAATTAAATTTGCTTCACCATATCTGATTAGAGGCTGGATAACCCTTCTTTCTCTATCCCTTACCAAATTGTAAATGGCCAAATCTGGTTCTATTGCAGCATTATCATCAAGTGATGTATCAGTTATGTATTCATGATTAATCTCTTGATGTTCAGGTGACTCCACCTCAATCTGAACACTCTTAATATTGCTGTTTGAAGCACTGTCAAATGGCGAACGATCTCCGTTTCTGCAATGTTCTTCGTTTCTGCAGCACTGAAATGAAGAATGTTCTTCGTTTTTGCAGAACTGAAACGGAGAATATTTTTTGTCAATCATGGGCATTCTTATTTCATCAAACACTACATCTCTTGATATGATGCACTTACGCACACCTTGGTCAATCCTCCAAAACTTGTACCCTTTCATTCCTTTAGGATATCCAATGAAAACATATTTGATTGCTCTAGGATCCAATTTATCTTGCCTTGTGTGAACAAATGCTAATGAGCCAAATATCTTCAAATTTGAGTAGTCAGCTGGTTTTCCATTCCACGTCTCCATTGGTGTCTTAAATCCAATAGCTAATGAAGGACATCTATTGATCAGATACACTTTTGTTACTGTTGCTTCTCCCCATAATGTTTTAGGGAGTCCTGCACTCAAGATCATACACCTGACCATTTTCAAGATTGTTCTGTTCATCCTTTCAGCAATGCCATTTTGATGAGGGGTGCCTGCAACTGTTCTATGTCTTTGAATACCTAAGTCCCTGCAATACTTATTAAACTGCTCTGAAAGATACTCCAGGCCATTGTCAATTCTTAAACATTTCAGCTTAGTTTCCTTTTGAGTTCCAATTTGCATATGCCATTCTTTAAATTTTCCTAAAAGTGTCACTTTTATTTTTAATGACATAGATCCATACTTTTCTAAAATAATCATAAATGATGGTTAAGAAGTAAGAACAACCAGCATGAGTTTTTTTCCTTGAAGGACCCCACAAATTAGAATGAGCATATTCAAAAGTTTAGAGGTGTTACATTGGCCAACACCAAAACTGGTTCTCTTAGACTTTCCTAGAATACAATGATAACAAAATTCCAATTTTTCAATTTTCTCACCATTAAGCAAATTCTGTTATGATAACTCAATTAAGCCTCTTTCACTTACATGTCCTAACCTCATATGTCATATTCTAGTAGATGAGTGCAAACTAGAGCTAGCAACTGAAGCTTGTGCAATTATGGTAGAACCCTATAATATATACAACTCATTTCTTTTAATGCCTTTAACAATGATATCATCTTTATTAACAATAGTCGTGATACCATTCTTTATGTTTGTGGAATAACCTAAAATGTCAAACATGCCAACAGAAATTAAATTTCTTTTTAATTCAGTTATGTACCTTACATCCTTCAGCAGTACCTCCTTGCCATTGAACATTCTGAATCTGATTGTTCCCTTGCCTTGGACTTTACATGGTTTGTTGTTGCCAAGCAGAACAACTCCACCATCACGAAGATCTATTGATTCAAAATAATCCTTCCTTGGACATATGTGGAAAGTACATCCTGAGTCTAACACCCAATTCTTTTCACCTTCAGAATTTGAAATCATTAATTCCTTTACAGATTCATAACTAGCATCAACAAATGCAACATTTCTAGAATCTTGAGAGTTTCTTGATTCATTTCTTTCTTGAAATGTCATTTCTTGGGGCAATGGAAACATTGATACTTCCCTTCAGATTTATTTCTTGAATTGGACTTAAGTTTATTCCCATTCGATCCTTTCTTGTTAGTTCTTCCTCTGGTCACATTCAGACTTTCAGCATGATTATCTTCTTGATCTCAAGTCTTTTATAGCTTTCCTTTGTCCGGATAGATGTATGCACTTCTTCAAGAGTAATTCTTTTTTCTCTTCCAAACATGATAACATCCTTGAAATGTTCATACAAACTTGGCAGGGCTCTAAGCAGGATCAGAGCTTTGTCTTCATCATCTAGCTTAACTTCTAAATTTTTCAAATAATCAAGAATCTTGTTAAAATCAGCAAGTTGTACTGTAATAGGTTTCTCTTCAACCATTTTAAAAGAGAACAATTGTTGTTTCAAGAAGAGCCTATTCGAAACTGATTTATTCATGTAGAGAGATTCAAGTTTAAGCCATAAGGCTGCTCGTTGGTTCCCTTGCAACTTCCCTCAAAGCTTTGTCTCCAAGACACAAGATGATAGTACTCTTGAACTTTTCAATATCAAACTTTGTGGTTCCAACCATTGTTGCTCTCTTCCCACAAATGGCGCCAATTGTTAAAACAATATTGGGATCTGCAACAAGAATTAACCAACAAAATAGAAAACTAACAATTGTAGAAAAATGAAACGAAACGGAGAACGTTCTTGATTTTCTGCTGAAAACATAGAAAATGGAGAATGTTTATCATTCTCCTTTTTCTGTTGTTTTGAAAAAACAGTTTTTTCAAACAAAGTAAAACAAAATAAAGAAAGATAAGGGAAGAACAACACCCAGATTTACGTGTTCGGCCTCAAATGATGAGACCTATGTCACAGGAAAACAAGAAGACAATTCACCATTCAATTTTGAATTTAAAAGATCAAGTTACTTCAAGAGTGTTCACCTAGTCTACACTAGTCTTTGTTTTTTCACAATCTCTCTTTCTTTTCTCTTAATCTTCTTTCTAATTTCCTATGAATCATTAATGGCATATCCCTCTCTCTCTCTCTCTCTCTCTCTCTCTCTCTCTCTCTCTCTCTCTCTCTCTCTCAGCAATCACTACTTGCAACAAATTACCATGCATTTACAGTTATAGTATTTAAAGACAAATTTCTTAACGAACTATAACTAACATTGTCATAACTAAATTCAGTTATAACTAACTCCAAGTTGTTATTGATTTGAGGCATATTTCCACATTCTTAGATCAGAAACCTTAATTTTGTTAAACTCTTCCTAAAAGAGCATATTAGAGGGAGTATATGGTTATAAAGAAAAGAGGAGAATGAGTTTGATGCATGATATGTTGCGGTTGAGAAAAATGAGAGAATTGCAATTGAGAGAATCCATTCTCAAAAGAGGAAGATAAATGTGTATAAAATGTACACTTCGAGCTTTTGAGTAAATTCCAAAGGCTTAATTTCAACATTTATGGGAGAGAGAATAAAATCGGCAAATAAATAAAGACATAACTTGAAAATATTTTTATCCAACCTCTTCTTTGGTAGATGAGCATCAACCTTAAATTATAGATCTAGGTGAATATATATACATATATGAGAATTTATCTAGTGAAAATATTGTCTATTGTGAAAGATGAGGTGATATAATACCAACCGTTTGATGCATATAAATGGTTTAGATAATTATTTAATTTTAACACATTCACGTGACTTATCTAAAGTAGTCGTAACACTCAATTTTCCCCTTTTCTCCTTTTGTCCCTATTCGATGGTTGTTCGTTACTAATTACCACTCTTTACACAACTTTTTCTCGTTAATGCTAAATTTGTTAAAGAAATTATAGATAGTAGTTGAAATATCAAACAAAATGTTTTGATGCATCTTCATGTTTCTTAATTTTTTTTAATATGATGAAATTGTGAAGCTTATGAAGGAAACTAAATTAAATATGAAATTGTAAAGCTCTAAATAAATAACCCTTATGAGGTACAATATCCGATGCCTAAATCATATTTTTGAATTTACGGAGAAGAATCACTCGATACAAGGAAACTAAAAAGATAACCAGATGCAGGACACATTTGAATAATTAATCCTTCTTCACATTTCGCTTCAGAATCTCATCTTCCTTGATGCTCCTTCCATCGATATTGTTGTCGGCATTATCATATCAGATCTCCTTCATTTAGTATCTCTGTAGGATCTAGATCTCGAATCCAATTTGTGTTAGTAGAGCGTATTTTTCATTTCTTTCCTCTAGGTTATATCGTGAGGGAGAATTCATTTAACGGTCACATGTAATTTTAAGTGAGACTAATATTTGAACCGTTTATTTAC
Source organism: Cicer chorassanicum (assembly GCA_037974735.1). NCBI lineage: Eukaryota > Viridiplantae > Streptophyta > Magnoliopsida > Fabales > Fabaceae > Cicer > Cicer chorassanicum. The sequence goes on along the minus strand of JBBPBP010000003.1, from coordinate 38,923,820 downwards.
ATCAAACAGTTTGTATTATATCATCTAATCTCTCATTACCAATTCTACCCTATAATTAATATTATATTTTTCCCTAATTATAAAAATCCTTTGGGAAATAAATTTGTCCTTACATATAAGCACCATATATATATATATATATAACTTTAATTTCTTTTTACCAATTCTACCCTATAATTAATATTATATATTTCCCTAATTATAAAAATCCTTTGGGAAATAAATTTGTCCTTACATATAAGCACCATTTCAACTTATTAGGTGCATTTAATTTTTTTCTCCAAACATATTTTTTTATTAATACCACTAATTTGTCTTGGAACATGAAAAGTTAAGTTTAATACATTCAAATACAAATGTGATTTTATGAACATTAACTCGTAAGATGAACAAATCTACCAACTTTTCTCAATAAGAGTGAAAAAACAATGAACGCTTATATTAAGGGACATAGGTATCACTATATACATCACTCACAAATTATTATCACTTCACTTTACATTTATGATCATTGGAATCAACCAATGGTTTATAAGGATAACTTGATAAAATTAATCTTGACTACATTATTTATCACATTTTCTTAATATGAGTGAAATGATTAAATGCGACAATTATTTTGAGATGGAGAAAATACTATTTTTGTCACATAATGAATTACTCAATAAATCAAGTTATATTTATTAAATTGCCGTTATTTTATGATTGTTTAAATATGTATTCTTTAAAAGATCGTTTTATTATGTGTTCTTGAATGGTTGTTGTTATTGTATATTAAAATAAAATATTGTATTCTAAATATGATTTTAGGAAGATGATTGTTAAAAATGAATTATTTTTATTGTACGTGTTTGAATTGAGCTTATGCTCCATATGGATTAGTCTGGTACCCCACAGTTATTTACTTGGATGAGCAACATGTTTCATATAGATAGGTCTTATATACCACATGAGATCAATTTTATACTCCATACGGATGAGTCTTATACCCCACACTAGATAAGATGAGTTGGTGCTCCACATGATGAGATAACACTCACTTCGCAGAAGTAGTACATCTTCATATAACTATGAGACACTATTGAATTGATTGATATATTTTCTGCATAATAAATGTGTGTATTTGACTTATTTGATGATTATAGATGTGAATTATTATTTGTTTCAGGGGATGAGATTATATTAATTATGTAATCTAATTTGTTATTATAGAAAAATTATTTATATTTCTAAAGAATATTTTTGGAAGAACGCGGGTGCCATGGTCGATTTTTTCAGTTACCGCGTCGGCTGAGAACAATACTTATTTTAAAATTTTGTGTATTATTCACTGGGATTTAGTATCTCATTAAAGTGTTGTTTTCATATATTGACACTGTCAATGACGTCAAGAGCTGAGAAGTCGTTTCTTCTTTGAGAAGAGTGATTTTCTTAGATTAAGTTACTAGATCAAGAATAAATAGACATAGTGTCTACATCGTGTCCTTTATTAAATGTCAAGTTTTGAATATTTGATCATTAAAGAATTTTCAGCCGTAAGGATTTATTTTAATGATTTTACAATATTATTTATTTCGGACAATTCATTATTTATTATTAGTATCGTATTCTCTTATGTAAAAATGAAAGTTTATCGTCATTATCTCAATTATTAAACCCACGTAATTAAGTGTTACATTTTTGGTATCAGAATCACGTCAAACCTAGATCAGACTATGGTTTCAATTCACTTTACTTTATTTTTACTATTATTTTTTAATTTTTTTGTAAAACAAAAAATCAAAACTTAGGCTTATATGATTGTTCGTTATAGTCATAAATTTTGCACACTATTATGTTGGATATTGGGTCAGGCTAACACAGTGTTTTATTGGTGGTGTGCATAGTTATGACGGGTAACAAGCGTGGGACGAATAATGCACTTGCTGAGGCTCTCAGTCTTATGGTAGCAGCCATGCGAGAACAGACAAAGACTCTTCATCATTTGAGAGGATTCAATATCACAACAGTAGCAGCCGTAGACCCTCAATATGTACGACTTTCTGAGTTTCGAAAGAACAACCCACCACCATTTTGAGGCAGCTCTAATCCAGTTGAGACAGAAGAGTGGTTGCTGAAGTTATAGAAAATCTTTTAAATCGTGCGGTGTGTTGATGGTCAAAAAGTGGACCTTGTCGTTTATATGTTAGAATTTGATGCTGAGGATTGGTAGAGTTGTGCTAGAGGAGATCTACTGACACAAGGAGTTCATATTACTTGGGATAGGTTTAAAGAGATATTTCTAGAAAAGTATTTTCCCCATAGTGTTCACATTCAGAAGGAAACTTAGTTTAATCATCTTCGTCTAGGAGATATGTCAGTTGCAGAGTATGTCTCCAATTTTGAATCTCTATCAAGATACTCTCGCTATCTTAGAGACAATACTCAAGATGAATGTAAGGCAATCAAATTTCAGCAAAGACTAAAGCCTGAGATGCAAAGCTTTATTGGAATTATAGAGATCCGTGACTACCCCACCTTGGTAAACAAGTCTAGAGTGACTGAGTAAAAAATGCAAGCACTAAAAGCTGGGAAACTGAAAGAGAAGGTTAATGTTAGTAGAAAGAAATTCCACAATGAGGACAATAAATTTCGAAAGAATCTATGCCTTGTTCCCACAATTTTAAAGGACAAGGTTCCACTAATGAGAGTAAGGGATGAGAAAAGTTTCGATTCAATAATGGAGATTAGTCGTGTCCAGCAAAACCGGTTTACATGTCTTAAATGTGGAAAGATTGAATATTTTGTTAGATGTTGCAAGAGTGAAGGACAACCTAAACCTATGACTATTGATTCACCTATGTCTGAATGTTTCGTGTATGCTTTAGCTTGTCATAAATATTTTGTGGAGGGAGCTCAATGATGCATGCTCTTATTTTCTTCTAAGAGAGGTTAAGGGTAATTTAACTTTGATGCCTGTAGTTTGTGAATTTCTTAATGGGTTTCCCAAAGGTGTATCTAGCTTACCCCCGAATAGAGAATTAGAATTTTCCAGGGTGTGGTCCAGTATCAATAGCACCTTATAGGATGTCAGCACTAGAGTTGGATGAACTCAAGAAACAATTGGAAGATTTATTAGAAAAAGGATTCATTAGGCCTAATGTGTCACCACGGGGAGCACCAAAACTCTTAGTGAAGAAGAAATATGAGAGTATGAGGTTATGTGTAGACTATAGAAAATTGAATCAAGTTACTATTAAGAATAAATATATCTCTTAGATCAGTTGAGAATAGCTTCAGTTTTTTCTAAAATAGACTTGATGTCTAGGTACCATCAAATTATGGCAAAGAGTGAAGATATTCCTAAGACAGCTTTTAGGACAAGATATGGACACTATGAGTATGTAGTGATTCATTTTGGAGTTACCAATGCCCCTAATATTTTTATGGATTATATGAATAGAATATTTAGACCTTTCTTAGATAATTTTGTTGTGGTGTTCATAGATGATATTCTACTCTACTCTAGGAGCTTGGATGAGCATGAGAAATACGTGAGGATAGTATTGCAAGTTTTGAGAGATAATAAATTGTATGCAAAACATGAGAAATGTGAGTTCTGGCTTGATGAGGTGAAGTTTTTAGGACTTACCAACTCTAGTAAAGGAGTAATAGTTGACTCTAGTAAGGTAGATGCAATATTAAGTTGATCCAACCTAAATCAATGACTGAAGTGAGGAGTTTCCTATGATTGGCGGGTTACTATAGGAAATTTATAGAGGGAATTCCTAGCCTAGCCTTACCTCTCACTAAGTTAACTAGAAAAGGAAAACTTTTGTGTGGGACGAATAATGTGAGGATAATTTTCAAGAGCTTAAGGGAAGATTAGTTTCAGCACCTGTTTTAGTTATACCATACTCATCCATGAATTTTGTGGTTTATTGTAATGCCTCTAAAAATGGTTTAGGATGTGTAACGCCCCGAATTTTGAATCCAAAACATTACTTAAGTATACTTATTGCTTAGAAAAATTTATGACAATTTTTTTTAGTAAGAATACCTAAACATTTATTCATTTGAATAATTAGTAACCACCACGTTTATTTAATATTATTAGGAAAATGTTTATTCAGAAGCTTAAACAAAGTAAAAGCAATTATTCCTAAAGGAAGGGAACCTACTTCCGTATTTCTAGAATTCTAGTGCATTTTAAAAGTTGGTGACAAAATATTAAAAATAAACTTAGAAATATCGCGACAATTCTATTATTACAAAATTGTCTTTGAAAAACCCATTTTTACCCCATGTTCACCGCACATAAATACTCATCAACTATTCTTGAATCTCCTCGAACTCATTAATACCTAAAATGTTGTTGTCAATTTTTGTTTTTTTTCTTACATCATCCACATCAAACCAAAGCTAAACATATGGAAAAATGACACAAAACATATAAATGTAAAACTTCCAATTTAAAGGAAAAAATGCAAACTGATAAATAGTATAACACTAACATATGCACTTATGTGTAATGCATATTTCTAAAACTATATGATCCGGATATAAATCTGCCACTAAGGCAACTTCCACCCACAAAAATCACTATGGGGAAAACAAACCTGCCACTAAGGCAATTCCACGTAAATGCATATATCATGACATGACGATATATTATCAAAAAGCTATATTCCCACACAAGCCACTAAGAATCATGTCATATGCATTCAAAATCACTTTTTTAAATCATCATTTTATTCACATATCACTAAGATCACAAACCGCACGTCCTTATCATGAGTATCATCACATATTCATAGAAAAATAATCATAAAATTATAATTTTCACCACATACACATAAAAATCGAAACTTGATATCATATACACCATAAAAATTAAAACTTTAACATATATAACAAGAAAATTCAAACTCCAACTCATATACATCATTAAATTTAAAACTATATCACATATAACATACAAATTCAACACTTATTTCATATTCATCATAAAAATTAAAACTTTATTACATATAACATAAAAATTCATACTATACTTCATATTCGTTATAAAAATTAAAACTTTATTGTATATAACATAAAAATTCATATTTTACTTCATATTCATCATAAAAATTAAAATTTTATCACATATAACATACAAATTCATACTTTACTTCATATTCGTCATAAAAATTAAAACTTTATCATATATAACATAAAAATTCATACTTTACTTTATATTGATCATAAAAATTAAAACTATCACATATAACATAAAAATTCATACTTTACTTCTTAAAAATTGTATATTAAATGTCGAACTCAACATAAGGGATTGGGGTTTTATTATTTTAATTAATTAGTCTACATTTATTCCTTTCAAAAAGCAAGCAATCACAATTATTAATTTCATCTCATCCAACCAACGGTCTAAGTATAATTTGTGTGGGGGAAAACCCTTACCTTGGCCGTTTTTCTTCCTAACACTTTTGATGCGCGAAGAGAGAAGGTGTGGAGGTGATGGTGGCTAGGGATTCGATATTTCTTTCTATTTACATAATCTTGTATGTAATGGGTTTGTGAGTTAGGTTTTTTTACTGATGGAAAAAATTGTGGGGACTTTAGGGAAAATTTAAAGTGGAGATTATTGGGTAGATAGTGTTGGGCCTAAATGAAGGATAGAAGGGAGAAAATATCAATTTTTTTTGTTAACTTTGATCATAAAAAAAAAAAAAACCAAGCCACAAACCCTAGCCCAAATTTCTACTCATTCATATGGATTGGGTCACACCAAGCCACAAACCCTTAGCCCAAATTCTTCTTGCACTAAAGATAAAAAAAATCATCTACGTATATATATATAACTAATCAGTTGATTAACTAATTCTTACTAACAACTTTATCAACTACAATAAGTCGAACAAGGCAAATAATTATCACACATATATTAATATTGAAAACAATATTTATAGGTCCTACTTATTTTAAATAAGAAATTTAAAGGATGTTACAGGATGTGTTTTAATGCAAGAAGGGAAAGTGGTAGCTTATGCATCATGACAACTCAGGTAACACGAGGCGAATTATCCAACCCATGATCTTGAATTAGCAGTTGTAGTTTTTCCTCTTAAGATTTGGAGGCATTACTTGTATGGAGCAAAATTTGAGGTTTTAGTGATCATAAGAGCCTTAATATTTGTTTGATAAAAAGGAATTAATATGAGACAAAGAAGGTGATTGAAGTTTCTTAAGGACTATGATTTTGAGTTGAAATATCATCTTGGGAAAGCTAATGTAGTGGTTGATGCTCTAAGTAGAAAATCCTTACATGTGGCTTGTATGATGGTACAAGAGGCAAACATATTAGAGGAGTTTGGAGATATGAATTCTGATGTGCCCTTTAATGCTTTAAGCTTGAATGTGAATAAGTTAGAAATCAATAGCAACTTGTGAGAGTTAATAAAAACAGAACAACTTTTAGATAAAGAATTGTAGTCTCTTGTGGACAAGGAGGATTATACCTTATCTTATGATGGTTTAGTATTTTTTTCATAAATAACTAAAATGTATCAAGATTTGAGAAGAATGTACTAGTGGTTGGGAATGAAAAACGATGTAGCTAGTTTTGTGTCCAAGTGTCTAGTATGTCAGAAGGTTAATATTGAGCACCAAAAGCCTTCAGGATTGTTGCAACCTTTAGAAATTCCTGAGTGAAAATGGGAGACAATATCTATGGTTTTTGTGATGGGTGTGCCAAAGATGGGGTTGGGTTTTGATGCCATTTGGGTGATAGTTGATCGATTGACCAAATCAGATCATTTCCTACCAATTGAAGCAAATTATAGTTTTGATAGACTAGTTTACCTCTACAATAAGGAGATAGTAAAGTTACATGGGTATACCCACCTCTATAGTATCAGATAGGGACCCACGGTTTATCTCTAGATTTTGAAAAGCTTTTTTAGGGAGCTTTTGGTACTAGACTAAGTTTTAGCACAGCTTACCATCCACAATCAGATGGTCAATTAGAGAGGACTATTCAAACTCTTTAGGATATGCTTAGAGCTTGTGTTCTAGATGAAGGTGGGAGTTCGGATAAATATTTACCTCTAGTAGAATTTTCTTATAACAACATCTATCACTCTAGCATAGGTATGACACCATATGAGGCTCTTTATGGAAGAAAGTGTAGGTCTCCCTTATGTTGGTATGAAGTTGGTGAGAAGTCTTTATTAGGACCTGATTTAGTGCAAGATATTACTAGTAGAATTTAGCTGATTAGGTAAAGGATGCATACATAAAAAAGCAAGCAAATGAGTTATGCTGACAAGAGAAGAAAATCATTGGAATTTCAAGAAGGAGCACATGTATTCTTGAGAGTCACTCTTAAGACTGGGGTAGGAAGGTCAATGGAAGTCAAAAAAATTAAGCTCTCATTTCATGGGTCATTTCCAAATTCTAAAAAGAGTAGGGTCTGTTGCTTATCAATTAGCTCTTCCTCCACATTTATTTGTTGCTTACCATACTGGTTTAGAACAATACTTGTTTTAAAATTTTGTGTATTACGCAATGGGATTTAGTATGTAATTAAAGTGTTGTTTTCACAAACTAAGTCCGTCAGTGACGTCGAGAGTTGAGAAGTCGTGACTCCTTTGAGAAGAGTAATTTCCTTAGATTAGGTTATTAGATCAAGAATAAGTAGACATAGTGTCTACATCGTATTTTATTTCGGGATTAGTTAGTAAATGTCCAGTTTTGAATATTGGATTATTAAAGAATCTTCAGCTGTAGGGATTTATTTTAAGAATTTTAAAATATTATTTCTTTTAGACAATTCATTATTTATTATTAGTACCATATTTTCTTATATAAATATGAAATTTTATCGTCATTATCTCAATTGTTAAACCCACGTAACTAGGTGTTACATGGAACTCCTTTTCTTTCCTTATGGTATCCTTTTTTTTGTATCAAGTACTGCAGTTACTTCAAAAGCCATAGGAATGGAAGTTAGTCTTGAATTTATACAGTCCCCAAAAATAAAAGAGTTAAATCAAATACAAGAAAAATCATCTTCATATATAAATTTAATGAAATATAAACAAAGGAAAACAATTGTGTTTAATAAAGAAATTCATTATAAAAAAATTGAAGAACAAGTAAAATTACCACAAATACAAGAAAAGGTAAAAATAAATTACAAAATACATTTTTTAATGAATTATGCGATGAACGTCCTAATGCTTTTTCAACTAGAAAAATCTACGTGGTATGTTTACCGTATGATCTTGATTTTAAAGAACAAAATATTACTACTAAAGCAAGACCAATACAAATGAATCAACAATTTTTACAATATTATAAAAAAAGAAAAAAAAAATGAATATTTAGATAAATGTTGTATTAGACCAAATAAATTACCTTAGAGTTGTTGTGCTTTATATGAAGTAAATGCATCTGAATTAGAAAGAGAGGCTCCAAGATTAGTTGTAAATTTTGGAGGGATTCTAAAGCAAGGTTTACCTAACACATCCAAAGAGCAAATAGTTCAATATTACTCAAGAACTTGGAATCAAGTTCAACAAAAGTATCGTACTATTAAAAAAAATATTGGCAATTGTTTTATGTATTACCAAATTTCTAGATGATTTATTTTCTAAAAGATTTTTATTCAAAACTGATTGCAGAACAACTAAAAGTGCATTACAAAAAGTTGTTAAAAATTTAGTTTCTAAACATATTTTTCTAGATGGGAATCTTTACTTTCATATTTTGATATTGAACATATTAAAAGAGAGAAAAATTTCTCTTCCATATTTTCTTTCTCGAGAATTCTTACATGGAGGAAGTCATGAGTGATCCTAAAGGTAGATATGAATGACTACTTTAGTGCATTACCAACAACCCCTTCATATATAGTTTTACAAGAAACAACCCCTTCACCATTAGAAACTAAAACCCTTCTCCCTCTCAAAAAGTACCAGAGCAATTACCATTCTATACTCCTCCCTTCTCTTCCTATACTTGTACGTTTATTGAAAAACCTTAAAAAATTCTACTATTTGTATTAGAACCTGAATATTTTGCCGATAATTGTTCATCATTACAAATGGTTGCTAAATATTATCCTCATGGTTTTCATGCTCTCCCAAAGACACCCGAAAAAAACCTATACCTTTTTATGAGTTTATTTTAGTTGATACAGATTCTATTGATACTACTAATCACTATGATGAAAAGGACTCTAGTAAAATTATTTTAAAATGTTAAAGGTATTATCTGTTAAGGATTGGAAGAAGCATCCTTTAGCATCAAGGCAATTTACTCGAAGATTTACTCCACATAATGATAGTTATTATTATTATATGAATGCTTGGTATAACATGCTTTTTCATGAACCTTATAACCACACATGATTTATTTGGTTTAAAAAAGATATCAAATTACACTTTTCCCAATGGTTTATTAAATGGTTATCAAAATTTGGAATTTTCCCTAAAGTATTCCCTAATTATGCAAGGGAAGCATTGGTATATTTTGTAAAATAAACTTTTCTCTAGATCTCTTAGTTATTATCTTTCTGTGCAAGCTATCGAATTATCTAGATAACATCATCGACTTATGGTTCTCAACTACTTTGGGAAGATTGTACAGTTCTTGAAACTGTTAGAGTTATTAGAGCTATATGGTGACATAAGTTTAATCATGAATTACTATAAAAGAATAGATTAACTGATTGGCTGAGAAAGAATTCATATTATTTGGCTACGTCACGACAAGAAAACAAAGAAGCATTATTTTTGGCAGAAAAATCTACTGCTACTAGCAAGAAAGAATTTTTGAAGAAATTACAAATGGTCATTTCAAAGTCAGAAGATAAAGAAGACTTTGTAGGGTCTAATCACGGTTTTACACCTCTGAATAAAGATGATTTTTATAATGTTGATAATGTTAAAACACTACATTAAAGACTCGGTCTTATTTGATACAAGAAGAAATTATTAGAGATAAATTACTATTTAGCCATTATTCGCTGACACGAGTCACTATGCACTTGTGATAACAAAATCATTTGTGGGAACAATTTAATGCTCTAATGTAGAATTTAAGTGTGCAACTTCAAATTTATATGTTCGGTCAATAGACTCTCAGCGTATCCTTTGTTAACTAGACAAAGACAGATACAACACGAATTACCCTCTTTTTGCTAAGTCTGACACGCGAATCAGTGTTGCGTTGTAGTGCCTCTGATAATGTTAAGCAATGTCGCAACTCATTTGCCTCTAATGAAGTCAACGTGGATTCTGATAGTCGACCTCTGATAAGTGTGACAAGAATCCTTTTGCCTCTACCTCAAATAAGCGTGACAATAATTCTTCTGCCTCTGCCTCTGATAAACGTGACAAGAATTCTTTTGCCTCTACTTCTAATAATCACATCAAGTGTCTAGTCGTCGGACTCTGAACTTCCATCCTATGAAAAATTCAACTCTCTAAAAAAATCAATGCTTTGAAGACAAAGCAGTTGGGCATCCTCTGATACACATCATGAATCAGGTACTTGCCTGAAGATCTCAAGACACTGATCATCATTCCCTCTGTTTCCAATCTTTTTCAAACAGTTACGCCGAATCAGTACAAGATTAGTCTTTTCTGGAAAGTCTCTTTGTCAAATCAATTCGCAAAGATACGATGCAAAACTTCATGGATTATCTTGATTTTTTGCAATCAGTACAATGGCTAGAAACACTAATTGCACTATATAAAGGATGTGTCTCCCTCAATGAAGAAAGATACATAAACAAACAATACACATAATACAAGCAACAAGCGATAAGCACATGTGTACTCTTGATATCATCCTTTTCACATTAGTACTAAGAAAATTTATGAAGCAAAAATTTTTGTTAACACTCTCTGCGAGAGCTCATTCAAATAAACCTCAAAACCTTTTTGTTGTAACTTAGTCCAGTAACGGCTACCTTCCACAACAGTTTGATTGTACTAAGTTAGAAGGTTGAGAAAATTGAACAAAGCTAGTGTGACTAGTAGGTGTTCAAGTGTAAGTTTGATTTAGTGATAATTTGGTGGATTAAATCATTCGAGTCGAAAGGACTGGACGTAGCTACCGTGTTGGTGGTCAACCAAGATAAATTGTTATGTCTCTCTGCTCTGTTTTTCACTCTCGTGCATTATCTTCTTTACTTTAAGTATAGCCACGTAGAAAATTTGAAAACACAATTCAAACCTTCCCCCTTCTTGTGTTTTTTCCGTTCTACAAAAGTAAGGGTAATATTGTAATCTGAGTATGCATCCTTAGTCTATAAAAGGGCAACTCATAGTAGTTATGAGGCATCAAATTTTTTTGAAAAAAAATCTTTGTCTGAAAAGTTCTCAAAAGAATTATGAAGCTCTCTTTTATAAAGCTTGATATGTATAAAAAATATAATTAATTACATTTAATCTATACATTTTTAATATAAAATTAAATTTATTGTTTAAGTTATCCTCAAGGACTAATAAATTGTCATTATAAATATACAAAGGTACTTGTTTCAAAAATAATATATATAAAAAGTTACATTAACTAATGGATAGTTTACCTATACTATTATCACTAAATAAGAGATAAATTATTAGCACGTGTTTATATTTTATTTCAATTAATTAGTTAGTTTTATATGTTACATTTAAAATGGAATACACAAGTTTAAAATACTTAGCTATGAAAAAAAGAAGTTGATTTTATCTAAAAAAAAGAAAAGAAAATTGGTTTTAAAATTAATCAAAATATCTTTGCTTACTTAGATTCAGTTGGGAGTGATTTTTGTTCGAATAAATCTTTCTGCAAGTGCAGTTCTATTGACAAACTATTCAAAAAGTGTCGAATAAAGAAAGACAAACACTATTAACATTAACGAGACAGAGGAATGATGGTCCATCCAAGTGGAAAACTCTCTTTATCGTCTTCTTATGTTTTTCTTCCATGTAATCAAACATATGAGAAGTTCCGATAGAAAAGAATATGCATAACAAACATGTGTTATATAATATCCATCTAAAGGTCAGAAAAGGCCAGAAATTTTGTTTAATTGGGTGGAATTAATCTCTCTTACTTTTATTTATTTATTTATTTATTTTATCTTTAATACTTAAAAAAATTTATAAATGGATCATTAATTAAGGGGCAGGTGAAGTTATTGTTTGGCAAATTAAGTTGAAAATTAAGTGGTTCTAGTTTTGCTTGAAAATATTCATTATGCATTGGATATAAGACCAAAGGAATAAATTTATTCCTTTAAATGGGTTACATGTTAAATGAACATCATTTCACAGTATTTATAATTTGGAAGGTGTGTCGTATTGAAATCATTGCTAGGGTTTTTCATATGTTCAAAATTAGGGATTTTATGTTATTCTTCAAAATTGTGGATTTGCTTATCATATTTTCATTTTCTCTCCCACAGATTCTTCACGCTTGCGCTTCTCATTTACGTTGATTTGCGCTTCTCATTCCTCAAATCTTTCTCAGCTTGTTAAGCCGATTTCAGTTTCAACTTATTGAGGTATTTGATTCTATCACTAATGCTACTTTATCGTTAGTTTGTGACATTAATCGTGGTACATTTCAATTCGATTTTCTGATTCACTTGATTTTGTGTTTTTTTAGAGTCAGAGATTTGAGTTGAAGCTGATTTTAACTTCGCTTAGGGTTTAGGAAATGATGTTTCTAACTTGATCTCATATTGTTTCTAACTTCAATCACCAATACTCGCATCTCGTCAACACTTCAACTCCTCAGTTATCAATTATCATTTCGGTAATTCAATAATTCTTAAAATTACATGTTTCTTTGTGGAAATTTGCGTATCGGAATAAATGGTTGAATTTCTTAATATGAGCCAAAAATTATTTATTTATGTACATGGAGTTGATATTGGTTTATTCACTCATTCTTTTTCTTCAACTTTTTACTATGATATTTGGCTATGAGGACAATTTGTTCAGCTTTAATGCCAGTTCTGCTTCTGAAAAATCTCATTGTATGTTATATATACCTTAATCTCATTGGCTTATTTTGATTGTTTCTTCATCTTAGATCTATGATAGTATGTTAATCAGATGCTTCACATTTGTTTGTGATTATAATATCCAAATTATTGAGGTGTTTTGGAGCCAAGCCCCTGTCTACAGGGAGAACCTACTTGGTGAAGGGACATTCATATGACATTACCGGATTCAAATGAGGCTTTGATTGTGAAACTCTCTTTTTTTATGTGGTTTTCTTACTTGTCTGTATATGCTAATATTATTTGGACTTAATTTGTTAGACCTCGATTGTTTTAAGTTGAGTATATGCGTTGTTGTGTTTTGTATCAACACTCTATATGCAAATATTTCAGTCAATAATACGTTTTCTTGTCAAATTGATGCTAATTATTAATTCTATCTCTAAATTAATATAAGACACTGTTCACTAAATAATAGTAAGAGAGGTTTGAATTTGAATTTTGGGTCTGTCATTTTTCCTGCATTTTAACGTGAGTGCTGGAGTGTTGATGTAGAGAATAAACCAAATTGTTTAACCCAATTTCAATAATTTGGCAGGTGTTTTTCCACTTTGCTGTTTGGTTTAGCTTGGTTTTGTTGGACTTTCAGGTACTACTTTATTTATTTATTTGCAAGGCTTTTGGTCAGTATAAGATAGTCCTTCTGGTCTCACAACATGCTTCAAAATATAGGTTTACATAGATGTTAATATTTGTGGTTTTTCCCTCTTTAACTCTCGTTTCCTCTGTTACTGAAGTCATTTATTTACCTTTGACTTGTTTTTCCCTCTTTAACTCGTTACATTTCAGGCACCAGGCTGACCTATCTTATGAAATTATTTTCAACCTGCAGTGAATTAATAGTATTTTGACCAATATTAATATAGAATGAGCAGGTGTAACATTTTGTGCATCTGTGAAAGGGAAATAGAATAAAGTATACACATATTAGTTCATGTTATGCTGATAAAGCCTTGACCTATATTACACATCCACATCCACTTTGACGTATCATAATTCAAAAGCCTAAAGATTTGAAGTTCCGATATATATATACATACCATTCATCAATGATGTATTCATACAGTACTTGTACTTCCCTCAGACTTGACGTTTTCTCACTTTTTCATGTTTAGCTATTACTAAAAGCTATAAAATGCCTTACAAAGCTTCATCAGATCCCTGTGATTTGTTATTTAATATACAGTTATTTGTTCTAAGTTTTATAGCTTTTGGCACTTCCAGGTATGATGACACAAATCCTGAAGCAGAAAAAAGGAGTATATTGATCACATTGAAGAAATTGTCCAGTGGATTGGCTGGAAACCATTCAAGGTATGTTTGTTTGCACCTCTTTTGTTGATTGTGTGGAAATTATCCATCCTAGCTTTTTAGATGTTTAATAGCTTTACACTTGTGCAGATTACTTACACAAACGATTATTTCCATGAACTATATGAATTAGCCGTGGAGCTCATTAGAAGAGGTTGTGCTTACGTTGATCATCAGGTTGGTATCCAACCAAACATGTAATGAATGCAAAATTGGTCATTTCTGTTATATCCGTTTCATTGGTTCTTCCTTTATGCTGATCAGTTTTTGTCAGAGAAGCATGTAGCAGAATCTTCTAAGTGTAATAATATTTTTCTGGTTTCTTTTCTTCCTGCAGATTATAATGAGAATGAGAGGTCAATGTTGATTTCACAATTGAGCTTTGGAAAATGGAAGCCTTGGTGAAAAGCTTCATTCAAGTTCAACATTTTGTGTTTTGATTGGAATGTTTGATATGAAATAGCTTTAGGGATCTCTGCAACAGTATCTAAATTTAGTTATGATTTGCAAACATGATATAAAGTTTGTTTAGGAGTATTGCTATAGTTGAATCATACTTTAATTAATATGTAGTTATGATTTGTGCACATGATATAAATTTTGTTTCGGCCTATTGCAATAATATCTCAATTAAAGACTAATATTAAATATTTAAAAAATGTATTTTATAATAATTTTTCATATATTTTTAGTTAAAATTTTCATATAAATAAAAAAATTAGAAAAACTCGATTACGGTGGAAATTTAAGCAAATATCTTAGGATTTTTCGTTGAAAATAACTTTAATACGAAATTACCTGCGGAATTTCATGCGAAAAGTATTTTGGGGTAAAATCTGGATATACCTGCGGATTTGTATGCGAAACATATTTGTAGGAACAGTACTGCAGATATTTCTGCATGAAATGTCGTAAGAAAATGCCTTGAGTTTGTTTACTGTTTTCTGCGGATTTTTATTTACTTTTCCTGCGGATTTATCCGCAGGTATTGTACCAGCGAATTCAGAAATCCTCAGGAAACAATTACCCACGAAGGTTTTACGTGGGGATATGGTTCCGCCAGGAAATCCGCAGGTAATGAGTGTTCCTGCGGATTGTTTGTTTCAATCCGCAGGAAAATCCGTAGGTAAAATTCAAATTTCTAGTAGTGAAATTTTTACTTTGCAAATGAGTTATTAACAATATGCATCTCTCCACAAAGAAACTAAACTGTCTCATAACTAATGACTGATATGTTAAAAAAATGGCTCTAAGATAAATGACTTTTTCAATATTATTAGTATTAATTATTTTTCTTAAGTATATCCTCTAATTAAAATCATTTACATCACTATCAATCCAATTTATTTCATTTTGTATTATGCTATGTAGTAAAAAAATCAATTCATAATATAAGATTGTATTTCATAAAATCACAATATTAATAGAGTTAGGTTTTGACAAAATATATTTTTATAAAAAAATACCATTCAAGATATCTAACAATTTTTCCATCCCAAATTCTCAAAATAAATGTATCATGAAAGGGTTAGAGGGTGTGATTATTCACATGTTGAGTTAAAGCTGAATTAAAATTGACCAATACTACCTCGATTAACTTATTCATCTCTACCGAAAGATATATGCTTCTAGTTTTCTAATTTTTGCATGAGTTTATGTGCAACTTTGGTGCCTCAATAGTACTATTTTCTATGAATTAATATGATATGCAAATATGATTTTTGCTCGGTTTTATTTGACTCTTTAATACTAAATAATTAGTAATTAGATAACAAAAGATTATTATAATAGCTTTGTTTGTTACTGTCTATTACATATAGGTCTTTAACAAACAAAACAACTTCCTATTATTACTTTATAAGGCTCTAATAAACAAAACAACTTATTACTATTATCTTATTTTATGCAAATTGGTTATTGAAAAAACCTTTTACCAATATATACATTTATAAAATACTCAAAACAATATTTGTTTTAAAATAATATATTAAACAACTTTTTCTTATAATAAAATTAAAAACACATCAATAATAATA
>JBBPBP010000003.1:38887750-38907126 GCA_037974735.1 Cicer chorassanicum | reverse complement strand
ATAAAAATGAAGTTGTATAACACACTTTACTTTTACAAAATTTTGCTTTTGGTAATTTGTAAGATACTATTACCTAGAATCATTAGCACCATGCAGTGACTCTTTTGTTTTTCGATAATATTTAGTTGAAATTATTTCTTCCTGAATCCATTAATGTTATAAAAATCAAATCTCTCCTATTTAATTAATAATTGTATAGAACTACATCGTTTATGCTAATTAATCTATCTAAATTTTGTATCTACGACTCATCACTACTAATTTCCTGCTCATTAATTATTTTCTTTCTTTTAACTCTAGATAACTTAATTCTAATTCTAAATCTTTTTGTTTTAAGAGTTGGGTTTCTTGTTTTAAATTTTTATTAAAATTCCTATAATTTCGACAATTCATATAATTTTGTTGATCTTTATATGATTGTAACCTTAGTTGATTTATCAAACAAGTCAAAAATTTTAAAACAAGACAAAAGGTAGATACAAAAATTTTAAAACAAGACAAAATGAATAATTTGTTTTTAAAGAAATTATAGATGGTTACTTCAGAGTCAGAAGATAAAAAAGAATACTATGTAGAATGCAGTCAAAGTCTTACACCTCTTAATGAGTCAAAGTCTTACACCTCTTAATGAAGATAATTGTTATGATGTTGATAATATTAAAGCTCTACAATAAAGATTCGGCATATCAAAATAAATTATTAGAGACAAATTACTATTTAGTACTATTTAGTCACTATTCACTGACACAAATCACTATGTACTATTTTTTTATTTAGTAATATGTTTTTTTCTTTTTTTTTCTTCATATTTTAAACTTTGTGATATGTTTTTTCCTTGTCTAGGAAAAGTAACGGTAATATTGTAATATGAGTATGCAGTTTTAGTCTATAAAAGGGAAACTCAGAGTTGCTACGAGGCATCGGTTTTCTGAGAGAAATCTAAAAAATTCTCAAGAGAATTTAGAAGCTCTATTTTGTAAGTTGTTTTCTTAAGTGTTGTTTACTTTTGTAAATTTTCTTATTTAATATTAAAGTTTGTATTTTGAATTATTTTCTACGTTTCCTTATTCCATTTACATTCTTTGCTGTACTTTCAAAATATATATATATATATATCCTTTTCTGCACTTTTAATATTTTTTTCTTTACCATATGTTCACGTCCTTTTCCCTTTGGTATCAGATCCCAGTAAAAAAATTCTGGTAGTTGAGTTAGTATTATAAGATTGTAACCTTAGTTGATTTACCAAACTAGTCAAAAATTTAAAAACAAGATAAAAGGTAGATATAAAATTTTTAATACAAGACAAAATGAATAATTTGTTTTTAAAGAAATTACAAATGGTTATTTCAGAGTGAGAAGATAAAAAATAATACTCTATAAAGTTCAGTCAAAGTTTTACACCTCTTAATGAAGATGATTGTTTTGATATTGGTAATATTAAAGCTATACAATAAAGATTCAGTCTTATCGAATATCGAAATAAATTATTAAAGACAGATTACTATTTAGTCACTATTCAATAACACGAGTCGCTATGTACTTTTTATTTATTTAGTTATATGTTTTTCCTTGTTTTTTGTATCTTTTAACTTTGTGATATGTTTTTTCCTTGTCTCGGAAAAAGTAATAGTAATATTGTAATCTGAGTATGCATCTTTAGTCTATAAAAGGGCAACTCAAATTATCTACGAGACATTGGTTTTCTGAGAGAAATCTAAAAAATTCTCAAGAGAAGTCAGAAGCTCTCTTTTGTAAGTTGTTTTCTTAAGTGTTTTTTACTTTTGTAAATTTTCTTATTAAATATTGAAGTTTGTATTTTGAATTATTTTATATGTTTCTTTGTTCCATTTACATTCTTTGTTATACTTTCAAAATATATATATATCATATGTTCGCGTCCTTTTCCCTTTAGTATCAGATCCCCGTAAAAAGGTTCTAGGAGTTAAGTTAGTATTATAAGATTGTAACCTTAGTTGATGTTTATATGATTGTAACATTAGTTGATTTACGAAACAAGTCAAAAAATTTAAAACAAGACAAATGGAATAATTTGTTTTTAAAGAAATTACAAATGGTTATTTCAGAGTTAAAAGATAAAAAAAAAACACTTTGTAGAGTTCAGTCAAAGTTTTATACCTCTTAATGAAGATGATTGTTATGATGTTGGTAATATTAAAGCTCTACACTAAAGATTCGGTCTTATCTGATATCGAAATAAATTATTAAAGATAAATTACTATTCAGTCACTATTCACTTACATGAGTCACTATGTACCTTTTATTTATTTAGTTATATGTTTTTTTCCTTGTTTTTTGTATTTTTAACTTTGTGATATGTTTTTTCCTTGTATAAGTAATGGTAATATTGTAATTTGAGTATGCATCTTTAGTCTATAAAAGGGCAACTCAGAGCAGCTACGAGGCATCGGTTTTCTGAGAGAAATCTAAAAAATTCTCAAGAGAATTCAAAAGCTCTCTGTTGTAAGTTGTTTTCTTTTATAAATTTTCTAATTAAATATTGAAGTTTTTATTTTGAATTATTTTTTATGTTTCCTTGTACCATTTACATTCTTTGCTATACTTTCAAAATATATATATATATATATATATATATATATATATATATATATATATATATATTCTGCACTTTTAATATTTTCTTCTTTGCCATGTGTTCACGTCCCTTTTAAAGAGATTCTGGTAATTGAGTTAGTATTATAAGAGTTATGTTGTTCTTAGAATTAGTCAACCGTGGGTAGGTATCGTTGCTTAGCGGTGGTCTCAATAAGTAACAGTAATATCTAAGGTAATATGACTAAATTACTTAGAACACTTAGCGAGCTAGGATCCATAAAAGGTACTAGAAATTTAGTACATTACTCTACTTCTTCCTCCTCAGCCTAAACTTCTGCGATTATAATAGATCAAGATAATTTTCAAAATCAAGAATTAGAAATTGCTGAAATAGAAAATCGATTACAAAATTGGTCATTGCCTGATATTAAATATAAGGAAAAAGATAAGTCAAATACTTTTATGTTTAGAATCCAGAATATTATCCCACTGGCCTTTTAATTGACCAGTAAATCCTATGGCTATTGTAGTAGCCGGTTTCTTATATGAATTTTCTTTAGATTTATAATTTGTTTTATTACACCTAATACCTTTTGTATTACACCTGATATTTGTTGTTCACTAGCACCATTGATATTCCATTCTACTATAGCATCTCCAGAATAACTATTTTCTATAAAATTATGTCTTTCTTCAAATTGTGTATGACACATAGAACTTGCAATCTTCCCCTTTTTTGTAACAGCTTAACCCTTACCGTTACTGACACTGTAATCACGACTTTCTCGCCCCCCTTTTCACCTTGTTGAAATAATGAGTTTTTGTCTTCCGTGAAAATCAAATCTGGCACCTAGGGGATAAGTAACACTGTCCATTTATTTTCACTATCAATTGAGCTTTACTTTGTAATTTATTCTAATATAAGATCTATATTAGCAACTTATTCTTTGAATATTTTTTCTAAACATTGAATATTAATTACTAATGAATTGTTCGTTTTCTAAATTAATAGAAAAATTTAGATAACAATTAAAATACACGGGACCATCATTAAGATTTGATTCTAATATAGCTAGTATGGATATATGAACACGATTAATTCTACTATCTCCTAAGATTAATAGTATAGGGGCATTTAGTCCTAGTTTATGCAAAGATTTAACCACTACTTGTATTAATTGTACATGTATATTTTTATCCTTCATGAAAATGTTTTTCTAAAATATCATATTTCAACAATTTAATTGTTTCATAATAATTTTCTATAGATTTATAAACTCTATAGTATGAGTAATAGTTTAGATTCTAAAATTAGGTAATAACAAATTTTGTAATCATTTTTTATTTCAACAATTTCTAATTCTTGATTTTAATAATTATCTTGATCTATTATAATTACATAACTTGAGGCTGAGAAAGAAGAATTAGAGACAGGTATAAAGTTCTAGTTCCTTTTTTTTTTAATCTAGCACTCCATCTAGCTAACACAACTTTGAAAATACTAACTCAAGTGTGTCTAGAGTGGGAATCCTTGGATTCGTCTGTAATAGAATGTGGACGTGACAGTGAGTTCTGTGATCATATCATTTGTGTCGGTATGCGTCGATTGCATGTTTAGAGTATAGACAATATAGAGAAAAAAATCAGCATTTGCCACATCAACAACTTTTCTGTTTTATTATTTTTTATTTTATATTATTTTATACAATGTTATCTAAGATAAAATTACATAGAAATCTTTAGATGCTGAAATGGCATGTTGTTATTTGCTAATTCATGGATCACATACCATTAACATAAGATAGGGCCTAGCTCCGTACGTGCTCTTTCCGTATAATACAATACATGAGAATCTAATTTGCATCTAGAAAAAAAAGACACTCACCATCTATATAAACTAATTTTTCACACGTTTAATTAAAATTAAGTAAAGATTAGTTTCTTTTTTATTTTTTTTTATAAAAACAGTTACATGTTTAAATGATAAAATAATTTGTTATTATTGGATGACATTGTAAAATCTTTTACACTGTTAATGTCAATACATAACTATTACACTCATTTGTATTATATTTTTATTTAAATACATGAATATAATTAATCACCTTCATGATGTATGCAATATCAATAAAAAAAATTTATTGTCTAAATTGTTTTTCATGACTAATAAATTGATTTATTGAAAATACAAAACATTAAATTAAATAGGACTATAAGAGATATTTTAGATAATATCATTATATTGAAGAGAAATAGTTCTTTTTTACTAGAATAAAAGAGAAATAGTTAAATTTTAATTATATTTGATTTTAACAAAATAAATTGAAATTTGTTTATAATTCATTCCCAAAGGAGATAGTAGTTTATATTTATTAACAACAATAATAACAACCATATATATACATATGCATTGCACTTGAAAGGGAGGGACCCCATATGATAGTTATTTAACTAGCTAGGGACATATTACTCTAGCTAGAAAAAGTAGCTAGCAATATAAAGAGTGAATAAGATCATAGAAATTAGAAAAGTCTTAATAATTTTGGCTTGATATATATTTTAAGGGAAATTGAGGAACACAAAATAATATACATTAGGTGAGATGGATCGTTATCAAAGAGTTAATTCATTTTTTTTATTAGTCGTTGGTTGAAGAACCTTTGGAGGAATCTGAAATGATCTTCTGTAGCATCTGGTTTGTCTCTTCTTCGGACATTCGCTCGTCTTTACTCTTTGATTTTGCATACGCCTCAAAAAATTCTTTGTTCTCTTTCTCCAACTCATTCCATACTGCATATAAATTATAATATATACATGTTAATTTAATGTACGGATGTTATGTGGTTCATAAATGTGACCGTGATATGTTGGCCACGTGTATATGATGGTGTTTGGATGGCTTTGTGGAAGGTATATATGATCTTAAACAAATATATTTTTTTCCCTTACATTTTGGAAACAACATATAAGTGCAGCTATATACAAGATAATAGAGCAATGGAAATTTTAATTAAATATTAGATAGAATTAATTTGAATACACTCTCTGTGTAAAAAAGTTTTATATTGTCAATCAATCACAACCGTAAATTTATTAGAGATGTTTTTTATATTGTCAGTCATAATGGTTAGATCATTAAAGATATTTGACTTTATCATAATTATCTTTATAGACATGATATAATAAATAGTTGTGACGTACTGATAGTGTAAAATATTAAACTTCATATTATATATATGGTATTGTTAGGTTGAATATCTTATCTTAAGTTTAAATCCGTATCCTAGATTCAAACTTGAAAATTCATAAATTAATTATAGTGGTATTTAATATTTCTTATAACAAAAAAAATACACTTTACATTTAATTGTATAATCTACATGTCCTGGATGGAGTAGCTCATTCATTTGGATATGGACACCAAATGGGTTATATGTAAGAGTTTTTGGATTAAATTCATGCTACTAACAATCTCATCGAACATATATATTAATTAATTAATTAATTAATTAATTATTAACATTTTTCTATTAAAAAAATAATGTCTTGATTGAGCACATTAAGATACTATTTTGAAAGTGAATTAAAGCGAAGTAGAGATATGAATTGTGTCTTGCTCCCTTAAAATGTATTTTGTGGGAAATAACCTATTTTTTCGTGGGATTGTCTGCTTTTGCTAACTAGTATAGAGAAGGATGTACCAAAGCAAAAGTAGATAACCCAAATACAATAGGTCTAACATTTTAACACATGATTTATATATAGTATCAATTTAATGGCCTAACAATCGTTATGTTTGTTACTCTTAAATTAGGTCTCACATACAAGTTTTTGTAATCACTCAGAATTAGTACGTCTATATTTTTAATGAAAAATAAATTTTATAATAATAAATAATAGAAAATAAATATAATATTTTATTAAAATTTACTAAAAATAATTAGATACACCACCTTTGAACCAGATGCATATTAAACAACTTCTAAATTGTCTTTGATTAATTTTTTCCTCGAACTTATATCACAAAAGACTGATTTGAAAAAAAAAACTTAATCACCAAGAGTATTCTATCATTAAAAAGTAAGTGGTTATATACGATGATTATAAAAATTAAATTAATAATTGGCAAAAGGATTTAATTTATATACATTGTTAGTGTAAATAGTTTTTACATTGTCAGTTAATCACAAACGTTAGATTATTAGAGATATTTAACTTTAACCAAAACTACGTATAAAGTTATCTCAATGAATGGTTATGATTTATTGTAAGTTTAACAATTATTAAACTATTGGCATAAATCTTTATGACTTGAAGCATGCATTAATGAAGTATTTATAGGCCCGAAATTGAAAAAAGTTTGGTGGAATGTTCAAGAGTTAATGAATTAGATATCTAATTAACAAGTATTAATTGTCCTTGTTTTTAGGCTTGCAAATTTTCCAAGAGATAGTCGTGAAAAAAAGAAGTTTCCAACGGAAGAAGCTCTTGGCAAACTCTTATTATATGATCAAGTTGAAAGTTTAATTAGTTTATCAATCAAATTGATCTAGCTATATATATATTACTATGAATAAGGTCATAGATAACAAGGTATAACTTCAATTCTTAATTTATTTTAAAAAGTCCAGTGACGAAACTCATTCTTACTAAATATATATGGAGAAGAAGTGGAGTAGTACTAGTGGTCAAGGCTGTTCAAATCCACGTGCCAACGTATCAAATATTTTTATGGTCTTTTTTTTTTATCTATGATGCATTTGAGAGACCAATTTTTAATTTTTATATGATCCAATATCTCTTAAGTTTTGCAAGACATATGATCATGCGTGTAATATTTTTTAGAACAAGATGGCTTAGAATAAAAAAGTAATTATACCGGTGGAAGTTATGACGGGCTTAATATTTGCATGCTTAGAGAGAGCTTCCATGCATTCTTCCTTTGTCATGTAAAAGATCAAACACTTCTCAATCAAGTGTTGCACCTAATTTTTATACCAACGATTATCATCACCCATGAATATCAATAAATATAAGATAAAAAATATAATTAAAATGAAAATAAAAATAAAAATAAAAATAAAAATAGGGTTTGGAACTTTAGTTCTTAATTACCATATGAATGTATGAAGCCGAAGAAGAAGGTTCTCCCATGATCCCAACACTAGCAATGGTAAGTTAGGCAAATTAGTAATATATTAGTGCAAGGGAAGAGGTGCAAATATGATTGATATATGTAGCATAAGGTCTAATCTTAATGCAGGCGCAAGACAAATTAGAGTACAATAAAAAGTGGAGAGGGTGGTAAGGTGGGACCAATAGTCCCACGTGAGAGATAAATGATAAATGGCTGAGAGGGGATTAGAGGAGATTGTAAATGACTATTCTTTTGTGATTTTGTGTAATCGCCAATAGAAGTTTCTGCCTCCTTCACGTGATTTGTGGACCTATATCTATACACAATTCCTCCAAAGAGACAACAAAACCTAGATCATCAACAACTCTATGTGCTATTCTATTAACCAACACTTATTGATGATCAAAGTAAATCTAAAATATCGTCTTGATAAAAAAAAGAAATTAGAGGTCTTTTTACTAACAATAATATTTTTCTATAATTTTATTTAAATTTATGTTTTTCGAAATGCAAAGTAATTACTTAATTATGACAATAATTGTATCCTTTTTATAATTGTGAAATCTTTAACTTGTACTATTTATATTTTTATTTTTTAAAGTCTAAATATACATGAAAAATTAATTATTTTTCGTAGACCTAAAACACTTGTTATATTAGTTACGTTATTGAGTCAGCCATGGGCAAATACACTTTTGTTCGCCTCATAATCACATAACTCTTTTTCTTCTTAGCTACTACAAGAATATGGACGATTTCTGATGGACACACATCTATGTTATGAAGGTAATCGAAACTCTTCGACAGCCAAAACTCTTAAAACATCGTCGCAAGTACCATATCATGAATTTGTGTATATTTCTGATGGCCAAAACCTTCAGAAATGTGACATTAACTTTTTTGAGTTCCATAGTTCTCAAATGGCTTGGCGAATAAAGGCGAGAAAATATATTTAGGCCGTTTCGAGGACTATGGCCTTTGGAGAGGGCACATGCCCATACAAACTACCCTCAGCCATTTGGCGAGGGTTAAGAGGCAAGATTTTAAATTTTAATTTGTTTTGAATCTGATGGCTTAATCCCTTGGAGAGAACACCTAAAATTTCAATTTGTTTTGAATCCGATGGCTTAAGCCCTTAGAGGGAACACATGTATGTACTAGTGACCTTGGCCATTAGAGTAGCAAAACGGTTAATGGAATCCCTGAGTACTTAAAGTTCACATTGAATGTAATTGTTAGCTTATACCGAGTGTTTAATTAAAGTCCTTGATAATGTATATATATACAAGGGAACCCGCATGAATTCATCTCATTTGCTCCTTCTCCATTTTCTAAATCTTCTCTACTCACAAATATCTATAAGTTTTTCCAACTTTTTTTACTTTCTGATGTATTATCACATAACACAATATGTTTAATTAATGTTCTATTCATTTTATTTAAGATTGTTATTTGTTACTGAATATTGTATTTGATTTAATTTTTGAGTTTTTTTTTTAAGTATCGTTATCATCCGTTAAATTACACACTTGTCTTTCCATATGCTATCAAATTTCATAAACCCGTTCACCTTCTCATCTTTCTGTTTCCTCTATGTGAAACCCCTTTCACCTCTCATATTTGGATTTCACGGTGAATTCAACATAACCTTAAAAGAATGATTTTTCATTTGATTTCAACGGCCTATTAGCAGTTGGTTTTGCATCCTTAGAAAAAAAAGTTGGTTTTGCATCCTGAAATATACTTTAAATTATTGATCTAAGGGCAGTAAAATGTTCCTCTCAAGGGGGCTTCGACTCCATGGAACATGTTGCCATCTTCAGTTACTCATTTCAGTTAAAAATACTCCCCCCTTTTGCCACCGTAGCCGTGAAGAAAAAATACTTCCCCCTTTTGCTCCTCCACAACTTTCATGATTTTAAGGAATATCACAATTTGCTCATCTATTTTTAACCAATATAATTAAAATTAAAAATATTGAATAAAAATCATATTCAAATTTATTTGAAAACAATTGTCAATTAACTTGTAAGCGTAGCGTACAAAGTTTGAAACTCTTGAAATTGTTATGCTACATTGTAGTTACGTTCTTCATAAATAAGTCTATTCCCAATTGTGTCATCACATATCCTTTTGGATATGACATTGGCTTGTATTCCTTTAAGCTCTTTATGTTATCTTGCAAATGTTTCTCATTTTGCACGAGGGTTAAGTAAATTGTAACAAACGAAATCTTTCATTAAACAATTAGTACTTGTGTTGAATTAATAATACCTTCTGGAGGCTTGCTCACGTATGGTGGAAGATTATAATGATGGGACCAGAGTTGGGGTGAACATTAACATAATTGAGGAATTTTATACCATAAGCCTCCCATAGGGAGCAAGTAAGGATGTTTCCGCTGATCAAATGAATAAAATATCATTTGAAACATGTTTTGTATAGTATATTAATTAAATGTAAATATTGTTGTTACCTGAGATCTTTGATTTTGACGGTGAAACAAATTTTTTTGGTTGATGATGTTGAAGTTGAAGATATAACCTCATCTACAACCCCAATAATATCTATAAATAAAAAAGATAAGTTATCCATTGAAACACGAAAAATATAAAACACATATATATTCACTACGCCAAAAATGACATTTTATAGCGCGTCTTTTACAGTGTTTATTAAATACAAGCATTGTTGTATAATTTTTTAAAAATTGCGGAGGATACAACAACGCTTTTTTGACAAGCGTTGTTGTAGGGTCATATAGGGTCACATACGCTTGCACATAATGTTTACAACTCTTTTACAGCACCTTTTTAAAAAGAGTTGTAAATTGAAGCGCTCTCACATAGCCTTTTACAGCTCTTTTTGAGCGCTTTAAACACAAGCACTGTAAAATGTAGCACTCCCACCTTATGTTACATAGCTTTTAAAGCGCTGTAAAAGTCTTGCGCTTTCACATAACCAAATGACCTATTACAGCGCTTTTTATACAAGCACGGTAATAGGCTTGCCCTTTCACATTTTTAAAGGACCTATTAGAGCGCTTTTTGTACAAGCGCTGTAAAATCATTCATTTTAAATAAAAAAACATTCACTTTAAATAAATAAAAACAAATTTAATACGTTGTCCTAACCCTACGAACCCTCATCTCCTCTACCCTGCGAACCCTCCTCTCATCTACTGTGCGCCCATCTACAAATTGATATATGTTGCTCCTTCTTTAAAACAAATTGAACAACATTGTCTCAGGTACTGTATTTTATTTATTTGTTGTTGTCACTAATTAAAACTGATAAATTGTTAAATATTAGATATGTTCTGTTTTGAAATTGTTACATGATATTAGATATGTTCTCATGATATATATGTTTTGTTTTGAAATCAATCTTGGACCAATATTAGATATGTGTATTATATATAGGTCATATATATCAGACTTGAAATCATGCTTATTATTTGTGTAACTGCATTTATATATATAGGTCATATAAAATGGACAAGAAATGGATGTCTGCCAATCGATTAACAAAAGAGTATGAAAATGGAGTGAAGGAGTTTTTTGAGTTTGTAGTGATGAATGCAAAAGATCCAAATAGCATCGTTTGTTCTTGTTTAAAATGTTGTTTTGGAAAACGCGTTAGAGCAGATGACTTGGAAGGACATTTAGTATGGTATAGAATTGATCAAAGCTATACATGCTGGATAAGACATAGTGAAAAATCAATGGAAACACCTGCACAGATACATATGCTTCAACTGATTTCGACACAGATACATATGAGCCGGACCGAGTTGAGGAGATTGCAAAAGCAGTTGAAGAAGATCTTTGTGATTGTCCTAAAATGTTTGAGAGCTTGTTGAGTGATGCAGAGAAACCATTATATAATGGTTGTACTAAATTCACAAGACTTTCGTCTGATAAAAGCTTCACAAAATTACTAACACTCTTAAAAGATATGTTGCCAGATGATAATGAACTTCCCAGTCCTAACGATTGCATTTTATTTCGAATGAACATGAATTACTAAAGGCGTGTCCGAAATGCAATGTATCTCGATATAAGAAGCAAGAATCTACTCTAGCAAAAGTCGTGTGGTATTTTCCTATAATACAAAGATTTAGGCGCATGTATCGCAGTGAAGAAGATTCAAAACACTTGACATGGCATGCAAATGAAAGAATTAGAGATGGAAAGTTCCGACACCCTGCAGATTCTCCGCAATGGGCAAAAATTGATCACGAGTATCTTGAATTCGGGATAGAGTCAAGAAATCTACGCCTTGCACTTTCTACTGATGGAATGAATCCACATGGTCTTCAAAGCATCTCACACAACATGTGGCCTGTGATTTTGTTGATTTATAACCTACCTCCATGGTTATGTATGAAGCGTAAGTTTATGATGTTGTCTCTGTTAATTTCTGGACCCAAACAACCGGGGAATGATATCGACGTATACTTGGCTCCTTTAATTGAAGATTTAAAAATCATGTGGGAGACAGGTGTGGAAATTTATGACGGGTATAAGAAAGAATGTTTCAATATAAGGGCTATGTTGTTTGGCACAATTAATGATTTTCTAGCATATGGTAATTTTTCAGGATATAGCATTAAAGGTCAGTGTGCAAGTCCTATATGTGAAGAGAGTACAAATTGGATGCGATTGAAACATTGTAAGACGAATGTATTTCTTGGATATCATAGATTTTTACCTTATAGTCATCAGTATCGTGGGTGGAGAAATGCATTCAATGGAAAATCAGAGGAAGATAGAGCTCCTGTAGCATCGACTGGATATCAAATACTTGAGAAAGTACAAGGTTTGACCAATAAATTTGGCAAACCATTTACGGGAGAGCTGGTCAAAACTGGGTGGAAGAAAAAGTCAATTTTCTTTGAATTGCCATATTGGAAGTCATTGTATGTAAGACATTATCTCGATGTGATGTTTATTGAGAAAAATGTATTTGACAGTGTTATTGGTACGTTACTCAATGTACTAGGAAAGTCTAAGGATGGCA
The DNA here is from genome assembly GCA_037974735.1 of Cicer chorassanicum. Classification (NCBI taxonomy): domain Eukaryota; kingdom Viridiplantae; phylum Streptophyta; class Magnoliopsida; order Fabales; family Fabaceae; genus Cicer; species Cicer chorassanicum. The sequence continues at coordinate 38,894,390 of JBBPBP010000003.1, read as the reverse complement.
TCAATGCAAGATTGGACTTGGTCGATATGGGAATAAGAAATGAATTAGGTCCCGTAAAGAAAGGAAATCGCACATATCTACCTCCAGTCGCTCACACTCTATCTAGAAAGGAAAAAATTGTTTTGTGTAAATTTCTACACGTAGTTAAAGTTCCAGAAGGATACTCTTCAAACATTAAAACTTTAGTTTGTATGAAAGACCTCAAGTTAAAAGGCTTGAAGACCCATGATGCTTATATTCTAATGGAGCATTTGCTACAAATAGGTATACGTTCAATTTTACCTGAAAAAGTTCGTTGAGCCATAACTAAATTATGTTTCTTCTTTAGGGATATTTGTAGTAAAGTGATCAATCCTCAGAAATTACCGACATTGCAGAGGGAAATTGTTGTTACTTTGTGTGAGCTTGAAATGTATTTCCCACCCTCGTTTTTTGATATAATGGTTCACCTTACTGTTCATCTTGTTAAGGAGACACAACTTTGTGGGCCAACTTATATGAGATGGATGTACCCGATAGAACGATATATGAAGATATTTAAATGGTACGTAAAAAGTAGAAGTCGACCAGAATGTTGTATTGCTGAAACGGTACATTGTCGATGAAGCTGCTGAATTTTGTACTGAATATCTGTCAAATGTTGAATCCATAGGGCTTCCCATGTCTCGTCATTCGGGAAGATTATCAGGAGAAGGGATTATTGGAAAGAGACTAATGACTATATCAAGGACATAATGGGAGTAGGCACAATTGTATGTTCAACACAATGATGATGAGGTTCAACCGTGTGTTACAATACACATGGATCAGTTATCTAGTTTGAACATGAATAGGAATCAAAATTGGATAACTCAAGAGCACAATCGAAGTTTCATAACATGGTTAAAAAATCACATAAGTCGAAGTTTGATGTAGACCCGAGATCAATTTCACAGAGATTGAGGTGGCTAGCAAATGGTCTGAGTTTACATGTCTTTTCTTACACCGGTTATGTAATTAACGGCTACACATTTTATACCAAAGAACAAGATGATCAAACCACTATGCAAAATAGCGGAGTCACTCTCGTAGCTGAAGCGATGCATATCTCAAGTGCAAAAGACAAGAACCCAATATATGCAAATCTATCATATTTTGGGGTTATCTAGCGCATATGGGAGCTAGACTACACAATGTTTCGTGTTCCCATATTTGGTTGCAAGTGGGTCGATAATAATAATGACGTTCGGATTGATGAGTCAGGGTTCTTGCTTGTCAATTTTAATAGGGTGGGATACAAATATGAGCCTGTTATTTTAGCCACGCAAGCTCAACAAGTGTTTTATGTCACTGATCATACTGATGATAAATGGTCCGTTGTCCTATCGACCAATAAAATAAGTGATGATAACAATAATGATGAAGATGTTGGTAATGATCTTTTCTTTGCAACATCACAATCACATGAAATTGATTCAACTGATGATGGTTTATATCTTACAGATGATCATGATGACGGAATTTGGATTAATCCATCATTTCGTATCATTAATGGAAAAACAAATGTGAATCCCACCAAGAAAAGAAGAAGGACATCTTAATGTGTTTAATTGATTTTAAGACATATAATCTGAACTGAGTTCATGCAATTTAATTGTTTAATCTGCCATAATTGAGCATTTTGGTATTAGCTTGAACTGTATGTAATTTTCTGCTTATGTTGTATGTAATTGTATACTGATTTTATGCATATACTGGGAATTTTTCTTGAACTTGAACTGATCATCCCAATATGAGCTGATCATGTAATTTAGCATTGATATACATATAGGTATTATTTGGAAAAAAATTATTATTTGGAAGAAAAAAAATTAAACACAGTTTGGAAGAAAAAAAAAAAATTAAACACAGTTTGGAAGAAAAAGTAATTTAACTAATTTGGAAGAAAAAAATTATTATATATAAAACTCTATTATAGCGCTTTTTTGAAAAAGCGATGTAATAGGGTTTTAATAAAAATAAAATAAGGGTCTTTTAAAGCGCTTTCTTCATAAGCGCTGTAAAAGGGACACACAACCCTTGGACATAATAAAACAAATAGGCATTTTATATATAAAACCCTATTACAGCACTCTTTTGAAAAAGCGTTGTAATAAGGTTTTAAAAAAATTAAATAATGAGGTCTTTTACAGCGCTTTCGTCGTAAGCGCTGTAAAAGGGTCACATACTGTTTGCATATAATAAAACAAAGAGGCATTTTATATATAAAACCCTATTACAAAGAGGCATTTTGCCCAAGTTTATGATGTTGTCTCTGTTAATTTCTGGACCCAAACAACCGGGGAATGATATCGACGTATACTTGGCTCCTTTAATTGAAGATTTAAAAATCATGTGGGAGACAGGTGTGGAAATTTATGACGGGTATAAGAAAGAATGTTTCAATTTAAAGGCTATGTTGTTTGGCACAATTAATGATTTTCTAGCATATGGTAATTTATCAGGATATAGCATTAAAGGTCAGTGTGCAAGTCCTATATGTGAAGAGAGTACAAATTGGATGCGATTGAAACATTGTAAGACGAATGTATTTCTTGGATATCGTAGATTTTTACCTTATAGTCATCAGTATCGTGGGTGGAGAAATGCATTCAATGGAAAATCAGAGGAAGATAGAGCTCCTGTAGCATCGACTGGATATCAAATACTTGAGAAAGTACAAGGTTTGACCAATAAATTTGGCAAACCATTTACGGGAGAGCTGGTCAAAACTGGGTGGAAGAAAAAGTCAATTTTCTTTGAATTGCCATATTGGAAGTCATTGTATGTAAGACATTATCTCCATGTGATGCTTATTGAGAAAAATGTATTTGACAGTGTTATTGGTAAGTTACTCAATGTACTAGGAAAGTCTAAGGATGGCATCAATGCAAGATTGGACTTGGTCGATATGGGAATAAGAAATGAATTGGGTCCCGTAAAGAAAGGAAATCGCACATATCTACCTCCAATCGCTCACACTCTATCTAGGAAGGAAAAAATTGTTTTGTGTAAATTTCTACACGAAGTTAAAGTTCCAGAAGGATACTCTTCAAACATTAAAACTTTAGTTTGTATGAAAGACCTCAAGTTAAAAGGCTTGAAGACCCATGATGCTTATATTCTAATGGAGCATTTGCTACAAATAGGTATACGTTCAATTTTACCTGAAAAAGTTCGTTGAGCCATAACTAAATTATGTTTCTTCTTTAGGGATATTTGTAGTAAAGTGATCAATCCTCAGAAATTACCGACATTGCAGAGGGAAATTGTTGTTACTTTGTGTGAGCTTGAAATGTATTTCCCACCCTCGTTTTTTGATATAATGGTTCACCTTACTGTTCATCTTGTTAAGGAGACACAACTTTGTGGGCCAACTTATATGAGATGGATGTACCCGATAGAACGATATATGAAGATATTTAAATGGTACGTAAAAAGTAGAAGTCGACCAGAATGTTGTATTGCTGAACGGTACATTGTCGATGAAGCTGCTGAATTTTGTACTGAATATCTGTCAAATGTTGAATCCATAGGGCTTCCCATGTCTCGTCATTCGGGAAGATTATCAGGAGAAGGGATTATTGGAAAGAGACTAATGACTATATCAAGGACAGAATGGGAGTAGGCACAATTGTATGTTCAACACAATGATGATGAGGTTCAACCGTGTGTTACAATACACATGGATCAGTTATCTAGTTTGAACATGAATAGGAATCAAAATTGGATAACTCAAGAGCACAATCGAAGTTTCATAACATGGTTAAAAAATCACATAAGTCGAAGTTTGATGTAGACCCGAGATCAATTTCACAGAGATTGAGGTGGCTAGCAAATGGTCCGAGTTTACATGTCTTTTCTTACACCGGTTATGTAATTAACGGCTACACATTTTATACCAAAGAACAAGATGATCAAACCTCTATGCAAAATAGCGGAGTCACTCTCGTAGCTGAAGCGATGCATATCTCAAGTGCAAAAGACAAGAACCCAATATATGCAAATCTATCATATTTTGGGGTTATCTAGCGCATATGGGAGCTAGACTACACAATGTTTCGTGTTCCCATATTTGGTTGCAAGTGGGTCGATAATAATAATGACGTTCGGATTGATGAGTCAGGGTTCTTGCTTGTCAATTTTAATAGGGTGGGATACAAATATGAGCCTGTTATTTTAGCCACGCAAGCTCAACAAGTGTTTTATGTCACTGATCATACTGATGATAAATGGTCCGTTGTCCTATCGACCAATAAAATAAGTGATGATAACAATAATGATGAAGATGTTGGTAATGATCTTTTCTTTGCAACATCACAACCACATGAAATTGATTCAACTGATGATGGTTTATATCTTACAGATGATCATGATGACGGAATTTGGATTAATCCATCATTTCGTATCATTAATGGACAAACAAATGTGAATCCCACCAAGAAAAGAAGAAGGACATCTTAATGTGTTTAATTGATTTTAAGACATATAATCTGAACTGAGTTCATGCAATTTAATTGTTTGATCTGCCATAATTGAGCATTTTGGTATTAGCTTGAACTGTATGTAATTTTCTGCTTATGTTGTATGTAATTGTATACTGATTTTATGCATATACTGGGAATTTTTCTTGAACTTGAACTGATCATCCCAATATGAGCTGATCATGTAATTTAGCATTGATATACATATAGGTATTATTTGGAAAAAAATTATTATTTGGAAGAAAAAAAATTAAACACAGTTTGGAAGAAAAAAAAATTAAACACAGTTTGGAAGAAAAAATAATTTAACTAATTTGGAAGAAAAAAATTATTATATATAAAACTCTATTATAGCGCTTTTTTGAAAAAGCGATGTAATAGGGTTTTAATAAAAATAAAATAAGGGTCTTTTAAAGCGCTTTCTTCATAAGCGCTGTAAAAGGGACACACAACCCTTGGACATAATAAAACAAATAGGCATTTTATATATAAAACCCTATTACAGCACTCTTTTGAAAAAGCGTTGTAATAAGGTTTTAAAAAAATTAAATAATGAGGTCTTTTACAGCGCTTTCGTCGTAAGCGCTGTAAAAGGGTCACATACTGTTTGCATATAATAAAACAAAGAGGCATTTTATATATAAAACCCTATTACAAAGAGGCATTTTGCCCAAGTTTATGATGTTGTCTCTGTTAATTTCTGGACCCAAACAACCGGGGAATGATATCGACGTATACTTGGCTCCTTTAATTGAAGATTTAAAAATCATGTGGGAGACAGGTGTGGAAATTTATGACGGGTATAAGAAAGAATGTTTCAATTTAAAGGCTATGTTGTTTGGCACAATTAATGATTTTCTAGCATATGGTAATTTATCAGGATATAGCATTAAAGGTCAGTGTGCAAGTCCTATATGTGAAGAGAGTACAAATTGGATGCGATTGAAACATTGTAAGACGAATGTATTTCTTGGATATCGTAGATTTTTACCTTATAGTCATCAGTATCGTGGGTGGAGAAATGCATTCAATGGAAAATCAGAGGAAGATAGAGCTCCTGTAGCATCGACTGGATATCAAATACTTGAGAAAGTACAAGGTTTGACCAATAAATTTGGCAAACCATTTACGGGAGAGCTGGTCAAAACTGGGTGGAAGAAAAAGTCAATTTTCTTTGAATTGCCATATTGGAAGTCATTGTATGTAAGACATTATCTCCATGTGATGCTTATTGAGAAAAATGTATTTGACAGTGTTATTGGTAAGTTACTCAATGTACTAGGAAAGTCTAAGGATGGCATCAATGCAAGATTGGACTTGGTCGATATGGGAATAAGAAATGAATTGGGTCCCGTAAAGAAAGGAAATCGCACATATCTACCTCCAATCGCTCACACTCTATCTAGGAAGGAAAAAATTGTTTTGTGTAAATTTCTACACGAAGTTAAAGTTCCAGAAGGATACTCTTCAAACATTAAAACTTTAGTTTGTATGAAAGACCTCAAGTTAAAAGGCTTGAAGACCCATGATGCTTATATTCTAATGGAGCATTTGCTACAAATAGGTATACGTTCAATTTTACCTGAAAAAGTTCGTTGAGCCATAACTAAATTATGTTTCTTCTTTAGGGATATTTGTAGTAAAGTGATCAATCCTCAGAAATTACCGACATTGCAGAGGGAAATTGTTGTTACTTTGTGTGAGCTTGAAATGTATTTCCCACCCTCGTTTTTTGATATAATGGTTCACCTTACTGTTCATCTTGTTAAGGAGACACAACTTTGTGGGCCAACTTATATGAGATGGATGTACCCGATAGAACGATATATGAAGATATTTAAATGGTACGTAAAAAGTAGAAGTCGACCAGAATGTTGTATTGCTGAAACGGTACATTGTCGATGAAGCTGCTGAATTTTGTACTGAATATCTGTCAAATGTTGAATCCATAGGGCTTCCCATGTCTCGTCATTCGGGAAGATTATCAGGAGAAGGGATTATTGGAAAGAGACTAATGACTATATCAAGGACAGAATGGGAGTAGGCACAATTGTATGTTCAACACAATGATGATGAGGTTCAACCGTGTGTTACAATACACATGGATCAGTTATCTAGTTTGAACATGAATAGGAATC
>JBBPBP010000003.1:38848131-38884536 GCA_037974735.1 Cicer chorassanicum | reverse complement strand
TACTGATGATAAATGGTCCGTTGTCCTATCGACCAATAAAATAAGTGATGATAACAATAATGATGAAGATGTTGGTAATGATCTTTTCTTTGCAACATCACAACCACATGAAATTGATTCAACTGATGATGGTTTATATCTTACAGATGATCATGATGACGGAATTTGGATTAATCCATCATTTCGTATCATTAATGGACAAACAAATGTGAATCCCACCAAGAAAAGAAGAAGGACATCTTAATGTGTTTAATTGATTTTAAGACATATAATCTGAACTGAGTTCATGCAATTTAATTGTTTGATCTGCCATAATTGAGCATTTTGGTATTAGCTTGAACTGTATGTAATTTTCTGCTTATGTTGTATGTAATTGTATACTGATTTTATGCATATACTGGGAATTTTTCTTGAACTTGAACTGATCATCCCAATATGAGCTGATCATGTAATTTAGCATTGATATACATATAGGTATTATTTGGAAAAAAATTATTATTTGGAAGAAAAAAAATTAAACACAGTTTGGAAGAAAAAAAAAAAATTAAACACAGTTTGGAAGAAAAAGTAATTTAACTAATTTGGAAGAAAAAAATTATTATATATAAAACTCTATTATAGCGCTTTTTTGAAAAAGCGATGTAATAGGGTTTTAATAAAAATAAAATAAGGGTCTTTTAAAGCGCTTTCTTCATAAGCGCTGTAAAAGGGACACACAACCCTTGGACATAATAAAACAAATAGGCATTTTATATATAAAACCCTATTACAGCACTCTTTTGAAAAAGCGTTGTAATAAGGTTTTAAAAAAATTAAATAATGAGGTCTTTTACAGCGCTTTCGTCGTAAGCGCTGTAAAAGGGTCACATACTGTTTGCATATAATAAAACAAAGAGGCATTTTATATATAAAACCCTATTACAAAGAGGCATTTTGCCCAAGTTTATGATGTTGTCTCTGTTAATTTCTGGACCCAAACAACCGGGGAATGATATCGACGTATACTTGGCTCCTTTAATTGAAGATTTAAAAATCATGTGGGAGACAGGTGTGGAAATTTATGACGGGTATAAGAAAGAATGTTTCAATTTAAAGGCTATGTTGTTTGGCACAATTAATGATTTTCTAGCATATGGTAATTTATCAGGATATAGCATTAAAGGTCAGTGTGCAAGTCCTATATGTGAAGAGAGTACAAATTGGATGCGATTGAAACATTGTAAGACGAATGTATTTCTTGGATATCGTAGATTTTTACCTTATAGTCATCAGTATCGTGGGTGGAGAAATGCATTCAATGGAAAATCAGAGGAAGATAGAGCTCCTGTAGCATCGACTGGATATCAAATACTTGAGAAAGTACAAGGTTTGACCAATAAATTTGGCAAACCATTTACGGGAGAGCTGGTCAAAACTGGGTGGAAGAAAAAGTCAATTTTCTTTGAATTGCCATATTGGAAGTCATTGTATGTAAGACATTATCTCCATGTGATGCTTATTGAGAAAAATGTATTTGACAGTGTTATTGGTAAGTTACTCAATGTACTAGGAAAGTCTAAGGATGGCATCAATGCAAGATTGGACTTGGTCGATATGGGAATAAGAAATGAATTGGGTCCCGTAAAGAAAGGAAATCGCACATATCTACCTCCAATCGCTCACACTCTATCTAGGAAGGAAAAAATTGTTTTGTGTAAATTTCTACACGAAGTTAAAGTTCCAGAAGGATACTCTTCAAACATTAAAACTTTAGTTTGTATGAAAGACCTCAAGTTAAAAGGCTTGAAGACCCATGATGCTTATATTCTAATGGAGCATTTGCTACAAATAGGTATACGTTCAATTTTACCTGAAAAAGTTCGTTGAGCCATAACTAAATTATGTTTCTTCTTTAGGGATATTTGTAGTAAAGTGATCAATCCTCAGAAATTACCGACATTGCAGAGGGAAATTGTTGTTACTTTGTGTGAGCTTGAAATGTATTTCCCACCCTCGTTTTTTGATATAATGGTTCACCTTACTGTTCATCTTGTTAAGGAGACACAACTTTGTGGGCCAACTTATATGAGATGGATGTACCCGATAGAACGATATATGAAGATATTTAAATGGTACGTAAAAAGTAGAAGTCGACCAGAATGTTGTATTGCTGAAACGGTACATTGTCGATGAAGCTGCTGAATTTTGTACTGAATATCTGTCAAATGTTGAATCCATAGGGCTTCCCATGTCTCGTCATTCGGGAAGATTATCAGGAGAAGGGATTATTGGAAAGAGACTAATGACTATATCAAGGACAGAATGGGAGTAGGCACAATTGTATGTTCAACACAATGATGATGAGGTTCAACCGTGTGTTACAATACACATGGATCAGTTATCTAGTTTGAACATGAATAGGAATCGAAATTGGATAACTCAAGAGCACAATCGAAGTTTCATAACATGGTTAAAAAATCACATAAGTCGAAGTTTGATGTAGGACCGAGATCAATTTCACAGAGATTGAGGTGGCTAGCAAATGGTCCGAGTTTACATGTCTTTTCTTACACCGGTTATGTAATTAACGGCTACTCATTTTATACCAAAGAACAAGATGATCAAACCACTATGCAAAATAGCGGAGTCACTCTCGTAGCTGAAGCGATGCATATCTCAAGTGCAAAAGACAAGAACCCAATATATGCAAATCTATCATATTTTGGGGTTATCTAGCGCATATGGGAGCTAGACTACACAATGTTTCGTGTTCCCATATTTGGTTGCAAGTGGGTCGATAATAATAATGACGTTCGGATTGATGAGTCAGGGTTCTTGCTTGTCAATTTTAATAGGGTGGGATACAAATATGAGCCTGTTATTTTAGCCACGCAAGCTCAACAAGTGTTTTATGTCACTGATCCTACTGATGATAAATGGTCCGTTGTCCTATCGACCAATAAAATAAGTGATGATAACAATAATGATGAAGATGTTGGTAATGATCTTTTCTTTGCAACATCACAACCACATGAAATTGATTCAACTGATGATGGTTTATATCTTACAGATGATCATGATGACGGAATTTGGATTAATCCATCATTTCGTATCATTAATGGACAAACAAATGTGAATCCCACCAAGAAAAGAAGAAGGACATCTTAATGTGTTTAATTGATTTTAAGACATATAATCTGAACTGAGTTCATGCAATTTAATTGTTTGATCTGCCATAATTGAGCATTTTGGTATTAGCTTGAACTGTATGTAATTTTCTGCTTATGTTGTATGTAATTGTATACTGATTTTATGCATATACTGGGAATTTTTCTTGAACTTGAACTGATCATCCCAATATGAGCTGATCATGTAATTTAGCATTGATATACATATAGGTATTATTTGGAAGAAAAAAAATTAAACACAGTTTGGAAGAAAAAAAAATTAAACACAGTTTGGAAGAAAAAATAATTTAACTAATTTGGAAGAAAAAAATTATTATATATAAAACTCTATTATAGCGCTTTTTTGAAAAAGCGATGTAATAGGGTTTTAATAAAAATAAAATAAGGGTCTTTTAAAGCGCTTTCTTCATAAGCGCTGTAAAAGGGACACACAACCCTTGGACATAATAAAACAAATAGGCATTTTATATATAAAACCCTATTACAACACTCTTTTGAAAAAGCGTTGTAATAAGGTTTTAAAAAAAATTAAATAATGAGGTCTTTTACAGCGCTTTTGTCGTAAGCGCTGTAAAAGGGTCATATAGTGTTTGCATATAATAAAACAAAGAGGCATTTTATATATAAAACCCTATTACAACGCTTTTTTGAAAAAGCGCTGTAATAGGGTTTTAAAAAAATAAAATAAGGAGGTCTTCTAAAGCGTTTTCTGCATAAGCGCGGGAAAAGAGTCACATAGCGTTTGCATATAATAAAATAAAGAAACCTTTTAAAGCGCTTTCTATGAAAGCGCTGTAAAAGGCTTTTAAAAAAATAAAAATAAGGAGGTCTTTTACAACGCTTTTTCACAAGCGCTTTAAAAGGCTTCTAAAAAAGCGATGTAGTAGGCTTTTAAAAAATAAAATAATGAGACCTATTACAGCGCTTTTTCAAAAAAGCGTTGTGATAGGGCTTTATATATAACAGTAAACCTCTTCAGTTTCATCTACATTACGTAAACTTCATACGAGTGTTTCAGTTTCCTCTTCGTTCTCCTTCTCGTTGCGAACCCTACGAGTGTTTCAGTTTCCCTTGTTTCCTCCTCATTACTTACCCTCATTACGTAAACATCATACACCTGTTTCCTCATCATCTTCATCCTCCTTCTCATTACGTAACCATATATTTTTAGTCTTCGTTCGTCTTCGTTTCGTCTGCGAATCTCGTAACCCTACGATTGTTTCATCTTCGTTTCGTCTTCATCGTCTTCTGCGATGTTCGTCTGCGAACCCGTAACCCTAAGTATTAAAAAGCGTTATTTCAGGTATTATATTTATTAGTTTTTTGTTTCACTAAAATCCATGTTGAACTTATACTGCTACGTACTTAGACTCTGCATGCTGAACTTGTTGAAGTTATACTGAACTGCATGTTGAACTTGTTGTAGATAAATGGATACCAACAAAGATTTAGAATGTCAAAATGAAGAAGTTGGCAACACCAAGACTTACGAAAATGAAGTCAAACATGGTGCAACCATAATGCAAAATGTTATAAAAGCAAGAAGTACGGGGCAAAAATTTGAGGTATACTTTGTTCGCTGCTTTCTTTGTTTGTTGTTTTATACTATACTTTGTTTGCTGTTTATAATTTGATGTACTTACTATATGAGTTTATTAGGTGGGATGGAATGAGAGTGGTCAGCCAATTGACCCTAACAGTTCAATGTTTGTAAGTTATATTAGAGTTGTTGTTCGTCAGAATATCCCCATCACAATAGATGATTGGAGAGATAAGGCATTGAAGGATGCAAAAGATGTATTGTGGACTGATATAGAAGTAATTGTTTACTCCACTTTTTATTTATAATTTTTTACAAACTGCTTTGAAGTAAACTTTACTCAAAATATATCTTTATTTGGTTTGCAGAAAGCTTTTGATGTTGGCGAGGTGAGAAAGAGTTACGTGCTGAGAGTTGCCGGGAAAATACACCGGGGCTTTAGATCTCACCTCTCAAATTGCTATCTAAGAGACCGAGATGGCAATATGAATGCGGAAGCTCCAAAAATATATAAACATTATATATCAAATGAGGAATGGAGCGCATTCGTAGCAAAACGTTTGGACCCCGCGTTTGTTGTAAGTGATTAATTTATTAGCATTTGTGTTTTATTATTCATATTCATAGCGTATTTTAAATTTTTACAAGATTGTTATTTTTTTTATATAGAATATTAGTACGGCAAATCGCGAGAGGGCAAAAATTATTCCCCACCCATACAAAAAATCTCGTATGAAATATGCACGTCTAGAGCAAAAACTTGTAAGTAATTAAACATCACTTTTATATAATGTAGTACATTATAAACTATATTTTCTAACTAATATTTTGTTTATGATATTAACGAGAATAGCTACAAGACACCCAATTTGATCAACTGTTGGGTCGTCATATATTGTGGAAGGAAGCTCGCGTAATTAAAGACGGAGTGGTTGATAACGAAAATGTTGAAAAAGTAATAGAACTATGTGTAAGTATATTTATCACTTTAATATTTTTTTAATATTGTATTTTAAAATTGATATTGAACTAATCTTTTTAATCCTACGTGTATATATTTTAGGCGAATCTCAAACAAAGTTCGGAAAATCAAGAGGACAACAAGGTTAGTTTCAGGGACATACTAGATAAAATGTTTAATGTTCCTGAATATTCCGACCGCGTGAGGGGGAAAGGATTTGGCGTAACTCCTAGAAGCTACTTTTCACAAGAGAAGCGCCAAAATCCATCTAACGAGGAAGTATTAAAGAAGATCAAAGTATTAACAGAGCAAGTGGCATTTTATGTGAAGACGAATAAAGACAAGCAACTTGCGGAACAGCTCCAACCTGAAAATCAAATGGAGAGTGAAAACGCGAGTTGCAACGTTGGTTGCAAAAGTCTTCCTGAGGTAATTAATTACTTAATAAAATAAGAAATTCATTCACTAATTGTTTCACATACTTATGTATTAACCATTGATTTAGGGTGTCACTCCATGCATGCTGTACTTATCCTCCCCTACTCATCGGAAGGTCGGAAAAGGAACATTGTGCAATACTCTGGGTAAAGTATGCACAACACACCGATCCCTGCGGGCCATGTAAGAGTATCACAAGTTATTGCTTTGGAACCAAATGCACCGTTGCTTATACCAGACAACGATGCAGATCTGAATTATTTGGGCGAAGCAATTGGCAGTTATGTGGCATGGCCCAAACATCTAGTTGCCCTTGATAAGGTATGTTTAATTAATTGAAATATGTGTTTAATTGATTACAAAGCTGGAGGGTAATAAAGCTGACAAACTGCAAAAGCTGGAGGGTTATAAAGCGGCCAAAGTTGCTGCTCAAAAACTAGATCGTGAAAAATCAATTGCTGGTCCTACTCCAAAAATAAGTCAGCCACAACTTGCTCGATATGGATCGTGTCTTGACATACTGGCAAAAAAAAATATGGGCAGCGAGAACGATTCATGAATAATAAGCATGGATAAAGCTATATTAGGAGATGAGTATGAAGAATTTTTTGAAAAAGAGCACATATACGAACTTCTCGACCATAAGGAGCTGAGTGCTACTGTCATCAGCTTATACATGAGGTAAAAATTACTTTTAATTGCATTTATTTGTAATTAATTTAATTTATTGGTAATTAATCTAATTTGAAATTTTCATTGAAGGTTTTTGTATGAGAAGTTCGTGTGCACGCGCAGATTGTCAAATAGATTTTCATTATTGTCTCCGCATAAGATTTCGATGCTTAAACACGATCGAGTGAATGTAAAGAAATACGTTGTAGATATACTATTAGGAAATAAAGAGAAGGATAAGTTGTTCCTTGCACCATATAATTCAGGGTACGTAATTATATATTCTTTATTTATATCTTTTTTAATTTATGAGATCTTAATTTATTAGTTGTGTAAACCAAATTTTTGTTGTTGTAGGGCACATTGGGTGTTATTTGCAATCAATGCGACCTCTAAAGTTATATACTACCTAGATCCCTTGCACGACCATTACAACAATCACCCCGAGATAAAGACTATGTTCGACACGTAAGTAATATTCATTTATTTTTTACATATATATATATATGTGTGTGTGTGTGTGTGTGTGTGTGTTTGTTAATGCTATATTAATCACTTTTATTTATTCAACAGTGCTTTACAAGTTTTTCGAGCTCAAAGAGGTGCTACAGTGTCGAAGCAAAAGTCAAATAACATCACATGGATTCCAATAAAGGTTTGAAATATATGCTTTTAAAATTTCATTTACAATCAATGAACAAATAATTATTCACTTATATGTTTTATTTTATAGTGCCCTCGTCAAACTAACAACATCGACTGTGGGTACTGTGTATTGCGATTCATGAAGGAGATTGTTGATAAGAATCAAATTATAATCCCAGAAATGGTACAATATTTTCATTATTTGATTTTCATATATAAACTATGTATATATTTGATTCTAACTTATTTATGTTCAATTTTTATATCTCACAGTACTTTGACAATTTCAGTCCAACATATTCTGAAGAAGATCTAACATAAATAAAGGAAGACTGGTGTCAGTATGTGCTTGAAATGAAGATTATTTGATTTGCTGGGAAATAGCATGCTGCAAGGGATATGGTAGTTATGTGCTGTTTGTGAATATGTAGTTGTGAACTGATAGTTGTGAATATGAATATGTAGTTGTATGAATATGATAGTGAATCTGATAGTTATATGAATAGGTAGTTGTGAATATGTAATTCTGGGTTGTTGTGAATATGTAAATATGAACTGATTGTTGTGAATATGTAGTTATGTTGTTGTTGTGTACTGATTTTGTGAGATGATTGTGAACTGATTCTGGATGAAAATGATTTTGGAATAAAAATTAAAAGACAGCGCTTTCTAAAAAAATGTCATAAAAAACCAAAAAGCGCTTTTTAAAATTTACAGCATTTTTAATAAAACTAAAAAAAACCTTTTACAGCGCTTTCTAAAAAAAACGTTGTAAAACGTGCATTAGAATACACCTACTACAACGCTTTTTTGAAGAAGCGTTGTAAAAGGTGCATAATAATGCATCTATTGAATGCACCTACTACAACGTTTTTTTGGAAAAAGCGCTGCAAAAGGTGGATAACAATGCATCTATATGAATGCACCTATTACAGCGTTTTTTTGAAAAAACGCTGTAAAAGTTGCATAACAATGCATCTATGTGAATGCACCTATTACAACGCTTTTTTGGAAAAACGCTATAATAGGTGTATAATAATAAAACAATTAAATGCACCTATTACAGCGTTTTTTCATAAAAGCGCTGTAATAGGTGCATAATAATGCATCTATTGAATGCACCTATTACAACGCTTTTTCACATAAGCGTTGTAATAGGTGCATGCATATGAAGCGCTATTGCAGGGATTTAAAAAGTGCTGCATTTGATCGTATAACAACATGTATTTGATCAGTCTTTTAATAACAAATATTTTATAAAATAGATAATAACCAATAGAATGAAGATATTTGTTAACCAAACATAAAGAAAAAGTTAAAATGTAGACCTGTTGATCCATCAAAATAACTTCATCGTGCACATTCCCATTTTTACTCACAATAGTGAAGTAATTAATTTGTGACCCTTACTGCTATTTTCCAAGTTTCCTTTAAGGTGTTAATGTCCTTCAATGGTGTTGCATTTCTTGTCTGTGAACCGATGCAAATTTTATAAACATAAATTAAAAATTAATAATTTATTTCAGATTGTAATATATCTCTGAAGATGAAATGCCAAAGATTTAGAACTTGAAGAACCAAGAAAACCTAAAGAATTTGAAGATGCAATTTTAGTTTGTAATAACATTTAGAAGTACAAACAAAAAACCTAAAAAAATGCAAAGGAATGTGAAATGAGATGGGTTACCAAGAATAATTTAAAGAACTAAGAAATAGTGTTTTTAAGAACATTTAGAACTACGAAAAAAAACCTTAAAAAATAAAATGCAATAGAAGATGAAGAAGTTGGGTTACGTTTTTTGTGGTGGAGGCTTAGAAAAAATTAAAGACCAAACAAATAGCATTTTTAATAACATTTAGAAGTACAAACAAAAAACCTAAAAAAATGCAAAGGAATATGAAGAAGGTGGGTTACCAAGAAACATTTAAAGAACTAAGAAATAGTGTTTTTAAGAACATTTAGAACTACAAAAAAACCCTAACAAATAAATGCAAAAGAGGATGAAGAAGAAGGGTTACGTTTTTTGTCGCGGTGGTTGAACAAATAACGTTTAGAAGTACAAACAAAAAACCCAAAATATGCAAAGGAATATGAAGAAGGTGGGTTACCTTTTTAGTGGTGGTGGTTGAACCTGTAGTCTATTTGAAAAACGAAAGAGAGATAACATATGTAAATGTCCATATACTTTAAATTATTGATCTAAGGGCAGTAAAATGTTCCTCTTAAGGGGGGCTTCGACTTCATGGAACATGTTGCCATCTTTAGTTACTCAATTCAATTAAAAACTAGATACCCCATTTTCATTCGTAAAGACATTTATTGAAGGAAGTTGAAAAATATGTGAGTAGTAGTCAAATTTCAGAGGTGCACGTGAGTTATTAATTGTTTTAATCTGTGCCTTTAATTTTAATCCAATGGTTATAATTGTTCCTTTCATTTTCACATGAATAATATATTTTCATTAGATATAACCTCTCTCTCTCTCTTTATATATATATATATATATATATATATATATATATATATATGATTTTAAAGTATTCAATGCGGAAATTTTAAAATTTTAAATCTACATTTAGTTTCTTAAAGCATTTGTTAGTATTTTCGTTATATTTTTTTAAATTATGTTTCATGAAAAATGTAATTTACAAGTTGTATTTTTATGTTTTATTTAAAATGTATGTTAAATATGCATGTTCACTGTATGAAAAATGTATGTTTAGTTTATGTTAATTTGTATGCTTATATGTATTTTAAAATAATATATATATGTGTGAGTATTTATTTGTATGTTGAAAAAATGTAAGTTTATTTTAATTTAATTTGTATGTTAATATGTTATAAAATCAAGAGGATAATGTATTTTATGAAAACGTATTTATATGGATGGGAAAAAAAAATGTAAATTTGATTAGTTTAATATTAATTTTTGAGTTAAATATATTTTTAGTCTCTATAAAATTTCAATCTTTAACTTTAATCTTTGTAAAATAAAAATCATGAAAAGTTAAAAAGACTAAAATTAAAAGATTGAAATTTTCTTATGGTATCCTTTGCCTTCACTACGCAACAGAAAATCTATATGGGTCATAATGAATGCATTGATCACAAACACTTGAATTGAAACATAAAACGACAAGAAATAGAAAGCAAGACAAGAAGATATACAAAAGTGGCACATAACCTAGAATTTAATCCGACTTGAAATTCTAGGAATTTAAAAGGAGTAGAACCAATACATCGTGATAAAAAGGTCTAAGTTGTTGTTACAACTTTGTTCTTGCTTTCAAAGAATAAGGATGCATCGTTGGCATAGCGTCAACATTGGGCCGATAGTAGGTGGGTGAGATACTCTGTTGTCCCATTGATGGAAAACTTAGTTAATTAATCCTAAATTACGCTATAAATATGCAGAAAAAGTTAGTTTAATCAATGAAGTAAAGAACTTTCATATATATATATATAGATATATATTAATATTAAGTGTTTTGTGGCGTCTGCCATGTAGACCGGTGAGGCTCAAAAGAAAGTAGATCATACAAAGCAAATCAAAACATGACGACCATCAACCAAAAAGACAAATGTGCACTGGCCAAATCTAATATATACATAACCCCGTATGTGGAGTCACCATTTTCATCTCGATACGAGACAAACCCTAAAGAGTATCAGGATGGTATGAAGAAACACTAGACTTAGCAGATTGCACTTGTTTTCCCTTGGTGCATATCTCTTTCCATGATTGTGTACTTATCCTAATAGACATGGCCCAACAGTTGGCAGTAAGCGCAACCATTTCCACCTACACTTATTTTGCCCAAGTTATTAGGAACTAGGGCTTAGGGAAGAAAATATGAATATCCTCATATTCAACAGAAGGGTAACTCATGCGTATTTTGGATGTGACCTTTAAGCGCATCATCTACCATCCTGAAACTTCTATACACATAGATCACTTTTCTATTATAAGTGGTTATACTTTTTCTGCTTCAAAGTCCCAATTATCGTCTTACCAAATCACTCCAAGGGGCTTGTACTTGTGCTCTTGGAAAGTGAGGAGGAAAATAGTTGCCATCTACAAAAAAAAAATGAAACATACCACAAACACAAGAAAATAGGGGCGAAGACTTACCTACAAGTATAAACGATGGGAGTGTCATACACAAGTATTCGAGTAGAGTACATCATTCTCAAGTATATATCTAAAACCAAGTCCTAAATATCTTAATGCAATCCTTAACTATATACTGGCACAAGCTTGTAACTTTGTCAACGACATCCTCCTAAACTAAGATCAGATATCATGTGACTACATACCACAAATGTCCTCCCAATTACCAAGAGCAAGCCAACTAACTTCTCGTGAAGTCTAAGTGTTATAAGTTAATTTTCATCAGGAACTGGTCCATATACTAATTTGACTATGCTAGCAATAAAAATTATAATCCTGCGCTGGGGTGTGACTGACAAATCAACTTTGTGTGCCATACACAAAAACACTGGACTTCACCATCTATACAAGTATATATGATATCTCAAGTCATGACCACTCATAAGTAATAACAATGCTTATATGGTTATCACATGATTTATTCCTAACAATTCTTAGTCATTTTGGTTAAGTGTCCACTACAACATTTTTGCTTTATAACAACATTTAAAAAATGTTGCCAAAACAAGGAAAAATGTTGCCAAAGAGAATAGACAACATTTTTTGCGCGTCTCATATGCAAGCGTTGCCTATTACCTTTGACAACATTTTTCTCGCTCTTTTGGACACACTATTTATAAATGTTGCTTAAACTATGGGAATAGGGAACAATTTTTCAACGCGCCTAAGGCAACATTTTTTAATTGTCGTACTTTACATATTTCATTAATATTTATTTCTCTCATCCTGACCTTTATCTTATCTAATACAACCATCCCAAAATTTATTATTCAAGTTTAGTCATTATTTCCTAATCTTAACAATCACAAGTAGACAAGTTATCACATATCATGTTTGATCAGTTTAGAAAAACAACATGAAATAGTAAATCAAACATCACTTAATAATATTTACAGATCTACCCTATGTTAAACAACATAACATTGACACAACCTCATTAATAACATTTATGAGTTACTAATCAATATTAGCTCTCCTTAGTTATTTATCTCTAGTAGACATCGGTTATTCTGCACATAAATATTGACTGTTACATTAACCCTTCTGAGCAGCTCAAACATCTACTTCTCTTCAATGGATAGCTCAAACAGTCCCTCCAGCGATAACCCTGATTATACCATAAAAACTAATTATATTCAAGGAGTTCAAATATGTATTTAAATAAAATTAAGGATACCCCATAGGCATTATAATTCTTATGATATTGGCATAAATTTGTTTCAAACAAAGTCTTAGTAAAGCCCTAGTAACGACATAAAAACCCTAGTTTTGAATCGAAACCCTAATTCGATATTTTAAAATTTGTGAAAAAGTTTTGAAATGAATTGAGCTAATTGCACTCACGACATCCTAATAATCTTAAAAATACGTGGGAAGGTTATGTTGTCTAGGTTTTGTTTCCAGCGAGTTTTGGTGTATTGAAGCTCTTTGATCTTTTCAAGGCATTACACATATTTTTCCCAAGGCTACAAAGGTAATGCCTAATTTTAGAGAGAGAGATGGAGGGAGGGAGAGAGAGAGGGTTTGGATTTTAGAACTTTAGAGAAAGAAGCAAGATGGATCAATGAATGAGAAGGGAGGGTTGTGATGCCTCTGTTTATAGGAAATTATGCTTCAAATTCCCTTAGCCAATTTGGCTTATCCATGAATCCTCCATGTAACACTCCAAATTTTATAATAAACTATTTTATTAATTAAATAAGATTTTAGATAATTAATTTAGTGCTAAAATTATTTTATAATATATGTTAATTATTTTTATGATTAATTTTCTTTATATGTATATTTTCAATGATGTGTTAATCTTGTACATATTTGAGTAAATGAGTGATGTAAATAATAAATATTATATTTTATATATTTTTCTAAAAATAATAGTATTTTAGTATAAATATATTAGAGAATAAGATTTAGGCGGTTTTACGTGTATATGTGAGTTGATAATTAATGTGATATTTTTTTGTGCGTTCGACTAATTATTTAATTAATTTTAAATATATTTTATTTTAATTATTTATTTTATAATATCGTGTTTGATTTCCTTTATTTTTATATACTTGTTATGACATTGTGATTTTATATATATTTATTATAATTTAGTAATTAATATAAAGTGTTGATGTTATATTTATTTATTTTATAATTTCGACTATTCTCCAATGATTGTAATATTTTAATTTGAGTATTTGTAAAAATAAGTATTATTATAGTGATTATTTGGAATATGAAAGTTTTGGTTATTAACGCATTTTAAAGATTAATTACTTTAATTACTTTATTTTATATAATATTAGTTTTGAAATTATTAGTAATATTTTAGTGATTAAAGTTTTCAAAAAAAAATAGTTTTAGTAATTGTTTGTTTTATTTAAAAATAAATAAATAAATAAACAAAATAAAGAAGTAAAATGTGTTTTATGTGTTAGACCCATATGCAATAGTAATACCTAATTAAAAAAACGAAAAAACAGACAAATGGCTGTCAAATCGCAGTAAACCCTTTTTCTCTCAAATTCACTCCCACCATTTCCTTGCCATTTGAATTGATCCCAACCTCTATCCCACACAACATCGGCCACTGAATCCATTTTTGGCATCAATTTTATTAATCGTTGCTCCGTTTCTTCAGAAACAGCTCATTTTCTTTCCTTGGGCGAGTTGTTTTTGGCCGTTTCTTCAGACACATCTCAATTTTATCAATCGGCCACATTTTTTCGTCTCAAAAAACTAGCATCGTTTTTGAATTCCTCTCGTCAAAACCTTCAAGAAGCACTACTCAGTTGTATTTTTCGTTGAAAATTACGTCAGACCCTTCCGGCGCTTCGACGAGTTGGTGAGACTTTTTCTATAGTTTTTTCTCGTCGTTTTGACTCCATTTTTGCTCTGAAAATTATTATTAATTTTTTAACATTGGTTTTTATGCTCCACATAATTTATCAGTCACGTATCGACAATTTTGTGAACTCGCTGTTTATTCGGATTTGTTCGTTGTACGTTGTCGATCTGCAGTTGCTGTTGAAAACTTCCATTGATTTATGTGTTTGAGAAAACGTCTAAATAAGGTAAGGGGTGAGAGAGCGTTTGAATTCATGAGTATAATATATTGTGAGATGAATGGGAAAATTGGATTTCCCAACGATTCATCCGGGGCTCACTACGTACGGCAGTATTCCTTTGAGTGATAAATTAATTAATGTCCAAATATGGAAATTGTGAGATTAGTATGTGGAATTGAAATATTTATAAGGTGTCAATTGATTTAATTTCGTTAAATGTCTTGTATTTGATATTATTGTGATATTTGATTTCAAATGAATTTGGTGCATATGTTTGATTTAATGAGTTTATGTGAAGTGATAATAAAATATGAATGCAGTGTATGATGTAAGTTTATTTGATGATGGTGTGTGATTTATGATATAAATTTGTGATAAGTTTATGTGATGATGTTTGATTGATGACAGTGATGTTATAAATTTGTGTGATTAATGATGTTAAAAAATTGTGATGAGAATATCGAAGTAACCCCATAGTTGATGAAATAATGATAATTCCAATTTGTGTTTGAGATGACGGTCTTAATGGAGTATCATAGGCCAACGAGGGGAGAAAATAAATATTGAGAATTTGTGAAGTGAAGATTATTTTGTCATCATATAAGTAGGGCCTGACAAGCCTAGTGATTTTGGGGAAGTACAACTGAATTGAGCCTGATCGTGGCGGTCTACTGTTGAGCCTTAAGGCAAGATTGTTAGACCTTGGAGGTATTCGGGTGGGAAATTCCTATGTGACTTGGAGGTAGCATTCCAAATGTCGGGAGCTACCACGCAACACACGTTTACCTCGACTGTTGCATATATGTGTCTCGGGTTGAGTTGAGGGGATCTATGAGGACAAGGCCAATTTGATTTGTCTGTCCACTGGGATGGTGGCATAATATCAAGCCTCCTAACCAAATACTTCAGAGTTAGAATGGTACCACATTGTGAAGTAGAGTCTAAGCTCATGCATAACATTGCATTTTCTTGTGATTAATATGTATCGTGTTCAATAATAATTTCTGCGATGATTTGATGTTATAGTGAAGTGTATTGATTTTCCTTGATTTTGACTATATAATGTGATGTTTTTCCTTGAAGAATGTTTGTGTAATGATACAGTTTATTGAAGATTAATTGTGTGTGCTTCTTACTTATATTATACTATCAACATGATTTCAAATCTCACCTCCTTCGTTGTTTGTGTTTGTCTGTCTTGGCCCTGCGTTTGCGAAATCGCAGTTATTACAGGTTAATGAGTCTTGAAGTTCAAGTTTGGGAGAAACCCCTCTACGATAGGTGATACCAAGAATTAAGAGTTGTAATGTGTATTTTACTTATGTAATTACAAATGACTTTTATATGAAAACCTTACCAATAAGTCTTGGGAATTAAATCAAGAAATTCTAGTTAAATCAAGTTCATTGAAATTGCACTATTTTAATTGAAGAACAAAGTTGAATTATTACATGTGTATTTAGAGAAACGTGATATCCTAAAATAAATATAAAAGTTTTTATATTCTTGAACATATTTCTTTTATCCGCTGCGAGTTTTCTTAAAATAATTTAATATAAATTATTATAAATGTTATTTTAAGGTTTAGGGTCTCATACTCCATTTTCAACTCAAAACATGTCATGTATCCTGTGCCAACCCAAGCATGACACATAGTATTAGTCACCTAAGTTTGTTGACATGTGTGGGCTTACAAAATTGGTTTAATGAATTTGACTAGGCAAAACTAGGTAAAAATCAATTTTCTAAGCGAGTTTGGGTTTGCTTAGCGAATCATGTTTGCCAAGACCCATTTTTGTGACTGGTTGACCATGTCAACTTGCTTAACTGTGAAGAAATCTTAATTTATTAACCCTAAAACATTCAAACCATATTTATATATTTAATGATCAACTCGAATTGCGATTTGGATTCTGTTAATGAAAATTGGGTTGTTATAGTGGGAGTGGGCATTGAGAAGGAAAAGAGAAATGTTCTAGGGAGAAAGAATCAATGAAAGATAGAGTAGTATGCAAGGAGGACATAATGAGGTGCTATTTGGTAAAGTTGGTGTACAAAGTAATAATGAGAGAAAGAAATCCAGAGACAAATGAGGTGAGTACAAAAATATAGCGTAAGTTTATTCTATTGAAAGTGGTGATGTTTGTATGACATTTTTTACTTAATAGAATTCCTACCAAAGATAACCTAGTCAAGATAGGTATTATTTAGAAGGAATCTCGCTTTTGTAGGGGTGTGGTTGTGAGGAATATGATCAAAATATGGTCGGATTTTCATGATGGCTAGGAATAACAATAATAACGTTTCAGCAACTGTATTGAATCGCTGTAAGTAATAATTAAAACGGTAGTATCGAGTGTCGAACTCAAGGATTGCGTTTTACTATCAAATTGTGTTTAATTACTAAAATTGAATAAAAAGTTTTCAAATTGAAATAAAAAAAAAATACTTTTTTTGACAAATAATAAAAATATATATAATATATCTCTTTTATACATATCTTTTAAATATTAAAGAGATAGATATTAAGATTAGAACTAAGATTAAGATTATATTAAGATTAAGCTTAAGAAATCTGAATTAGTCGTGCATATTACTAAGATTAAAATGATTTTGCAATTATTTAATTTTAAAATTATTAAATAAAAAAATATACAAATTGTATGAGTTTACCTTTGGACTATTTTTTGGAAGTTCATATTAAATGCATCATCTTTTATGCAGTTATTTTGTATAGTATATATATATAGACATAAACATAGAGATAGAGATTATGACTAAGATCAAATTTAAGATTTTGATTAAGATTAAAACTATAACTAAGATTAGTATAAAGTGTGTTGGTTGTGCACATTATTAAAATTAAGTTGGTTTTGAAGTTGCTTTATACAATATTGTTATTTGATTATGCCACTTACTTAATATTCAAATTTAATCTCTCCTTTTCATAAGATGTATACATTTTAAATAATATATGATATTGTAATTTTACCTTTAAAAATATTAAGGTTGAAATACACTTTTGGCCTCCGATTTTCATAATTCAGCTTTGGCCCACCACCTTTAAACATGACAATTTTCATCCTTTTACTTTATTTCTATTTACAAACCTAATCAACGCATACTAATCAAAGTGGCGTGTTTATTTCTTTTTTATTTTTAATTATTGATCATACCTAAAAATTGAGACTCAATTGGCTCACTTTTTGCAAATGGTGATAGGGTTAAGGGGTCAAACTTGTTATTTTTAACTGTGAGGTCTAAAATCGTTGATTGTGAAATTTTAAAAATTAAAAGTGCATTTTAACTAAATATTAATCATTGACAATTATTTTATCATGCATCGTATGAGTTGAAAACTTTTTTTTTTTTTAAGTAATAATAAGTTGTGGACGCATCTCTAATTTGCAACCTCCTTCAAATGTAAAATGATTTTCCTTTCAAATAAATAGGATGCTACTCATAAAAATTTGAATTACATATATATATAAAAAAAAATGGAATTTATTAGATACACTAATTAATTAAACTGGTTAGTTATTTTCATTGGTGATATAAATTTTATTGTAATTTTTTATATAATTAACATTTTCATTATTAATACAATTTTTATATTATTCTCTTTCTATCTCATCAATATTGAAGTGAATAATGATATTTTTCATTTTTAAATATAGCTAACTACAAATAAAAAAACACTTCGAAGTAAGTTCAATATTAACATTTTATAATTTCAAAAAATGAAGTTAAAAGACAATCATAAAATAACTAGTTCACCTTTAATTAATAATAATAATAATAATTTATTCTTCTATTTTTCTCTGAAAAATGCGCTTGATAATTTTATGGCTTAATTGCAGTTTTAGTCCCTCTATTTATACTGATTCACGAAATTGGTCCCCCTATTTTAAAAGTCGACAATTTTGGTCCCTTCCTCAGATTTTTAAACTAAAAAATGACGATTTGATATATTTTAAATGACGTGACATACAATTCTATGATATAAAATCATCTAGATCCATTAATTATTCATATGTCATTAATTAAATTAAAAATACGAAAAAACTTCGGAGTTGAAAGTTAAATTTTTACGACGTTTTATTCAAATTTAATAGGTGTTAATCACTCTACATCATCGTATCATATGTCATGTTATTTAAAAGATCTCACGTCGTCATTTTTTAGCTAAAAAAATCAGAGAGAGAGACCAAAACTGTTGACTTTTAAAATAGGGGGACCAATTTCGTGAATCAGTATAAATAAGGGGACTAAAACTGTAATTAAGCCTAATTTTATTTGACAAGTGCATGATAAAAATGATAAACGCTTATAAAAAACAGTGTTAGCTTGATATACATCTCCCTATATAAGTTGGAATAATAGATTGGTGTATTTCAATATTCAATGACAAAGTGATTATCCCAATGAAGCACCAGTGGTCTAGTGGTAGAATAGTATCCTCAAATTTTCCTTTTTGTGTGGCCTGTCCAATATATCATCTGAAGTCGCATATTAAAAATGCAACTTTTTAAAAACAAATTTTTAAGAATAAAAGTAGAAGATTATCCTAGAATATGATCATTCACTCTATTATTTTTTGTCCTAGACATATATTATATATGTATTCTTATTTTACTTATCATCACACATTGTGATTGTCTAACATTTAACATTGGAATAGTGGCGGAGACAACTACTAGTTCCAGGATCTATCATAATTTTGTAGTTTGGTAGAATTGGTTTGATGTCTTGGCACGAATATTACACTCCTAGTTCTAGGATCATTTTCATTTTGATACGAGCACAATGGTCGGTCATATTTTACTGGTTTAGAGAGCTAGCGTAGATTGGAAAGTCTTGGGATTGGTGCAAGGTTCTACTTTGTCTTAGCTTAGCTTGGGTGTGTTTTATATATATATATATATATATATATATATATATATATATATATATATATATATATATATATATATTGAGTTTTAATGCTCAATAGCTAGTGTTGGTGAATATAAAACTTAAATTGGTGTAATTGGTCTTTGTATATCCATTTTGCGTTTCTTGTGTTAGGGAAACTATATATTATGATATTATAAACACATTTTGCTTTTGCAAGAAACAAAAAAATCTCTTTTTGACATTAATGCTAAAAAGGTTACTTTTATCAAAATCCACCTTCAATTTGGACGTTTATTTAGAGCTACATACAATGGCCTTGACACACAATAAATTCTCCAAAGAATTTTCATAAGTTAGAATTGTATCATAACAATTTGTAGAACCAAGTAAGAAATTCCCCGCATGGCCTTGATCCTACAATTTTTGAAAGTCCCAAATCTTAACAAGCAGTCCGAAAAAATAATTGTAAGTACATAATAGGAAGTATGCCTCAACTATTTCAGTATTTGATCCATAGTAAGTTATTGACTGTATTATTTGATTTTCTCCTTTGGTACTTGCAAAAATTTTAGTTACTACCATTAGTGTCACACCACTATTGTGTTTTGCGTCTAGCATTACAATGTTTTTATGAAACCTATATCCATAAATTACTTAGCCAGAAAAAAGTCTTGCAATTTTATGTGGTTCCCTTGATAGTTTCTTAAGATTGCCAAATACATCGTTTAACAAAGCACGCTTCTTAAACCATTCGAAAAACTCTAACCATTGACTTTTGGCTTTGTTCCACCTCTTTATTTTATTAACATTTTCATCTTTATTTTCATGCTCACTAAAAATAAAAGTACACTGCTAAAGTAATTTTAAAACAATTCTTTAATGCATTAAAAACCTACGAATACAACTGCAGTTATTTACCTTATAAAACATGGGAATTCGTAACAATTGAATAAAATGTAACGATGGGTTTGACTCCTAGAGTTGCAATCCAAAGAAATGGCTTCACCTTTTTTCTTTCCTCCAATAGGATGACAAATTCTAGAAAAAAAAAAGTTTTGACTTTCAAGATCACCAGGATCACATGTATCACTATTCCTTGTCATTCTACTAAACCTTGTCTCCACACCACTATGCAAATCTTGCAAGCAAAATGCCAATCATTCTTCAACCAAGTAACCCACAACAATAGAACCCTGATGATGAATTTTATTACGAACACAACTCTTCAACTTTCCTAGATATATTTCTGGGACGTACATCCAATGAAATTGAAAAGGCCTTCCCAATCTTACCTCATCCACCAAATGTATTGGCACCATTATATCAAAGAAACTCAATGCGAAAGTGTTTCTACAATCTCATATTGCAGGATATCCAAACTTGCCACCTCAATCACCTTTTGAAATAAACAACAAAAAAAGGAACAAAGGCAAATTAAAGGGTGGGCAACCTGGTTAGACATTGAACTTCTCATAGCTACTTGAAGCAAGTGATGCAACACGAAATGTGCATCATGACTCTTGTATCCACTAAATTTTCTTTCAACAAGTTGAACACATTTTGAAATGTTAAAAGCACATTTATCAGGTAACTTTTTTTAGTATAGAACAAAAAGTAGCCTTACCCTTTGCAGTCATGGAAAAACATGCTTTTGCAAGCACTATCTTTTTACCTTTATCAACCTCATTAGAGTGAAGTTTATTTCTAATACCCATGTCTTGTAAGTCTAAACGGGCTTTTTCAAGATCTTTTGTCTTTCTTGGGATATCCAAGAAAGTTCTGATTATATTATCAAATATGTTTTTCTCTATGTGCATCACATCAAGATTATAGGATAAAATATTGTGCTTCCAATATGGCAACTAAAAAAAATGATTTTTCTTCCATGGACCATCATTACGATTCTTTTGCATCTTACCAAAAGCATTGTCGAAGCCGTTTAACAATTCCAATATATCTTCCCTTTCTAACAATTTTGGTGGTGACCTATATTCTTTGCTCAAATTGAAATCACTTGCATTTTATCTATATTTATGATCCATAGGCAAAAAAAAAACACAATGACCCATATAACACATCTCTCAACTATGCTTCAAATCGGTCGAATTACTGTTATAATTAATGGAAGGTCTAAATGCAAGCTTCCCTTTTGTACTCCACACACTCAACACAGCATACCCAGGAAAGTCATTAATGATCCACAAGAGAATTACTCACATTTGGAATGTTTGCTTTAGTAATGCATCATATGTTACTAATCCCAAATTCCATAACACCTTTAATTCTTAAATCCATTGTTGAAGGTGTTAAAACCAAGTTAGTTTGAAGAACTATGACCCTTCTTAGTTTTGTTTAAAACACTAATTTTTTTTTTAGTGTGCAATTTTCATTTTAGGTTATTCTATATGAGTTCATGCCGTATCCTATGATTTTTTGGTCCAAGTTAAACAAACACCAAGAATCCACTCTATTCTCTGCATTCTAAAACTAGTGAACGCACTCTAAGAGTCTACCTCTGGTGACTTTATCTAATACAAGCAATGCTCTAATTCATCTATCTATGATAGCCTTTACAAGCAAGTGAATTTCTGCCTCTGATAATCGCATCAAACATCTGATCGTTTGATTCTATTAATAGTCAACACTCTAAAAAGCCAACGCTCTAAAGAAGATAAAGCTTTTGCACATCCTCTACTAAACACCCTGAATCTGTATTTTTCTGAAGGTCTATGCGACATATCATAACATCCTCTACTCATTCTGTCTTCATATCAAGATTTGCATAATAAATTTCGAGAATATCTTTGACAAGATTTAATGGCAAATCAATCTCAGAATATTTGATACGAAACTTCATGATACATGTTGATTTCTTGCAATTAGGACAACAACCAAGAAACCCTAAAAATCTCTATAAAAGGATGTGAAACCCTTATTGAAAAGTACAAGCGACAATGTACCACAATAAGCACAATACAGTCGTATCTGCACTCTTGTTGTTAATCTTTTGTCTTGTCTAAGTGCTGAGAAATATTTTATGAGAATACAACATTGTAAACATCCTATTGTAAGAGTCATTTAGAAACCCATTAAACCTATTGTTTTGTAACCTAGACCTATAGTAGTCGCATCCTTCAACAGCTTGACTGTACTAAGCTAGAAGGTCGAGAAGACTTGAACATAGTCAGTTGGACTAGTAGGATGAAATATCAACTAGAAGATATCAAAATCAATGAGAGTAACATTTTTATCCTTTGTGATAATATTTCAGCTATATATTTAACCAAAAACCATATTTTACATTTGAGAGCAAAAACATATAGATATTAAAAATCATTTTATAAGGGATTATGTATACAAGGGTATTTTAGACATTAAATTTATGGACACTGATCATCAGTGGGCTGATATTTTCACAAAACCCTTGTTGAGGACATATTCAATTTTATAAAGGAAAACATAAATATTCTGTTAATAAAAGAATGATGTTGAAACTTTTGTATCTTTGCCTCTAAAAAAACTTAGTAAATGGTTAAATGTATATATGTTGTATCTTTGATGAAATTGAATTTACATGTGATTCTGAAAAGTGTTGTTCACATGTGTTTACGCATGCACGTTAGTTATGGTTTTGAAAACTCAATCATTTTCATAAAGCCCATTCGTCACTCACGATCACTCACAACCTTCACGTATTCCCACACTTTCTCTCTTTCAAACCTTGAAACTTCTTGGAAAATCTCTGAATCTCTCCTGCTTCAATTGCTTCAAGTTCATCCTCAAATCCAACACTCAGAAACGTCTCATATGTTCCTACCATGCAATGCAATCTTGATCAGCTAGAAGTTCTCCATGAACTCCAAGTAAACTTAACCTAGAACAAGAAGTGGCTTTTGACGTTTTGGTTAAAAGAATTTTGGTGATTTGTTGACACAAACAAAAAATGAGAAGTATTTAGTATCGTGTTAGGGCTTCCTATTAAGATTACCCATCAATCCCTAACAGATCTCACCAGATGTTCTAATGAAGGAATGTTTCTTGAGAATGGTTATGAGTCAAGGGTTGGTTCATTCAAGATCAATAAGGAATTGTTCTAAGATCCTAAGGCCAACTCCAAATTATCCCACTTGAAACCTATATACAAAGTACTATTCATGATCTTGATTGGGTGTGTAGTATCCAATGGTGGGTCAATGCACCAAGTTAGCAAAGATAAAAAAGGTCTAATGATCAATACCAATCTTCCAAACATTATTTTTCAACACATGAGATCACGTGTCATCAACTCTAGGTTAGGAAAGATAAGGACAATCCCCTACCCTAGACTCATCAAAACTGTACTGATGAGAACTCTCCTCATTCAAACCTTATAGGAAGTAGGAGACACTATCCAAGAAAAACAAATGGTTACTTTGTGTCACCCTTGTTCAATATATCCAACATCATCAAGATGAGATTGATCTCTCCTAAGCATTGCATTTGACTTAATGGTTATACCAGAAAGATATTTGGCCAAACTTGTTGGAACCAAATTTATTTTATACTTAGAGTTTTGATGTTAACAAAAGATTTTTATGAGAACAATATATTTGATTTCACAAAGTATGAAAGAAGATTCATGTTTTTGAAGAAAATCTAAAATAAAATTTGATTTAGATTTATGATTGAAGAAAATCTTTGACCAAGTTGAAAAGAAGATATGGTCAAATGTTTTTGAAGAAAATCTATATTAAGATTTGATTCGGATTTATGATTGAAGAAAATATTTGACCAAGTTGAAAACAATATATGGTCAAATGTTTTTGAAGAAAATCTAAAATAAGATTTGATTCAGATTTATGATTGAAGAAAATCTTTGACCAAATTGAAAAGAAGATATGGTCAAATATTTTTGAAGAAAATCTAAAATAAGATTTAATTATGATTTATGATTGAAGAAAATCTTTGACCAGGTTGAAAAGAATTTATTGTCAAGATTTGAAAAATATTTTATCAAGATTTATCACAAGAAGATATGAATTATTTACAAGAAGATTTGATCAAGATTTATTTACAACAAAATATGAACAATATCAATCTGAAGAATTTACAAACTCAATCTGAACAAAATATAAACAAAATCAATCTGAAGAATTTACAAACTTCATCTACACAAAATACTAACAAAATCAATCTAGAAGAATTGCTCACATTGGATTCACAAATAAAGAATTTGCTAAAGAACATATTATCAAAAAGTATCTTGTTCAGAATTATTTTTGAATATGATCATTGTTGACCAAGCCAGGAATGAAGATACAATTAAAAATTAAATAATGACTAAATTGAAGCCGTAATTTTATCTATAAATAGATACTCAAGGCTGAAGAAGAAGATCATCATAAAAATCAAAAAAGAGTAGAAGAACTCAAGCTCAAAATTCCAAATTCATCTTAGAGATCAAAGAGAAAAACACTTGATCAAATGAGATATATTTTCTAAGTTCTTTTCTTTAAGTTTGACAGTCATTGTTATAATCAGCTTGTTAGAAGTAACTACTCAAGTTCCAAACCTTTGTATTCAAACCCGATAGTGGTGTTAGTGTGCCTTCAATAATCTGAGGTTTTCAGATTGTGTGGAGAAAAATTGGCAAGTAAAGTCAAGGTGTGTGTGTTCCTCAAAAGTTTGGGCTTGTTAGGACGTTTGAGACAACCGACTTTGATGGTTAGGTGCTTTGTAATTCAAGTTGTTGAATTAGAAGATTAAATCCTTCTGAGTGAAAGGACTGGATGTAGCCAAGTTAGTGGTGAACTAGGATAAATTACTTGTGTCACTTTATTCCTGCACTCTGCAGCTTTGTTATTGCTTCTACTCCAACTAAATCATCAAGACTGAACTAGTTTATCAAATAATGAAAAATTTATCAACTTAGGAAAGATACGAACAATCCCCAACTTATGCTCCTTTATTTGAGGAAGATAATAAAGAAGTAGTTCTAGAATACCTAAGAATGTGTCAGTCAAATCAAGAGATGGCTCCCATTTGTCTTCCTCTACCCAAAGCTACTTAAGTCATTGAGAATAAGAGAACAAGGGTTGCCATGAAAATCTATGTAGAAGAGGATGAGGAAGAAGAAACAAACACCATTAAGGACAAAGCAAACCTCATTCTAAGGAAGAAACATAAGGTAACATCCAATCTTGACCAAACTACTCTTTCTGCTATTTTTTGTAATACGAGTAGTAATGAACAACCTGGACTAGAACCTCTCACACCCTATACCCAAAATACAAACTTAGTTGTCCATCCCTCTGATCCTACACCTATTACCCCAGCTGACTCTGACTCCGAGGCCTCAGACGATATGTTTGAGGCAACCTTAGTCGAATGTTTTGCTACCCTCTAACATAGAACTCATTCCTTCCCTTTCAAGAACAACATTCAAAACCTAACATTATCAGCCACTAAAACTAACCATACCCCATTGAATCACCTCCGAACTCCAACATTCCACAAACACCTACGTTCTCCACCCCAGCATCTGACCCTACCACATCAAGACCTGTGAATCCCCCTCACCAAGAAGCTGAGACAACAACTCAAGTCCTCATTGACTTAGTCTCTAATATATCTTTAAAATACTCATTTGCTCATCCCTCACCCCCTTTTCACTTTGAACTTGCCACCTCCACCATCCCACTAGACCTCATTCCCTTCACACATTTCATTCCCTTTAGCTTTCCAAACCTCAACTCACTCATTACTTCTCTTATTACCAAAATCACTTCATCTCGCAATAAAAATTCTCAAAGTTTGAATCTGAATGCAGTTGGCCTTCCAAAACTCTGCCGCTTTCAGACAAACAGTTGAGATCCTACATCTATGGATCTGGCAGCTTCAAAAACCCTAGAGCAATTGGTCCAAAAAGTTCCGGACAGCCACATCAGAAGGCTCCTCAAGGGACGACCCATCTCTCTCTAGTGATGTTCATCTAGAACTTATAGTGGTTGCTCCACAGTACCATTGCAATTCCCTATGCTTATTCCACAAATTGAGATACCCTCCTTGGATGCTCCTATTATTGTGGCTCAAAAATCAACGGAATCTATCTCTTGAAGTTAATCAACCACTTCTTTTGGCTCCGTGTTCGATCCCTCCCATTATGTTAAAAGGGAATACTTTTGATCTTTTGGAACCTAAGACTGAGGCGTTCATGAAACAGACAACCAAGAATCATGAGGACATTTAGACTACCCTAAGTTTAATCTTAACTAGACTGACCAACTCAAATCTATAGTTCCTTGTATTTTTTTTCCTTTGTGTTGTTGTGTGCCTTTTGTAATGTTTTACTCTTTTTGTTTGATGACAATATGGAGAGAATATGTTTTAAGAACAATATTATGAAAAATGTCTTTTTCCATTTCAAATTAATTTCTTTAGCTAACGTTTATAGGCTTTCTTGTAAGAATATCTCTATCATCACTCTTACTTTAAGTCATAGTAGAAGGGTTTCACAAGTCATAGTTGGGGGTTGCGCTATGTTGGAGTTACGGTAAGAGAAGAGGGGAGAATCTCGCAAGTCAAGAATTTGAAATGCCCTAATCGAAGTTGAGCGATGTTGATTCACAAGCTTCATTCCTCACCAACACTTATTTTTCCCTTTATCATTCAGAGAGAAGGTTGAGCAAGAGATAAGAGACAATTCTTGCGAGAGAGAAGAGAGGGTTATGCAAAGAGGGGGTTCTTGCGAGGGGTGTGAGAGGGTTACGCGAAGAGAGTTTGCGCGAGAGAGAAGAGAGGGTTTGCTAAATGATTGAAGAGTTTTCTTAAGGTTAATTTGTTGAAAGGTTTGATGTAGTGGTAGAATGAAATATTTGGGGACAATTTCGCGCTTCAATATTTACATAGTATAGAATAATTTTAACTTTCAATACATTAAAAAAAAAAAAGATTTTCACTTTAACAAGTAAAGAGGAGTTTTATTATACGAGAACAATTTTATTAAAAACTAAATAAGAAATGTTATTGAATGTTGCGTAAATATATCAATAAAAAACGAGAACAGTTTTTAACTGTTGCCGTAGAAATCCTAAAATTTAATGTTTTATCACAACGAAATGTTAAAACAGTTGTCTATTTGACTATATGAAATAAATTTTTTACCATACACCGTAAGATGAGTCTATAATTAGAAAGTGATTGTGCTACCTTTATTGAAATATCAGCCACAAAAGAGGCATTGATTTCCTTTAGTAACTTAGTATATGTGTGAAACTCCTTCACATAATAAAAAACTTCATCTTTCAACAACATTTGTGAAAAAGTGTAGATTGAATCCATCATTACCCTAGACTCTTGTTCCCAATACAACTCCTCAATCTCTTCTACAGAAAAAGGATCGTCAACAATAAACTGTCTTCCTCTGAAATGTTGTCAAAACCTATACCTTGTAGGGTGGATATTCAAATCACCAATTCCTTAAAACTATGAATCAAAATGACGAGCAACTTTCCATGTTGAGGGATACCACTTGATTACTCCTATTTTTGCTTTAGGTAGTATCTTGTGCTGCCATCTCCCTCAAGGTTTCATCTTGCTCTAGACTTCTACCATAAAATGCTTTTCTTGGCACATATTACTTCCAAAATTGTGATGAAAGTCCCTTTGATTGAATAGAGTTGAAATTTCTACCTTCAATTGGGAGCTCTCCCAAATATTTCCTTTTTTACAGCTTTGTCGGTGTGAAAATCTAAAATTAGGAATACATCCTTATTCCACCATCTTAATTTGCCTTTTAATATTTTCTTTAAACACATAGCCCTTGCACCACTCAACCTTTAATAAAAATCATGCTATGTAAGTCATGTAACTAATTACCTGTCTTTTAACTAACTTCTAAGTAGTTAGTATAAGCTCTATAAATATAACATGCTGTATTCATTTTATATAATTTTTTCAATTAATTCAATATGTTTTCAACATAAATTCTCAATAGTATTAATATGTTATCTATCTTTCTCATTAATATGATCGTCATTTACTTGATCTATGTATTTTCAACATGGTGTCACAAGTCAATAGTTATAGAACTCCAAATTTATATAATGTTTCTGCAAATGACATTGATAAAAAATCAATATGAATATAAATTTGATTCATTCATCAATGAAGATTATCTATTGGATTATGGTGAAAATTTCAACAATGCACACACAAGATCATACTGTGCAATGGTTTTTGTGGAAGATGCTTCACTACTCTAACAAGAATCTTCTAAAAATGACCATATCAAAATCGTTCTTGGTAATTTTTTTATCTTTAAACATTGGATCTTTTCTTTTGGAGACTCTTGTTCTATTGAATCAAGTGATGATTGAAGAGAAATTGCAAAAGATCAAAGGAAAAATATTAAATTAAATGACGTTTTCTAAATTCATTCTGTCTATCACACATCAAACAATGTTATTATCTCCTTCAGTGCACAAGTTGAAAGTCGTTTCCAATACTTCAATATCCCCAATATCTTTGTCATTGTTTTTTATCCCAATGAAGTTATAACATTCAACTTGGAATGACCCATTTGATTCTCCTATCGTCCTAGTGTATGATGCATCACAATTTATGATCAAGTGGCTTTTGGGATTGTCTTAATAAATGGGTGAAACAATTTGTTAATCATTCCAAAAAAATGCAACATATCATTTAAAAATTCAAAAAATGCATGAGTTAATTTAAAACAAAGATTTTAAATGAAAATGTAAAATAATTTAAGATTAAAATTAAATAAATTTTTAGAGATTAAAAAAAAATTGAGATGTCACATCAACTAAAAATTTATATAACCTTATATTTTTAAATCAACATTTTTTTTTTATCGGTAAAAGAGATGAACCACTACAAACTCAATCTCACAATTTCAAACATTTGTCATTTAAGGATACATTAAGGATACATTTAGGTTGAAATTTAAGGATACATTAATTTGTTTTATATAAGACATAAAGTACAACTATTTGGTCATCAATATAGGAGGGCACAGTTTTCCAGAACTCACACTATACTCCTAAACCTTACTTTGTTTTACGATGCAGTAATACAGCTTTCATCATTCTACACCATTGCTTTCTCTTTGCAACCATCCAAAAACTCGTCCATTCCTTGTCATTTCTTTCAGCGATCGGTCAATATCAGCTCATTTGATATACAATATATCTTCAAATCAATAATATAAAATCAATTTTGCAAGTCTAGTATTTATGAGCTCAGCCTACATAATTAAAAGGTCAAAAAATCCATGGTTAAAAGGACGAGAATTATACCATCCACCCCTACATCTAAACCTGCCACCCCCTCAATCAACGTGAAAATCCAATTTTGCCCTTTATAAAATTTTCAACTTTTTTAACTTCTGATTTTGTCACCCCTCTTTTCAAAATATTCGAAAGTTTCCAAAGTTTCGAAATGACAATTTCCATAATTTTCGAACAATTCGAAACTTCCAAAATAGAAAATTTCAGAATTTTCGAAACTTTCAAATAATTCAAAACTTTCGAAATAGGAAAATTTTGGAACTTTCCATATTTGAAAATTTCGAAACTTTCCATATTTTGAAAATTTCGAAACTTTCCAAATTTTCGAAATGTAATCCTTATTTCGAAAATTTCCAGATTTGAAAACTTTCGAAACTTTCGAAATGTATTTCTATTTCGAAAATTTCCAGATTTGAAAACTTTCGAAATTTTTCAGATTTGGAAATTTTCGAAATTTTCCAGATTTGGAAACTTTCGAAACTTTCCTAATTTTCAAAATGTAATCTTGTTTCGAAAATTTGAAACTTCCGAAACTATCAATTTTAAAACTTATTATAAATTGTTAAAAGGATAAAATTGTATTTTCATGGGTCTTGAGGGAGTGGCAGGTATAGGTGTGGGGGTGGATGGTATATTCCTCTAAAAGGATTTACTAAAGAAAGCTCCAAAATCAAAAAGCCCACAAGGATACTATTGGCCCATTTTTTTAAGGTTAATTTTAAATAATATTTGTTTGAAATATTTCTTTTTCAAGTTTTTGAAAAAAATTGACTTTTTGTTTATAAAAAATAGTCAATTTTTTTGGAAAAAATAAACCGATTTGTTTCAAGGATATCTTTTTCCAATTTTTTCTGGAAAATTTTATTTTTAATTTTTAAAAATAATTAATTATAATAAAGTTTAATAAAAAATTTCATTTTTTCACGAGAAATTTTTTTCATATTTTTTTTGAGAAAATCTTTTTCAATTTTTTTAGAGAAAATTTTCCAATTATTCTCGAGAAAGGTTTTTTACTAGGATTTTTTTAAAAAAAAAATTCTCAATTCAGAGGTAAAAGAGGGCAATGAACCCCATTACTTAGCCACACAGAAAATAATGATTTTGTAGACTAAGATTTAAAATATTTTGTAGACTAATTCTTTTTTGACATATCTAGTCTAGAGTATAAATACAATGTATTAATTGGACCCAACATTGAATTGATGTAGCTACTGATTTAAGGTTTAAATATTCGATCAGAGTTCGATCGAAGTTGAACTCTTAATATTTAAATATCACTTATATATTCAAATGTATTAGTTTTAAGTTTTTTGAACCATATAAATAAAATACATCTTTATGAAAGAAATATAATATTATTAATAGAAAATTGTTTTATAGAAAATATGTTTGAGAAAGTAAAATTAAAAAGATGCTAATGTTTTATCAAAAAAGAAAAAACGAAAAGATATTCGTATACAACTGAAAGGTTCTGAGTTCGAATTCGAGACATAGTATTCAGCCTAATAATATCAACATTTACCGGTTGAGTTAGAAGTTACGGATTTGTAGGTACTGATTCATATGGAGGAAATGTAAATTTGGTACTGATTTTTATGGGTTACAAAAAAGAAAAAGTTAGGGCATGAAGAAGTAGAAGAAAAAATTGTGGGAAGAAATGTAAGGTCAAGAAAGATGAATATCAAAATGAATAATATGAAGAATATATCGATTTTTCTACTATAAGTGATTTTATAACTTTTTTTCTAATTTGATGTTATTTTGGTATCTACCTAGTCAAATACACATGTGAGAGAGACTCACATATCAAATATCATGTAATCGTCTGCGTTACCAAATTAACAATGTTAACGGTCAACTTAATATTAAGGATTAAACTAACAGAAGTTTGAGTCAGGGATTAATTTGGATTTTTGGCAAAGTTAATCACTAAAGTGACATCACTCTGCACATTCAAGAGTCAAAGTGGTGGTTTATCCTACAATAAATTAAAGAAAATGCTAACAAGTTCCCTTTGAGCATTTATTAAAGATTTAAATATAGAAAATTTTCATTAAAATTGCATTGGAATTTGTGTATTTAAATTTTTAAGAGTTTAAATTTTCCTCTTTTTAATACAAAGTTAATTATTAGTTTTTGATTTCTTAACAAATGTTTTTCGGACACTAAAGACATTTTTAATATGATCCATAAATTAATAATATGAGGTAGGTAAGAA
The DNA here is from genome assembly GCA_037974735.1 of Cicer chorassanicum. NCBI lineage: Eukaryota > Viridiplantae > Streptophyta > Magnoliopsida > Fabales > Fabaceae > Cicer > Cicer chorassanicum. Next base: position 38,852,482 of record JBBPBP010000003.1, on the reverse strand, counting down.
TCTTATTTATTTTTTTAATAGAGAAGATACAATAGAGCTAAAAAATATATATGAAGGTATAGGGTGTTGAGTTCAAATGTGAGTGATTAAGTCTCACATCGACTGTGAATAAGCTAAATGTTGGATATATAAGAATCGTGACCCATATACCCATTGCCCTAATGTTTTGGATGGAGATGAGATGTCAAAGTCTCCTGTGGTCTTGGAGCATTTGGCATGTAGTTGCTTTCGCGTTCCCCCGAACTTCCCAGCATACGATATCAGAGCATCTGGTTCAAGAAATAGAGAGTATGCTATGTGGTTTCAGCTTTGTCTAATTCATCTGAGGGGAGATTATTGGGGTTCAAGTGTGAGTGGTTAAGTCTTACATCGACTATGAATGAGTTAAATCTTGGATATATAAGACTTGTGACTCATATACCCATTGCCTCAAGGTTTGGATGGAGATGCGGAATCTTGGATATATAATAGTTGTGACCTATATACCCATTTCCTTAAGATTTTGGGTGGAGATATGGTTTCAAAGTCTCTTGTAATCCTAGAATATTTGGCTCATGTTACTCTCACATTCCAAACTCCAACATAGGGGAGTCTCACATTGATACATTACTATAATGAATAAGAAGTTACAAGCAAATTAGTGTGCATCGATGACCTAACAAAGAAAATATGATTGTATCAACTATAAATGCATTGATGACTTGCAAGGTTTTACAGGTTCAGTCGTAAGAAATTGATGAACCGCCAATTTTATCAGCTATGTAGTTATATATTTGGACTATATGGAGATTCAATTCACAATTAAACTAGTCGATCCAGTTGTTAGGTCCGACTTTAGTACCCTTGCATGCAATTAATGATTGAACTTTTTAACCGGGGGTGTTTGTTAAAATTTACAAATGACATTTCTTAAAATATATAGGTAGAGAATAAGTTTAGCCATGCTTGTTACAAGCTCGAGACAAATCTGTCAAAAAGATTGAGACTAAAATGTTCCAGTGGATTACGGTTCCTAGAAATAAAATAACTTCCCATAACTTTCATTATTTCCATGGAACTATTCCTATGTGAGAGGGTAAGAAAGTTTATTCCCATAAATTTCAATCACTTTTTTAATAACTACCACTACCAGATATCAGCGTTTTACTTGCGGATTTTTTTAGATAGTACGTGAGGATTTTCCTGCGAATTTATCTGTGGTAAACTTCGCAGGAAAGTCCGCAGCAAATTCCAGCAAAGTTTACTAGTATTATATCCTTACGAAATTCTGCAGGTAAGTTTTTATTCCAATTTTAATGTTTTTATTTTTCTATAAATAAAGTAGAATTGTTTATTAAACAAATTAAATAAGTTCCACGGTTAGATATAATAATGTAATTCGTATCCGCAGTACCATCCGAACCTGTCTTGATTTGGAGGAAAAATCTGCTTTGATTGGGTGCGAGCGGGCATGGGTTTTCCTCGAAATTAAAATTCGGGGCAGAGACGAGTTTGGGGTGTTGACATCCACTCCAGACCTAAACTCACTCCGCTAGTAATATTATTGTAATTTTTAAATTTTATAGTATATAGTGTCTATTAAATTCAATGAATTAAGAATTTTGATAAATTTATCTATTTAATTTTGAACTCAGTAATTAAATAAATTGTTTTCATAATTAAAATTTTATTTTTATTTTTAATCAAAATTATGACAAAAAAACGTTATTTCAAAATAGTATCAAAAGATAAAACTTTAAAACTTGACGATATTAAATTTAAAATATAGTTAAACTAATTGACATTTTATTTAATTATTGATTTAGTTTGATAATGTCAAAACAGACTAATATTTAATCTATAAAATAGAAATCTTTAAAAATAAAGTTATTATATTGTAAAAATGTAAAGGGAAATCGTGTATATTAAAATTGTTTAATTTGTTAAAAGAAAAAAAATTGTATCGAAACTATAATGCGAATGTAACTATTCCAGGAACCTAAGTATTCTTCTTGCCGTCTTAGCTATTCCAGCCATAACACCTCGCCGCTTCTCAACCATAACCACCATCGTCACACCTCGCCACCATCGAATCTTAACTCTTTATGTCGTCGTCGTAAGTGTTGCGCACCACTCTGTTTTATTTCAGTCTCATTTTTGGACTATCAAGCAATGTGAAGAAGTGAAAATAGATCCTTGTCTTCAGATTCTTTACCCTTGCTCCATTTCCACTTTTCTTTCAACAATACCCAAGTTTTATGAATCACAATTGATGAAAGTCCATTTGCAGTGCCAAATCTTGAAAGCTTGCTCTATTTCTTGGTAATTTATTGAAGCTAGCTTAGGAAACACTTTCATCTGACTGATATTCTCTTTCTGTTTTGCAAGGTTTTTTGGCAATTTATTGATGCTAGCTCCTTGATAATCTAAAGCATGCTAAATTTCCAAGCAAATTAAGAACACTACTATCAAATGAAACCTTCCATCAAAGGCTCTTCAATGGGGTCAGATTAAAAGGTGCAATGCAAATATATTTTTTATAAAATTAGTTTTGTTGCACTTTTTCCTCTCTAGTAAATGATGGGTTCACTACTAGAAATTTTGAGTTTTACCTGCGGATTTTCCTGCGGATTTAAACAAACAATCCGCAGGAACACACATTACCTGCGGATTTCCTGGTGGAACTATATCCCCAATGCAAATATACAGTGCATACTTCTGTGTTTAAAATTCTCAATAAAAATTACTACAAATTCAGCATAGAATTTATTCCTTAACATCAAATAATAGTAATCTACTGCCGCAGAGTCAAGAAGCTCTAGCAAAAATGATATGCTAGAATCTAATGTCGCAATGCAATTTGTGTCTTCATTTGGTGATCCCACCATACAAGCTAAGTCTGCCAACTTGTAAAACAGAACAACTTGTAAAACAGAACAACAACTGATACACGTGCATACAACTCTGTATTAACAAATGCCTGATAAGAAAAATGACCGGTTATTACAAAGTCAAAAGCTACTAGAATATTTTCTAATAAATAAAAAGTTATTACATTTGCAATTAATGACAATTAGTATATCATGGTGCTATGACAAAATGCATTCATTGTTTAAGAAATTCAGGTAGACAAACAGAATATTGAAGTAGCCAAATTTTTAGTTAAATCTGATTGTTTATCATTCATAAGGGATTTACAGTTATATATACAAAAAGCAAAGGAAACAAGATCCCATAATATCGGGATCAAATCAAATCAACCCCAAGCTATCTAAGGAAAGAAGGATCCTGTCAAATAATAAATGCAAAATATATATTTACAATCAACACTTTTAAATGTTGAGTTGCTTACTTCTGTCAACTCAGGATCAGGGCTCCTGGCTAATAAAGAGACCTCCAGTCTTGCATCATTATTGCCGGTTAGCTCAGCTTCAAAATCCTCATCAAATGCAACTGAAAATATTCATAATTTCATATGACAATTATACATAAAACAACAGATGGCGAAGTAAATTGTAAACTGATATGGAAAATAAACATGCTTGGTACCTGAACCGTAGAGAGAGAGCAGTTTAAGCTCTTTCAAATAAAACTTTATAATCCTAGGATTTAAGAGCCATAACCCTGTTAAGTGCAATGCTGCAAGTCGAATTGTCCGAGGACTCTTTGTGCCTTCCTCAAGAAGATTTTCAATAAACTGAATACTAAACATTAAAAGAAAACAGTCACAATTTGCAAGAATTAGAAGAGAAAACACACAGGAATAGAAAACTTGTTTAAGAGAACACATACCCATTTCAATGGTCCAGGTGCATTGTCTCTTTGATGCATGCTCTCATCATTAAATAACAAAGGATGCAAAACAGATGACAAAAGAGCAGCAATCGAAGCAACTCTTCTTTTATTAAAATTTATAAGCAATATCCAAGATGAGCGCACCAAATTCCACATCAGCTGGACAAATATTGCAATTTGAAAGTCATTAGGTCAGCAAACACTACTGGTGGGGTAAGAAGAGGATAAGCGTGCAATTAAATACAACAAACTTCAACCATTTTGATTAGAAATCATCACAAAATAGAATCATGCAATTTCATGCATGCTACAAAAAGACAACAAATAAAACAAAGTTGAAGTAATGCGATGGACGGCACGGTTGTTGAAATCACAAGATTGCCTTAACCAACCATAATTACAGGATCAAACATGGCAGTTATCAATATCAACAAAGATAAAATTCCTTTTTCAATACTACAAATGTTAAATCAAACACATTATCAATAAAGAGCTAACAAATACTATTCAATAGAACCATCTTCCTCTTGATCTTCATATTCACCATCGTCACTGAAATCATCTTCTTCATCCTCAT
>JBBPBP010000003.1:38823062-38847947 GCA_037974735.1 Cicer chorassanicum | reverse complement strand
AATCATCTTGTAAGTTATCAATTGGGTCATCTTCAATTGTTGCATTAACTTCTGACTCTTGCACTTGAAAAGCAACTTCTAAAGTATGCCTATCATCAACAACCCCTCTCGGCTTTGTCTTCATAACTACCAACCAATCAACTCTTTGGCGCCCAGGATAAGGTGAATAGTAAACTTGAGTTGCAGCTTTTGGAAATGTATTACTAAATTTGTATAAATGTATAAATGAAAAAGAGATAATACTACTTTTACTAAATTATCCTTGTTAAATATTTGTGCATTATCAATATCATAAATGTTGAGTGAAAATATTGCATTGAAAATGATGTCGGTTGATATTAATTAAATGATCGAATTAGAAAAAAAGTTCATTGAAAATTGAAAGCATCATTCATTTTGGGGACACATATTTTTACAAATGAGTCAATCGTTGTAAGACAAAAGGAGTAACATAATAAAACAAACATGAAATCCATTGAGACAACATACTCACTTTCGGTATCCAATTGAAGGACCTTGTAGGCTGCTCTAGCTGTTTGAATAGATCCTTGACCCGCTTGCAGTAACCACAATAAGTCTTACTTCCACAACATAAATTACAAAATGGAGTTATCAATTTTAAAACAAAACAAACAAAAAAAGGAAGATGCTTTATCAAAATGAACAAAGAGGGTGCATGAAAATAAAAGACACCAATTTGTCTTGACAAACCAATGCATCAAGTAGCACAACATGGCCTAGCAGTAACAGGTAAAGCAAAAGCACAGATCTGGGATACTGCTGGCCAAGAAAGGTTCTTCTTTTCTTCCTTTCATTTCATGTTTCATACATACATATCCTGATTATGTATATTTCATAGTTAATTAATTATATAGGTACAGAGCAGTGACAAGTGTATACTACATAGGAGCATTAGGGGCAATGCTAGTGTACGACATAACTAAAAGAAAAACGAGACATGTTTGATGGGATGATTATGAATAACAGGTAAAGCAAAAGACACATACCTATAGTCACCAGCAAAACATCTTTTATTTTATTCATAGTGTTGGGCTGCCTCTCAAATAGGCGACTCCAGGAATCAAACCCAAAAGTAGTGTTGGGCTGCCTATCAATACTCAGAGACAAAATGTAATGGAACTGAAGGTGGTCTTTAAGTGACAAATATGACATAAAAATGGATATTACAAAATCAAATTATCAAAACAAACACAAAAGTCTTCAACCAGTGTTGGATGTGAACTAAGGGCAAGGAGAAACCTGTTTGGTTTTTACACTGATATGAACTCTTGCAACCAATTTAAAGCAAAAACTAAAAGAAGAAAAAATCACAAGAAACTAAAGTTTTGAGAAGAACACTGATACGAGTTCTAGGCAGGGCAACCAAAATCTTTGACTCTAAACAAACACAAAATCAAGTGAACTAGAAAATCGAATTGAAATGTACCACGATTAATGTCACAAACTAACGAGAAAGTAGCATTAGTTATAGAATCAAATACCTCAATAAGTTGAAATTGAAATCGGCTTAAAAAGCTGAGAAAGATTTGAGGAATGAGAAGCGCAAATCAACGTAAATGAGAAGCGCAAGCGTGAAGAATCTGTGGGAGAGAAAATGAAAATATGATAAGCAAATCCACAATTTTGAAGAATAACATAAAATCCCTAATTTTGAACATATGAAAAACCCTAGCAATGATTTCAGAACACAAATATATTACTAATAGTCTCAATCGAATAATGAACCAACCAAATCACTAAACCCTAAACAATGTAATTTTGTGATACCATACCTTGTTGAGTTGATGATTGTTTACTGTAGTTGAAGGCCGAACAAGGAGGTATTGGTGGCTCAGTTTGCGCCTTCGTGGACGGAGGAGGGCGGTGGAGGCCTTGGTGGTGGCTATTTGCGACGAAATGAGGAAGAGAAAGGAGAAGAAGAGAGGTATCAGCGGCGATGACGGGAGAAGTTGAGATTTTGGTTTATCAAGGTACTGTTGAGATAATGGTTTTGTGATTAGGTTTTTTAAGTAGGGCATACGAATCTATCTTTAAAAAAACTAGAAGAATTAAAGAGGGAGATACTTCAATATCAAAATGAAAGGGTGATATGTTTTTTGAACTCAAAGAACTTGAGATTCTGTTATTGAGGGAATTTGAAATTCTGCTCATGAAGTAGTAGAGCTGAAATGTACTTTTGTTATTATTAAATTAAATTATTAATAATTAAATAAATATCATCTATTAACAACTTTGATTATATTTCAAATTTATTATTATAAAATTTGTATATTTTATATTTAAAAATTATTTTAAAATAAAGTAAAAAGATAGAACATTTAATTTAATATAAGTAAAAAATCACAAAATACACATTATATTCATCTTGCATTAATAAAATAGAGTCAAAATATTCATATTACCAAAACACAATTGATAGTACTATAAAATTTCCGAGCAAACCCTGCACACAATCAAAGCTGATTTTTCCTATATATCAAGACGAGTTCGAGCAGATACGCGGATTATATTGTCATAATTAACTGTGGAATTTGTCTTATAATTTTACTAGTGACACCCCTCCCTGCCCCATAATTTTAATTTCAAGGCAAACTCACACTTAATCAAATCGAATTTTCTCCTATAAATAAAGATGTGTTCGGGTAGATACAGCGGTGCGGATTATATTGTCATCCCTAACTGTGGAACTTGTCTTACTTTTTTAATTTGTTTAAAAAACAACTCTACTTTATTTATATAAAAATAAAAACTATTTCATTTATATAAAAATAAAAACATAAAAATTGGCCTGCATTTGCTGCCGAATTTGTTGCAGAGGTTTCCTCAAAAATTTATTTAATTATGATAGATAAAAATTTATTGATATTGATAGATAAAATTTTAATTATGAAAACAATTTATTTAATTACTGAGTTCAAAATTAAATAGATAAATTTATCAAAACTCTTAATTCATTGAACTTAATAGACCTATAAAATTTAAAAATTAAAATAATATTACTAGCGGGGGCGAGTTCTGGTCTTAAGTGTTAAGACAAACTCTCAAATTAAGTTTTGATGAAAATAAACAAGAGATTAATTAAAGATATTAATTATGATTCTAAATATTATGTTAATTTAATCTGTGCTCTTGAGTTTTTTATTAAAGATAGGAACCAAGCAAAGCAAAGAAATAAGTCATGATCATAAACTATACAAAACAGAGAAAGATCAGCAGAATCAAGAAAGATCGTTACAGCCACTTCATCAATCTTTCTCCAACACTTCCACATTAATTATGTCTGAAATCTTTATACCAATTTCATTAGTACATGGCAAGGAACAGATAGGAATCGTTTTTACTCAAAACGATTCTCGGATCATTAAGAAAAATCATCACGAATCTAAGCATATCAAAAAACGGACTGCAACTTTCTCCAGTCTGGAAACTGTCAAGAAAGTTGAACAAAGCCGAAACTCAAGATTGAATATAAGTCCTCAGATTATTCAAAAGTCTATCAGACAAGATTGATTATCTTTCTCCACTTATAATCAACGTTCTCCGTTTTTGAGAAGAACAAATTCTGTTTCTGCAGAAGAAGACTTCTCATTCTTGCAGAAAAATATTCACTCCTTTCCAAACAGTTTTGGATCAAATTAAACATTCAAATTGAAGCCCAATCACTATCAAATATTATCAAAGCTTAATGGGTCATTAAAACGCGCAACAAGTCTGTTTTAGATCAAGCAAAAGGCCCAAAACAGAAAGCCCAAAGCTGTCAAATACATGGTGCTCTGTTTGTCAACAGATTCCTTGCTTCTGTCAGAAGGAAAACAGAGCACTCCCAACAGCTCTTTCTGACCAGAATTAATTGCTCAAAACATCTATAAAAGGAAGGCAAATTCGCAAGCATCAACCAGATCTTTAAGTGTCAAGTATTCTCATAAAATCATATTCACTTGCATCCTTAAAGTCTCTCATTCAAGAAATCAAGCTGAACCAAATACATACTTCCAGTTTTATTCTATTGGTTTCTTTCTCTGTTCTGAATCCTTTTCTCAAACAAGAGTTGAGCAAAACTAGATTCAAACAAACACTTCAAATTATTATTGTATAAACTCATAACTAGGATTGTTTATAGTTTGAGCGTAATTAAAAGAGTTAATTTCGAAATCCTAACAGATTAGTTAGGTGACCTGATTAATCCTTTCTGGGTGGAAAGGAAGAGTAGTTACAGATCAAGGCCGATCTCTAACTGTGATTGTTCTCCTTTTGTCTTTGAACACTTAGTGAAAATCTCACAGTTGTGAGGACTGGACGTAGCCCACGTTGGGTGAACCAAGATATATTCTTGTGTGGTATTTCTTCCTTATCTCTATTTACATTCAGTTATTGTTATTATCATAATTAAATAGAGAAACTAAAACTGTGATTTTAACTAATCAAGAACGTTCTGCGTTTTCTGTTTTAAAACCAAGAACGTTCTCCATTTCTGTTTTTATAACCAAGATCATTCTTGAGTTGTTTTCTTAAGTTTTTAACAGGAAATTTTAAAAAAGGCAAGATTACAATTCAAACCCCCTTCCTTGTAACTTGACATTGCTACTTCAATTGGCATCAGAGCAAAGTCTCTAAAAAAAAAACACTTTAACCAAGTGCTAGAGAAAAAGATCTAGAAGAAAAAATGTCAAAAGCAAAATACATTGTTGAAGGAGGATCCTCAAACATGACACCATACTTTGATGGAACTGATTACTACTTTTGGAAAAACAAGATGCAGTTATTTCTAAAGTCCCAAGACACAGGAATGTGGCGCATCATTACAGATGGAGATTTCATTCCAAGAGCTGATCAAAATGATTCAAACTCTGCCAAGAAGGAAGAAGTCGACTGGACATCTGAAGACAAAACTAAGGTACTCTTAAACTCTAAAGCTCAATTATTCTTATCGTGCGCTTTGAGCAGGGAAGAAAGCGAAAGAGTTGATGAATGCACAACAGCTAAAGAAATCTGGGATACACTACAAATTCATCATGAAGGAACGAACCATGTCAAAGAAACAAGAATAGACATCGGCATAAGAAAATTTGAGTTGTTCGAAATGAATGAAGGAGAAACTATTGATGAAATGTATTCAAGGTTCACAACTATAGTAAATGAAATGTGTTCCTTAGGAAAGGCTTACTCAGTACAAGATAGAGTAAGAAAGATCATGAGATGTCTTCCAGTCATATGGAGACCAATGGTAACAGCCATAGCCAAGCCAAGAACCTTGAAGTACTGGCACTAGAAGAATTAATTGGAACCTTAAAAGCACACGAGGTATTATTACAAGAAGATAAACCTGTCAAGAAAGGAAAAACAATAGCTTTGAAAGCATCTCAAGAAAACACGGTTGACCAAACAGAGGAAGAACCAGAAGAAACTCAAGAAGAAGAAGCTGATGAAGAAATAGCTTTTCTCACTAAAAGAATTCAAAGAATAATGAGAAGAAGAGATCAAATGAAGAAGGGATTTCCAAACAGAAAAGAAAATCCTAAGACAGAACAAGATAAAAGTCAAATTACATGCTTTGGATGTAATAAGCTGGGACATTACAAATCTGAATGTCCTCTAAACAAAAGAACACCAAACAGATTTCCTTTCAAAAAGAAATCAATGATGGCCACATGGGATAACTCAGATGAATCCGATGAGGAAGAAGATGAAGAAGCCAACATATGCTTAATGGCAAACACTGAAGAAAATGAGGTTGGCTCTCAAGGTGTCAAGAAAAAGCCATGGTTTTTGGACAGTGGCTGTTCAAGACACATGACGGGTGATAAAAATTGCTTCATGTCCTTTGTTAAGAAAGACGGAGGGTCTGTTACTTTTGGAAACGACAATCAAGCTCGAATCAAAGGTAAAGGGACAATTGGTAAGAAAAACTCTGCTCAAATAACTGATGTTCAATATGTTGAAGGTCTAAAACATAATCTCTTAAGCATAAGTCAACTCTGTGACAATGGCTGTGAAGTTATTTTCAAACCCAACATATGTGAAATCATAAAAACATCATCAGGTGAAAAACTGTTTTCTGGAACCAGAAAGAAAAATCTCTATGTATTATATCTTGAAGAATTGCCTGATGAATCTTGCTTCATATTTATTGATAAAGATAAATGGATCTGGCATAAAAGGGCAGGGCATGTCAGCATGAAAACCATTTCGAAAATTTCAAAATTAGAACTTGTCAGAGGTTTACCAAAACTGAATTTTGAAAAAGACAGAATATGTGAAGCTTGTGTAAAAGGAAAGCAAGTTAAAAGCAGCTTTCATTCAAAAGATTTTATTTCCACAAACATAATTCTTGAATTACTTCACATAGACTTATTTGGTCCTGTCAAAACAACCAGTTTAGGAGGAATGAAATATGGTTTTGTTATTGTTGATGATTTTTCTCGATACACTTGGGTACTATTTTTAAAACAGAAAGATGATGCCTTTGAAGCTTTTAAAATATTTTGTAAAAAGGTACAAAATGAAAAAGAATCCAGCATCATCTCTATAAGAAGTGATCATGGAGGAGAATTCATAAATGCCCCCTTCAAAAACTTTCTAGATGAACTTGGCATTTCTCATAATTTGTCTTGTGCAAGAACTCCACAACAAAATGGAGTTGTTGAAAGAAAAAATAGAACCTTACAAGAAATGGCAAGAACAATCCTGGAAGAATCAAACGTTGAAAAATATTTTTGGACTGAAGCCGTCAATACATCATGCTATATTCTAAATCATGTATCCATTAGAAAAATCATAAACAAAACTCCATATGAAATCTGGAAAAACAGAAAACCAAACATTTCATACTTCCATATTTTTGGATGTTACTGTTATATTCTAAACAACAAAGAAGTTCTTGGAAAATTTGATTCTAAATCAGATAAAGCTATATTTTTGGGTTATTCAACCGATTCTAAAGGTTATAGAGTTTTTAATCTAAGAACTAAAATTGTTGAAATCAGCATGCATATTTTATTTGATGAATTTGATGATTTAATACTTGAAAAGTCAAATGAGGATGAAGAACTGCCAGACACACAACATAAAACTGATATACAGGAAACGGAGATCGATAAACAATCTCCGTATCATTCTCCACCTAAAAGCTGGAGAACAATAAGAGATCATCCTCAAACTCAAATCATTGGGGATACAGCAGATGGAATTCGAACTAGGAAATCATTCAAGAATGATGAAAACAACATGGCAATGATTTCTCAAGTTGAACCAAAATCAATTAAAGAAGCCATAGTTGATCAATCTTGGATTGAAGCCATGAAGGAAGAACTGCAGCAGTTCGATAAAAATGAAGTCTGGACTTTGGTACCAAATCCTCAAGATCAAACAATTATTGGTACACGCTGGGTTTTTAGAAACAAATTAGATGAAGAAGGTAAGGTTGTAAGAAACAAAGCAAGATTGGTTGCTCAAGGTTACAATCAACAAGAAGGTATAGACTATGATGAAACTTTTGCTCCCGTTGCAAGGTTAGAAGCTATTCGTATACTCCTTGCATATGCATCTCACAGACTTATTAAATTATTTCAAATGGATGTTAAAAGTGCATTTTTAAACGGTTTTCTAAATGAGCAAGTTTATGTGAAACAACCTCCTGGCTTTGAAGATCAATCAAAACCAAATCATGTTTTCAAACTCACAAAAGCTCTGTATGGCTTAAAACAAGCACCAAGAGCTTGGTATGATAGGTTAAGTTCATTCTTAATCAATAATGGTTTTTCCAGAGGAAAAATTGACACTACACTCTTTAAGAAAATTGATAAAAATGATTTACTCATTGTACAAGTGTATGTTGATGATATTATCTTTGGATCAACAAATGAAAAAATGTGTAATGGTTTCTCAATACTTATGCAAAGTGAATTCGAAATGAGCATGATGGGAGAATTAAGATATTTTCTTGGTTTACAAATTAAACAACATGAAAATGGTATTTTTATTTGTCAAGAAAAAATACATTAAAGATTTGTTAACCAAGTACAAAATGAATGAAGCAAAAATTATGTCTACTCCTATGCATCCATCCTCTTCATTAGATAAAGATGAACATGGAAAATCTGTTTCTGAGAAAGAATATAGAGGCATGATCAGTTTCTTGTTATATTTAACTGCTAGCAGACCAGATATTGTATTTGCAGTAGGATTATGCGCTAGATTTCAATCTGCACCAAAAGAATCTCATTTAACTGCTGTAAAACGAATTTTTAGATATCTTGTTGGAACTACTGATCTTGGCCTTTGGTATAGAAAATGTTCTCATTTTGATCTTGTAGCATATTGTGATGCTGATTATGCTAGAGATAAACTGAAAGAAAAAGCACCAGTGGAGCATGTCAATTTCTAGGAGATGCTTTGATAAGTTGGTCTTGCAGAAAACAAAATACAATAGCCTTATCAACCACTGAAGCTGAATACGTATCAGCCGCAAATTGTTGCTCACAAGTCCTTTGGATTAAAAATCAACTTGAAGACTTTTCTGTAAGTTACTCTAGTATTCCAATTTACTATGATAATACTAGTGCAATCAATTTGTCAAAAAATCCAATTCAGCATTCTCGATCAAAACATATTGAAATAAAACATCATTTTATTCGCGATCATGTTAATAAAAAGGAAATTGAATTAATTTTTGTTGATACTCAAAATCAGCTTGCTGATATTTTTACAAAGCCCTTAGTCGAGGAAAGTTTTAATTCAATCAAAGAAAAACTGAGAATTTTGAAAAATCCTGAAAAATCTAGTTAAAACTGCTTCTGCAGAAAACGGAGAACGTTTATCAATCTCCGTTTTTCAAACATCTTTCTCCGTTTTTCAAATCATCTTCCCAGACGTCATCTCCCTCATGCGCAGGCAAGGCATGTCTCAGCATTAAATGCGCATGCATCAAGTCCTTCAAAAGGCACTGCTCAGCCGTCAAAGTCATCCCTTTCCCCAAACACTTGTCACTTCCCTAGGTTTATCATCATTACTCTCTCTCTCTCTTGAAACTGCAAAGGCAAATTGCAGTTATTACAACTGTTCAATTCTTTTGAAACAGTTTTTCATTATTCTCAACTATCATCTTCCTCCAAAGCTTCTCTTCAATCTCTCTCTCAGCATCAAAAATGGCTCGAACCAAGCAAGCTGCTCGCAAAAATGCCAGCACTGAAACTCCATCACCATCATCATCCTTCTCACCAGTCTATGATCGTTCACCTTCACCTCCACCCAGGCCAACCCCTCCAAAACACTCATCAGATTCCTCATTTTCTGACTATTTGTCTTCATCTCCTGAATCCAACCCCAACACTTCCATTCCTGAACCTGTCTCCTCTGTTCTTCCTCCTCTCCATTCCTGTCAAACCCCAAATTTTACTCAAGTCCCTCCTCATTTAAGAACATCCTTTTCCAAACCCACCCCACCACCACATAAATTTGTTAATCCTCCAGCACCTAAGAGGCGCTCAATGAGAATTCTGGCAGGAATTGGGATTTCAAGGACACCAAACACTAAACCTACCTACTTCATCATCTCAGACACTGACTCAGATGAATCATCTGATACTCCTGCACCTTCAACAAAACCTATTCCTACATCAAAAACCTCTATACCAACCTCTTCTAAATCTTCATTTTCTGAAACCTCTCAATCCTTTCCTTCAACCCAGAAACAAAGACCAATGACTGATTTTTTCTCCTCCCCCAAATCTTCTCAACCTAAAACCCGTACTCTAAAAACCAAAACCACCATTTCAACCTCAAAATTTCTGGCAAGAAAAAACTTACCCATTTGCCAGAGATTCAAAACCACTGTACCTAGAAACAAATTTCGTCTTTCCCCTTCCTCATCTCAAGAACGTTCCCCAACCCCAAAACCTTCTCCCACCCAAATGCACGAACGTTCTCCCACTCCTTCCGCTACAACTGCTCACAAAACTCCTACCCCTACTCCTGAACGTTCTCCTATCCCTCCCCATTTTACTTCTCCTTGTCAAGAACGTTCTCCTCACTCTGAACGTTCTCCCACTACTTCTCCTTCCCACACTCAAACACGCTCTCCCATTCAAGAATGTTCCCCTGAACATCAACATTCTCCCTCTCCAACTCAAGAACGTTCACCTCCCGACGAACGTTCTCCGTCTTACAATCCTTCAACAACCACCAAACGACCACTTTCACCTCAAACTCCTTCCTCTCCTTCATCAGAACCTTCATCTGACCCTGATTCTCCTATACCACCATCTCCTCCCTCCAAAAAGACCAAGCCAAATACCACTCCTCTAATTCCTCCCACTGCCACCAAACTTTTCAAAGACAAATGGGCTCAAAGACCCATTGGTGTTGGTAGAGTTTTCATTTTCGACAAACTCATAGTCGATGGCAACTCTGTCAAACACTTTACTGATGCCCTAGGCTGGACTGCATTTATGCAAATTTCTGAACCACACTATCCAGATGCTGTTCGTGCCTTCCACTGTCAAGCCAAAACATTTCCTGAAAAATCTCTATTCATTTCCACTATCAAGGGAATTGAGATCAGGTTAACTCCTGACATTTTGGCCTCAATCCTGGATCTCCCTACTGAAGGTCCCGCTGTCTTTGGAAAATCCTGGTATGCAGCTCTCAATCTTAAAGAGACTGCAGTTCTCTCATAATTATTTCAAGAGAATTCCACCAGGTATTTGTCAACATTCCTGCGCCCTCTCCCTAAGATCTTCAACAACATGAGTCAACATACTCTTCTTCCTCACTGTGGAAGTCATGAGTATGTTTCTGAAAACGACGCACTGGTCATATATCATCTACTCAACTGCAAGCGTCTCAATCTGCCTCATCTGATACTTCACCACAAGATTGCTACTGCCAATAAAGACTACAAGAAGAATACTGTTCCTTATGGTATGATTCTTACAAAAGTCTTTAATCATTTTCATATCCCCCTGACCAATGAAAAATCTCTTATCAAAATCTCCAAATTTTCCACCAAAAACATGTCCCATATGAAAATCAATGTCACTAGACAACCTTATCCCCCATCTGAATCACAGCCACGATATCCACAAACCACCAGACCCAGAACAAGACAGTCTGCCCCACTTATTCATTCTTTTCCTTCCACCCTAAAAAGAAAACGTTCTCCCAGACGAGAAGCTCCTGTCACAATTCCCACATCATCATCTCCTTCACCAGATAGAGCTAATGATAAAACCCCAGAACGTTCTCCTCATACCCCAGAACGTTCTTCCCAAAATCCAGAACTTTCTCCACATCACCCAGACCAAACACCACCAAACCCAGAATGTCCTAATCCTGCTCAAGAAAGTTCCCCTCCAAACAGAGAACGTTCTCTTACCCCTCCTCCTACCAATCCAACATTCTCTGTTTTTCCCCAACAATCCACCATTTCATCCACAGATTTCATTTCTGTCTCTCAGCTTCTTCGTTCTCCACTTGACCCCATGACAACAATGATTTCTCACCAAAATGTCTCTGCCATGTCACCAGCGTACATTTCTCCTCAAACCACCACGTCATCTATTTTTGGTATTAGTCAATTTTTGGCTTCCTCCGAACCTTCCAACAACGCTACTTCATCCAATCAATCCAACCCTCAGCCTCTCCCTGCCTCTCTCCTAGTTGTCTCTACTCCTTCAACTAGCACTACTCCTATTCCTCCACCAATCATGAATCCTCCAAGGGAACCAAGCAACTTTGAAATAATGGACACTCTACAAGTCCTCTTGGCACAACAGACTCAGCTGCAATCCTGGCTCACGGATACACTTGCACCCAAGCTCGGTGTACCTCCTCCTCCTCCTTTTCACGCTGCTCCAGCTCTTGAGCCTGTCCCTGTGCCATCCAAGTCTCAATCATCAGAAGGATCTTCTCCTTCTTTAGCCAAATAGGGATCTTTTTCTCCTTCCTTTTTGTATGACAAAGGGGGAGAATTAAGTTTAGTTTTTTATTCTATTTATGATCCGATTAAAATTCAGGATCTTACTTTTTGTAATTCAGCAAAACGCTTTATTAATGAAATATCTTTTATTGCTGAAATTAAACTGATTGCATTAGTTATATCAATAAAAACATCTGTTGCATCAATTGAGGGGGAGTTTTTACCCTCTTCAAAATTAAAATTAGAATCAGAATTAAAATCTAAATTAACATGTTTGTCATCATCAAAAAGGGGGAGATTGTTAAGACAAACTCTCAAATTAAGTTTTGATGAAAATAAACAAGAGATTAATTAAAGATATTAATTATGATTCTAAATATTATGTTAATTTAATTTGTGCTCTTGAGTGTTTTTATTAAAGATAGGAACCAAGCAAAGCAAAGAAATAAGTCATGATCATAAACTATACAAAACAGAGAAAGATCAGCAGAATCAAGAAAGATCGTTACAGCCACTTCATCAATCTTTCTCCAACACTTCCACATTAATTATGTCTGAAATCTTTATACCAATTTGATCAGTACATGGCAAGGAACAGATAGGAATCGTTTTTACTCAAAACGATTCTCGGATCATTAAGAAAAATCATCACGAATCTAAGCATATCAAAAAACGGACTGCAACTTTCTCCAGTCTGGAAACTGTCAAGAAAGTTGAACAAAGCTGAAACTCAAGATTGAATATAAGTCCTCAGATTATTCAAAAGTCTATCAGACAAGATTGATTATCTTTCTCCACTTATAATCAACATTCTCCGTTTTTGAGAAGAACAAATTATGTTTCTGCAGAAGAAGACTTCTCATTTCTGCAGAAAAATATTCACTCCTTTCCAAACAGTTTTGGATCAAATTAAACATTCAAATTGAAGCCCAATCACTATCAAATATTATCAAAGCTTAATGGGTCATTAAAACGCGCAACAAGTCTGTTTTAGATCAAGCAAAAGGCCCATAACAGAAAGCCCAAAGCTGTCAAATACATGGTGCTCTGTTTGTCAACAGATTCCTTGCTTCTGTCAGAAGGAAAACAGAGCACTCCCAACAGCTCTTTCTGACCAGAATTAATTGCTCAAAACATCTATAAAAGGAAGGCAAATTCGCAAGCATCAACCAGATCTTTAAGTGTCAAGTATTCTCATAAAATCATATTCACTTGCATCCTTAAAGTAATCTCATTCAAGAAATCAAGCTGAACCAAATACATACTTCCAGTTTTATTCTATTGGTTTCTTTCTCTGTTCTGAATCCTTTTCTCAAACAAGAGTTGAGCAAAACTAGATTCAAACAAACCTTTCAAATTATTATTGTATAAACTCATAACTATAAGGATTGTTTATAGTTTGAGCGTAATTAAAAGAGTTAATTTCGAAATCCTAACAGATTAGTTAGGTGACCTGATTAATCCTTTCTGGGTGGAAAGGAAGTGTAGTTACAGATCAAGGCTGATCTCTAACTGTGATTGTTCTCCTTTTGTCTTTGAACACTTAGTGAAAATCTCACAGTTGTGAGGACTGGACGTAGCCCACGTTGGGTGAACCAGGATATATTCTTGTGTGGCATTTCTTCCTTATCTCTATTTACATTCAGTTATTGTTATTATCATAATTAAATAGAGAAACTAAAACTGTGATTTTAACTAATCAAGAACGTTCTGCGTTTTCTGTTTTAAAACCAAGAACGTTCTCCGTTTCTTTTTTTATAACCAAGATCATTCTTGAGTTGTTTTCTTAAGTTTTTAACAGGAAATTTTAAAAAAGGCAAGATTACAATTCAAACCCCCTTCCTTGTAACTTGACATTGCTACTTCATTAAGTGGATATCAACACCGCAAACTCGTTTCTACCCTGAATTTTAATTTCTGGAAAAACCCATATCCTCAATCGCACTCAATCAAACCATATTTTCCCTCCAAATCAAGACATGTTCAAATGGGTACTGCGGATGCGAATTATATTTTTATCCTAACTGTGAAACATATCTTACTTTTTTAATTTGTTTAAAAAAAATTCAACTTTATTTATATAAAAATAAAAACTACTTTATATAAAAACATTAAAATTGGCATAAAAATTTACCTGCGGAATTTCCTATGGAAATAACACTGGTAAAGTTTGCTGCGGAATTTTCTACGGACATTTCCTGCGGAATCTTACCGCAGATAAATCCTATGGAAAAAAATGAATTTTGCTGCGGAAACGTTGTCACATGTATATCCCCAGCAAACAAAAAGTTTACCTGCCGTTTTACCTGCGGAATGTGACACCGCAGGAAAATTCTTAAGAGAACTGTGAACCGCAGGAAAATCCTCACGTACAACCTGCGGAAAATATTCCGCAGGTAAAATGCTGATTTCTAGTAGTGGTTATTTAATTTATTTGTTGTAGATTTAAGTTGAGTTTTCTGTACCCTGCCACAACTAAGAGGAACATGGATGACGGTGGTGAAGTCACTAAAGTATAAAATTGCAAACCCCCAAACAGTAGTCAAGATAGTGGTGATGATAACATTTGGTAGAGATCATATTTAGTTGTGCCGATGACATTTGGTAGATATCATATTTAGTAAGATTTGTTTTAATATTTATAATTTGGTTATATTTTATACTTGGTTATACTTTTAGTTTTTTTGGGACATGCTTTAATTATCTTTTAGTTTTTTTTGTAAACATGTTATTAATTATGTATGAGTATTGAAGTTCAACTTTTATTTCTGTAATAGATTTATATTAAAATAAACAATTTAAAATTTTAATCTAAAAAAGTTCATCAATAGCCTATTGATTTACATGCGGATTTACATTAAGAAAAAATTTTGATGCGAAGTTACCTACGGATTTTCATACGAAAAGTATTTCCGTGCACATTTTCATATGGATTTATTTTCGGAATTATGCTCATATCATATTTGTAGGAACAGTACTACAGATATTTCTGCATGAAAAATCGTAAGCAAATGCCTTAAGTTTACTTAATGCTTGGTGCGGAATTTATTTAATTTTTCTACGAAGTTATCCACAGGTATCTTACCTGTGGTTAAGAAATCATCAGGAAACAATTATCTACGAAGGTTTTATGTGGGAAAATGGTTCCACCAGTAAATCTGGAGGTACGTGTGTTTCTGCGGATTTTTAGCTTAAATCTGCAGGAAAATCCGAAGGTAAAACGCTGATTTCTAATTATGTACTAATTTTTCTATTAATATTAAATTGGATGTCAAACACTTTTTTAAAATTATACCGGAGAACAAGATTGCCATAATTTCGGAGAGTTATTTTTCATTCCTTGAAACAAATGAAGCTTTAATCAAAAACTTGTATTTACATTGAAAAATGTTGGATGTGTATCTCCTTAAATGGAAGTCCTAACCAATTAAAAAAAAAAGAGAGAGAGAAAAAGATGTGTGTGATTTGGCCTAAACCCATATGTGAGGAATTAAAAAGGATTTAAAATTCCTAAGATATCGTAGTATAAACACTAGTACACCACAAAAAGAATCACACTTTTATAAGAAAAATATAGAGTCGACGCCAAAGAGAATAGGAAAAGAAACACCTGTGATGGAAGTTGGTTAAACAAATATCGTTCATTTTGGTTAAAATTTAAGTACGTTGTTTCTATCATTGAATTTATGTTATTCTAATAGTTCTTATTAGCAATTTTGCTTTCTCTATGAGTCAATTTTTTATACCCAATTTTGTAAAGGTGTTCTTTTATTGTTTGGTATCTATCATTTGATGATGATTGTTATTTCTCAGTGTTACTTGGAAGATTTTTTGTTGTAATTATTTGATTATAGTGAAATTATTTCTTTGATATGGATAACCTTTTATTTTTATCTATACTTTGAGAGCTTTCTACGGTTAAATTTTAAATGTTCTATTTATAGCTTTTTCTCATTTATTGTTATTATTATTGATTTTGGCTTTTCTTGATAATTTTTTTGTCTAGGTTCCACAAGAAAGAGTTAATTTAACGAGCTCTGATTATTCTTTTGCACGCTCTAAGCCTAACAACCGACATCAAAGCTTCGATTCTCTTGTAATAATTATTTTGTGGTGAATTATGAATGTCAATACAACCTATATAATGACCTTGAATGGGTCAAATTATGTCATATGGAAATGAAGGATGGATGATTTGCTATATGTGAAGAATTTTCACCAACTTGTCACTACAAGAAAAACAAAGATTTGTGAGGGTCAAATGCCCTCACAAAGGGAGAAAAGTAGCCACAAATAAGCCAGTCACAAATGTTTGTGGCGGCCAAAACGGCTTCAAAAGTCATTTTTTTTGTTACCATTTGTGAGGGCTTAAGCCCTCACAAAATTGTGAGGGAAAAGTCCGCCACAAATTTGTAAGGGCTTAGGCCGCCACAAAGGACTACGAATTTAAAAGCGTTTGTGAGGGTTTTGGCCGTCACAAAATATGTCCTTTGTGAGGGCTTAGGCCACCACAAAAGATGACATGACATAAAATAATCAGTTTGTGAGGGTTTTGGCCGCCAGAAACTGTCCCATTTGTGGGGCTTAGGACGCCACAAATGTGTGACTTTATTAAAAAAAAATTATAAAATTCGAAATTAATATTAAAAAATGATATTATATATAAAAAATTAGTATTAATATAATTTAAAAATTTAAAATTTAAAATAAATATTATATATTAATAAATTATATATATTAAATTATATTTGAAATTATATTCAATTTTAAATAAATATTATATATTAATAAATTATATAAAATTATAAATTTAAATTATATATACCAAACAAAATAAAACATTCCAAAATTAATAAATTATGTCTTACAAACCAAAAATTAAACATACCAAAATTAAATAATAATGTATAGCAAATTCATAAAAATCATAAATTCATACAAACTAAAAATAAAAATAGCAACTATTATATAAATACATCAATCATCATAGTAATTGCTCTGATCATTAGCTTCACTCTGTCCATCATTATTTGATGGCATATTATCCGACGACAAAAGTCCCTCAAAAGTATTATTAATTGGTGTTGGAGACAACATGGTTTTGAAATTGCAATTCATCTTCAAGTACACCACCACTAGTCGACGGAGCCATAGCTGGTTGAGGTTGATTTAAATCTTGTCTGATCAAGCCAGTTGTTGGCATAGTTGGTCAATATGGAGCTGGATCTGCTTGAGGTTGAGGAAGGCGGAAGGCGGAGTTTGGAGGCAAATTTTTATTTATCAGATATTATGTAAGCAACATAATTTCTAATTTTTTTTGGGGCAAATATACCAACATTTCGAATGATGAACTTTTTTTATGTATTTTAAAAATAATATAAAAATATTTTATATTTATGATATTACATATTTTATGATTAGATCATTATTATAAATCTTGTTTTTCATAAGTATTATTTTGTTGCTAAAAAAATTACAATTTCTTAATATAATTATATTTTACTAACATAATAAATCATAATACCAATAATAACTATAATAAAAAAAATAGCACTTCATCAACAATTAAAAAATTACTACATTTTAATTTGAGTATAAATTTTACAATTTAAATATTTTACCAAAAATTTGCTTAACAAATCTTACTAATATTAAAGTTTAAAAATAATATTATACTCAATTTTAAAAATTATATATTAATCTACATTCTAAAATAAAATATAAAGTCTAAAAATATTTAAAAAAATCATATAACAATAATAATTATATAATTAATAGTGTATATTTAAAATGCATTACATACTTGATGCCGAGTAGTGTCTGACTTGACGCTTACAAACAAGTAACAACTATTCGCAATCACCACAATAACACCACTGTAAAAAAAAATTAAATAATATTCATTAAAAAAATAACTTAAAATCAAAAATAACATTAAATAAAATATAAAATAACAACTTACCGAAATTTAACTACTAAAAAAGAAATGTTAGAGAAAAAATATTTGTAGAGAGAAGGTGGAGAGAAAATTTAGAGAGAAGGTAGAAATGAAAAATGAGAGGAAGGGTAGTATTTATAGGAGAAAAATGGACTTTTGTGGCGGCCTTTGTAGCCAGAAAAATGGACTTTGTGGCGGCCTTTGTAGCCAGAAAAATGGACTTTGTGGCGGCCTTTGTAGCCAGAAAAATGGACTTTGTGGTGGCCTTTGCAGCCAGAAAAATGGACTTTGTGGTGGCATATGCAGCCATAAATGCAAACGGTACACTACGCCCTTTGTGGCGGCTTTTGCAGTCACAAACGAGTACTTTGTGGAGGCCTTTACAGTCACAAACGACTGACTTTGTGGCGGCATTTGCCCTCACAAATGTGTGATTTTGTGGCGGCCTAAGCCCTCACAAAGGCTCAACGGTGTAATTTTGTGAGGGCTTTTGCCCTCACAAAATTCTGCTGAAATTCAAATCCATTGTGAGGGCTTTTTCCGCCACAAATAACAACAAATTTGAATTTTAGTATTTGTGAGGGCTTTTTTGGTCAGTAATTTGTGAGGGCTTTTTTGAGCCACAAATTTTTTTATAAGTTGGCCACAAAATGAGTGTTTTCTTGTAGTGTGTGTTCAATGCAGCAAAGTAAGATGATAAGATTGATGATGAGGTCTCACACACATAGAGGTATGTGGTTACATTCGTCAATGGATTGATGACAATGTTTTGAACCACATTAGCAGGGAGATAGATTATAAATCATCATGGTATATGCTCGAACTGTTCTATGCAAAGAAGACATGAAATAACATGATGTATTTGAAGTAACAATGTCAATTTACAAGAAAGGGGGTTTGAATTGTAAATCCCCTTTTTAAAATTTCCTATTAAAACTTAAAGAATTTAACTCAAGATTAATCTTGGTTATAAAAACAGAAAACAGATAACGTTCTTGGTTATGAAAACAGAGAACGGAGAACGTTCTTGGTTAGTAAGAAACACACAATTTTAACTTATCTATTTAATTTGATAATCAAAAGACTAGAAATAAATAGAGATAAAAGAAAGAGATATCACGCAGAGATTTATCTTGGTTCACCCAATCCGTGTTACGTCCAGTCCTCACAACTGTGAGATTTTCACTAAGTGTTCAAAACGAAGAACGTTCTTGGTTTTTACACCACCAGTCCAGATCAACCTTGATCTATTACAATCTTCACCTTTCAACCTAGAAGTGATTTTTACAATCACCTTTCAACCTAGAAATGATTTTTACAATCACCTTTCAACCTTGAAAGAATTTTTACAAACACACTTAATCTAACATAAAAGATAGACTTGAGTTACAAGTGATGTGTATGATAAAAGTATTTGGGATCTTGAAACTTCTCAACACTTGTTTGAGATAAATGAAAGAAAAACTCAGTAAATAATGATCCAAATATATGGTGAAGAGAGCTGGAGTTTTCTTGAAGAGTTTTTGACTTATCCTTACTTGAACAAGTGTTGGTAGATTTGTAAATTGAACTATTGCCTTCATCTTCCAATTGATCTTCAATTTATAGATGATAAAAGGCTTTGAATATTCAGTTTAAAATGAATATAGTCGTTGAACACACTTCTCAAGTGTCAGATATATCTTAAAGCAATTAAACATGTGTTTATATTGTTGTCCAGAACGTTCTTTACAAACAGAGAACGTTCTTGCTATTGGGTCTCATGGAAAACGTGAATGAGTGAGTGAATGAGTTGTCACATGTCAGCTAGCACTGTTTTGAGTCAAATTTATGCAGAACTTTCTGTAGAATATTGTAAGTACAATGTACTTGTGTCCTTGCTCACAACTCAGCAATTTGGAGATCAATCTTGAGGTTGTTTTCCTCCTTTGGGCATTCAGCTTGAGTTTTGGGATTCACCATTGATTTGAGCAGTCTTGATACTCTTTAATATGTGGTTTAGACTGTGGAAAATTATATGTTTTGATTCTGCCTTTAAAAGAGAATAACTAGAATGTTCATTTGTAAAACAAGAACAATTTTTGTTTCTGTTTTGTATGAGTTATGGATTTTGACAGTTGTTATGTGTCAGTCATTTGTCTCAGAAACATGATGTACTTTCTGCAAAAAGGTGTAGCACCAGTATCCTTTCTCTCATGGTTATCCTTGCTCACAACTCATCAATTTGGAGATTGATCTTGATGTTTTGCTTTGCCTTTGTTGATCCTCTTTGATCGAACCTATTCAAAATGATCTTGAGTATATAATTATGTTCCTTTGTAATGAATACCGGTGATTTGCAATGTAGGTTGATGTATTTTCGTAGCCCAGATCGATCTTGAATTAAAGAAGTCTTTGTTCTTTGTAAACCAGAATGTTCTTGGATTAATGTTGTGAAAACCAGAACATTCTTCGTTTTTCAGACTGCTGTCCAGAATGATCTTCGTTTTTCAGACTACTGTCAAGAATGTTATTCATTTTTATGTTTAATAACCAGAACATTCTCCGTTTTTGTTTTCTCAAAATTGATCTTGCTTCTTTCAAATGATCTTGCATGTTTGATTGTGCAATTCATCTTCCTTAAATAAAACTCAAGTGCACTCATTAGTAGATCACCATTCATAAAACTTAATCATTTATTTCATAAGGTTTGTTGTCATTAAAACATACATCAAAAAGATTTTTGCCTCAACAGTATTATATATATATATATATATATATATATACACCATGAAATAACATGATATATATTGTTCACCTTGAATCTTTAAGAAGGGACTACATTGGAAGATCATTTAAATACTTTCCAAAGAGTTGTGAATCAACTCTCTGCTATGGGTATTAAGTTTTACGATGAAATTCATCTTGGTTCCTTGTTTGACTCATGAGAAATTTTCAGAATATCATTGTCAAATCTTGTTCATAATAGTTTGTCTCCAATAGACCTTTTTAATAGTCATATTTTGAATGATAAGAAAGTCTCAGGATTGTCCTTCAAAATCAAAGGTATTAGTCACTGAATCAAAATCCGATATTCAAGTAATAGAGACCAAAATATAAGCAATTCCAGAAGAAAAAAAATACAAAGTTGTTGATTGCTACCACTATGATAAAAAAAATGACATATTTAGAAGAATTATTGAGTTTTGAAGAAGGACAATACTAACAAAGGTAAAGGAAACAAGAAAGAAAATACTTATGAAGACATTACTAATTTGACATCTGATGACTTGCTTCTTATTGAAGAGTACGATACCGTTAATATAATTTATAGTACATCCAATTGGGTGATTAATAGTGGTACTTTAGTACATTTCACTTCAAAAAGGTATATTTAATGCTCTTGTACTCTAGGTGAATTTGGTGATGTGAAGTTTATTCAAGCAGCTTGCTAAAATGTGTTGGCCTCCCAATGGTGTGAAGCATGTTCCAAACATTCAATTGAATTTACTTTCAGTGGTTGTGCTATATGATGAATTAGGTTATGATAATCAATTCTCATGGGACACTAAGAAACTCACCAAGGATTCTATGATTATTACTAGATGTACGAAATGTACCATCATTTACGTGACACATGCAAAAATAATGAAATATATTCATTCAATTGAACTAGGTGAAAAAGTTGAGTTATGGCAATAATGTTGAGTGAAAAAACTATTTGTGATAAAAAAGAATAAGAATTAAAAAAGAAATTATGATAAAAGTGAAATTCAAGGTTTGTAGATTTAACAAAATTTGAGAAAGACTCTTATTGACAAGGCAAACCAAGTCAACAATGTCAAAATCTATAATCAAGAAACACGCGTCAAAACTTATAACTGAACAACACCTTAAATTATGTCAAGGCATTAGCAATTTTCACTACGCCAAAAATGACATTTTATAGCGCGTCTTTTACAGCGCTTATTAAATACAAGCGCTGTAATATAAATTTTTAAAAATAACGGAGGCTACAACAGCGCTTTTTCTACAAGCGCTGTTGTAGGGTCGTATAGGGTCAAAAAGCGCTATCACATAGCCTTTTACAGTGCTTTCTGAAGAAGCGCTGTAAATCAAGCGCTATTGCATAGGCTTTTACAGCGCTTTCTGAGCGCTTTAAAATGAAGCGCTGTAAAAGTCTTGCGCTTTGTGTCATTGGTTGACCTATTACAGCGCTTTTTAAACAAGCGCTGTAATAGGCTTGCCTATTAAATTTTTATAGGACCTATTACAGCGCTTATTTAGAAAGCGCTGTAAAATCATTCATTTCAAAGAAGCGTCCACTTTAAGTAAATAAAATCAAATTTAAAACAAATTTAATACGTTGTCAAAACCCTACGAAATCTCATCTCCCTTCCCCTACGAACCTCTCGTGTGCGCCCATGTACAAATTGATTTACTTCTTCCTCCTTTAAAACAAATTGATCATCAACGTTGTCTCAGGTAATTCAAATTTATTTTATTTATTTGTTGTTGTCTCAGGAAATTGTTACATTGTTACATGAAATTGCTAAATTGTTACATTGTTACATTTGTTACATGAAATTGTTACATTGTTACATGATCAAAAAACTTGAAATAATATTGTTTATTGTTATTGATATAATTCGTTACTGATAAATTTTATTTATAATATATCAGACTGATATAGGTCATAATATAAATTGTTACATGATATAATAGGGTTTATGATAAATTTTATTTATATGTGTATTATCAATATATATATATATATAGGTCATAATATATTAGACTTGAAATCATGCTTATTGTGTAACTGCATTTATATATATAGGTCATAAATGGACCGGAAATGGATGTCTGCTAATCGATTGACAAAAGAGTATGAAAATGGAGTGAAGGAGTTTATTGAGTTTGCAGTGATGAATGCAAAAGATCCAAATAGAGTCGTTTGTCCTTGTTTAAAATGTTGTTTTGGAAAACGCATTAGAGCAGATGAATTGGAAGGACATTTAGTATGGTATGGAATTGATCAAAGCTATACATGTTGGATAAGACATGGTGAGTAAATCAATGATAATACTCACACAGATACATATGTTTCAATTGATTTCGACACAGATACATATGAGCCAGACCGAGTTGAGGAGATTGCAAAAGCAGTTGAAGAAGATCTTCGTGATTGTCCTAAAATGTTTGAGAGCTTGTTGAGTGATGCAGAGAAACCATTATATAATGGTTGTACTAAATTCACAAGACTTTCGGCGATACTAAAGTTGTACAACTTAAGAGCGAGTAATGGATGGTCTGATAAAAGCTTCACAGAATTACTAACCCTCTTAAAAGATATGTTTCCAGATGATAATGAACTTCCCAGTAGAACCTATGAAGCTAAACGAATTTTATGCTCTATTGGTATGAGTTATGAAAGGATTCACGTGTGTCCTAATGATTGCATTTTATTTCGAAATGAATATGAATTACTAAAGGCGTGTCCGAAATGCAATGTATCTCGATATAACAAGAAAGAATCTACTCCAGCAAAAGTCGTGTGGTATTTTCCTATAATACCAAGATTTAGGCGCATGTATCGCAGTGAAAAAGATTCAAAACACTTGACATGGCATGCAGATGAAAGAATTAGAGATGGAAAGTTACGACACCCTGCAGATTCTCCACAATGGGCAAAAATTGATCACGAGTATCCTGAATTCGGGATAGAGTCGAGAAATCTACGCCTTGCACTTTCTACCGATGGAATGAATCCACATGGTCTTCAAAGCATCTCACACAACACGTGGCCTGTGATTTTGTTGATTTATAATCTACCTCCATGGTTATGTATGAAGCGTAAGTTTATGATGTTGTCTCTATTAATTTCTGGACCCAAACAACCGGGGAATGATATCGACGTATACCTGGCTCCTTTAATTGAAGATTTAAAAATTATGTGGGAGACAGGTGTAGAAGTCTATGACGGGTATAAGAAAGAATGTTTCAATTTTAGGGCTATGTTGTTCGGCACAATTAATGATTTTCCAGCATATGGTAATTTATCAGGATATAGCATTAAAGGTCAGTGTGCGTGTCCTATATGTGAAGAGAGTACAAATTGGATGCGGTTGAAACATTGTAAGAAGAATGTATTTCTTGGACATCGTAGATTTTTACCTTATAGTCATCAGTATCGTGGGTGGAGAAATGCATTCAATGGAAAATCAGAGGAAGATAGAGCTCCTGTAGCATCGACCGAATATCAAATACTTGAGAAGGTACAAGGTTTGACCAATAAATTTGGCAAACCTTTTGCGGGAGAGCTGGTCAAAACTGGGTGGAAGAAAAAGTCAATTTTCTTTGAATTGCCATATTGGAAGTCATTGTATGTAAGACATTTTCTCGATGTGATGCATATTGAGAAAAATGTATTTGACAGTGTTATTGGTACGTTACTCAATGTACCAGGAAAGTCTAAGGATGGCATCAATGCAAGATTGGACTTGGTCGATATGGGAATAAGAAATGAATTGGGTCCCGTAAAGAAAGGAAATCGCACATATCTACCTCCAGCCGCTCAAACTCTATCTAGAAAGGAAAAAATTGTTTTGTGTAAATTTCTACATGAAGTTAAAGTTCCAGAAGGATACTCTTCAAACATTAAAACTTTAGTTTGCATGAAAGACCTCAAGTTAAAAGGTTTGAAGACCCATGATGCTCATATTCTAATGGAGCATTTGCTACCAATAGGTATACGTTCAATTTTACCTGAAAAAGTTCGCCGAACCATAACTAAATTATGTTTCTTCTTCAGGGAAATTTGTAGTAAAGTGATTGATCCTCAGAAATTACCGAGATTGCAGAGGGAAATTGTTGTTACTTTGTGTGAGCTTGAAATGTACTTCCCGCCCTCGTTTTTTGATATAATGGTTCACCTTACTGTTCATCTTGTTAAGGAGACACAACTTTGTGGGTCAGCTTATATGAGATGGATGTACCCGATAGAACGATATATGAAAATATTAAAAGGGTACGT
>JBBPBP010000003.1:38760148-38800136 GCA_037974735.1 Cicer chorassanicum | reverse complement strand
CTTTTTATTTATTTAACTAGTTTATTTGTTAATTTTAAATATTTAAATTATTTATTTTAAATTATAATAAAAAATTATAAATGGTAAAAAAAAATTAGTTACAATAATAAAGGTAAAATTAAAATAAAAAATGATAAGCTATATACTCATAAGCTACTTAAAATCTTAAATTAGTTTAACAAAAAAACTATAAGATATAAGCTCATAAATGACTATTACAAAACATGTCTTATAACTTATAAGCTATAAACTCGTATTTTTATCTTATCAAACATACTCGTTATTTCTATAAATTTGGAGTTGAATTTTCTCTCAAATAAATTAACTGACTCAAATTCTTTTAGGAGAAACATATATTACTAATTCTTTAAAGATCATCTCACCGTTGATTTATAAATAGTTTATAAGAAAATTTATAATCACTTATTGAAAAAAAGAAAGCAATACACTCTCTAATACATATTTTTCAACATAATTTTTTTAAGATAATCAAAATCGATCTAAACATTACAGTGGAGTATGTACTGAGTAAAGACTCAAAAGTTTGGCCAAGATTGAACCGGTAATAATAACTATTTTTTAAAAAAAATCATACAATATATAAAGCAATAATAGGGAAATTTTAAATAGCCTATTTTTGAAAAAAAAAATTAAAACACTAACTTATCCCACTTTCAAATTTAAATACCATTGTACCCTACTTTTGGCAGTAATAGGAGGTCAAACTTTGGAATGACGACGACATAAAGGACATGAGCTTTTCAAAAGGCAACTTTGTTTTATGTTTTAAAAAATGAGACACAAATATGATACTGTAAAAAATACACTGAAGTCACGTTTTATTTTTTATAAAATGTCAAAATATTATATTTATATTTCAATTTATGTAAAATTTTATATTTTAATATCATTACATTTTACTTTTTTTTATATTATTTTTTCATAAAAGAAGGGAAGTCGTCCTTTGGAAGGGCTACATTGTGCTACCTTTTTTTCTTTAATTTTATTTTATTAAAAACGTAAAACAAGTAATTAATAATAAAATTAATTCATTAACTATAATTACTAAAATTGTAAAAGAAATAAAAAATAATAATATATTACAAAGACAATTATTAATAATATTTAGACAATATTTTTTAAAAGACTATCTCACCGTTGATTTATAAATAGTTTATAAAAAAATTTATAATCACTTATTAAAAAAAGAAAGCAATATATTTTCTAATATATATTTTTTAACAATTTTTTTTATTTGTTCTTTATTCAAAAATTTATATTCTTTCAATTTCTTTAACTCTTAATTCAAATTAGCTGAAGTCCTCGACCTTCAAAAGTTTCAGCGGGTTTAATAATTTGGGAGGCTCGACTGTATTGGAATAAATACCACATCTGGCAGTTTGAAAGCGAATAAGATAGTCGTCAGATATAAAAGGAGATGCATACCACTAGGATCATTACGTGTAAGTTTAAAATTCCCAATTTATACATTAAAAATAAAAATAAAAATGATTATAAAAATAAAAATGATTATAAAATTGATATTAAAATTTTTGTTTTGATTTTAGCTTTTAAAATTTATAATCAAGGAAAAAATATTGCTTGGTCGTTCAAATTAATGTAAAATTTATATAATTTTGTTTGGTTTCATTGAAATTTACACCAATAAGAAAAAATGTATAAAGCACACGAATTGCATATTAATCAATCAGAGTAAGTGAAATAAAAAATGATATTATGATTTTTTTTATCCCAAAAAAATGAATATTAATTTAAAAATATATATTGTCACTCAATTACTTTTTGTATAATATATATTATAAATAGATATAATAGGTAGTTTATATCAGAAAAATGTTAGC
Organism: Cicer chorassanicum; assembly: GCA_037974735.1. Classification (NCBI taxonomy): domain Eukaryota; kingdom Viridiplantae; phylum Streptophyta; class Magnoliopsida; order Fabales; family Fabaceae; genus Cicer; species Cicer chorassanicum. Next base: position 38,798,274 of record JBBPBP010000003.1, on the reverse strand, counting down.
TATCGGTGTCACAAAACATAGGTTGAAAATATTTTATAAATATATATTAAATTTTTTTTTATGAAAATACATTTAGATTGAATTGTTGCGGATAAATATCTATATCTATACGAACATGATTTGGAATTGATTTTAACGATTCTACCCTCCACATGTCAGTCTTTCAATTATTTTACTCTCACACTAATTCTATATTAAATGTTATCTCACTAAATTTATTAGATCAAAACAAAATATATAAATGATTTTTAATCAAACAATTAATTCCCATTAAACATCAATAATATCAATACTAGACAATGGGTGCGTTTGTTTGAGCTTAAATAAAAATGATTTTTAGTTTAAAAAATTTAGAGATTATTTTGTAGAGATTTGTCTAAAAATGATTTTTTTATTTCCGTTTGTTTACTATCATAAAAATGATTTTTTTTTTAAAAATGATTTTTAATCTGTTTGTATACAATTTTATAAAAGTGATTTTTTAAACTACAAAATTACCATAAAGGACATGACTTTTATAATACTCTACAAAATTTATAAGTTTAATCCATTTCTTATACACATTTTAAAATTGATTAATGTAACTTAAGTACTCATCAAAAAGTAATAAATAAACACACAAAAAAGAATAGTATCAATATATGAATGATGTAAAAATAAAATGATTCAAATAAAAGGCGTATAAACAATAAAACAACTATGTGTAAAAATTGAAAAGGAGAAGTAAATTTACTTGATGAAAAACCTATATGAGAGCCTCATGTAAGGAGAAAAACAATCACAATTGAGTGCGTGAAATTGATGCAGTACAGAAAAAACCCATTAAAAATTGATGAAGGGTAATTTTGGATTTTGGAAAAAGGGTAAAGGTAATTACATCATTTTCTCTTATCATTGGGTTAAGTTCCGTGTTTTTAAATTTTTTGGCATCTTTCTCTCTCATCTATCGCAGTAGCGAATTTGAGAAACTACTATTTTTAGCTTTCCATTTTTAGTCAAAAAATGATTTTTTTAACAAAATGATTTTTAAAAAATCTGAAACAAACACCTTTCAAACCCTACAAAATGATTTTTGGTTTAAAAAAATAGATTTTTTCATGAAAAAATCTGAAACAAACGCACCCAATAATCATTTAAATTGATTATTTTAATTTGGAATATTTAAATTGTATAATAATAATATAATGATTTATGAAGGTAATTTTGTTTGCAGTGCCATTTTTAATTTTGTCAATTTTTTATTTATTATCCCCATCCCGTAAAACGTACACATTCTCCAAAGAGGTATGAAAATATTTTATATTAATTGTCGTATTATTAATTTTTTGATTAAATTGCATCCGTAGTCGCTTAACTTAATTTCAGTTAACGTATTAGTGCTTTATTATTTTTTTTTTTCGATTTGGTTTTTTATTTTAATTTTAAGTGACAATTTGATCTTTTATGTTTTAAAATGTCAACAATGTTATCCTTTTTCTTTTTGCAAAAATTCATAAAAAATTTCAAACAAAACCCATAAAATTAAATCTTTATAATGTTATCCTTCATATAATGCAAATTTCATCAAATTCATAGCTTAAATTTTTAAATAAACTCATTTTTTCATCTCTAACAACATCAAATAAAGAGTAAATGACCAAATCGAGAAGAAAAAAAGTAAAGAACTAAAACGTTAACTGAAATTAAGTTAAGGGATCACTGATGCAATTTAGCCTAATTTTTTTAATTGCAATCTTTAATTTGATTCTATCTAAAGGTTTTTATCGATAAGGTACTCATAATGATGCAGCACTAATTAAAATTGGAGATTATACTTTATTATCTTTTACATTTTTAAGTATGATCTTACAAATCTTTATAGATATTTTGTGTTATTTATACATTGATCCTATATCATTAATGACATTATATCTTTTTAATAAGTATGTTCTCCCCTACTATATTCAAAAAATAAAGATCAACATAATAACCATGCATCTAACCCATGTCATTAGGTAGAATAAAGACGTGCCAACAAAGATGTTGTGTTTAAAATTAACAAATTAGTTCTATACATTAAAACATTTTTTTTAATACAAAAATTAATTTTATTATTAAGGATATACATCCAGTCACCCAATCCGATCCAACCTGCATTTTAACCTAATCCATTCAAGTTCGGGTCTAACTTGAACCAACCAATTGAAATCCAATTATGTTTGGTTCGGGTTTCAGGTTTAACCTTTTGAATCTATGAACCTACGAACCCAACCCACTAATGTGACATATATATTTTTATTTATATTTTTTATTAGTTATGTTTTTGGTTCTTATAAATATGTTTCATTTTGATTTAGTTCTTGTAATTTTTTTTTGTTTGATTTAAACCTTTACAAATTCTAAAAAGTATTTAAAAAGTTCTTTATGAATCTCTTTAAGTAAAAAAATAGTGACATGGCTAATTTTAGATGAAGTGGCAATGGTGAGTTGTTGGCTAGACAATATTTAATATTTAAAATTTTAACTTATTTAATAATTTAATTAAAAATTTAAAAATAATTAATTAATTAATAAACCAATTAAATAATAAAAAATTAAATAATCTTCATTTTCAACCCCAAATTTTTTAACAAAGTTGGAAATATATAATTCAAAACATACCCACAAAGATGTCCAAAAAAAAACTATACTAGTACTGCTGAAAACTCCCGAAAGTTAGTTCGCACTAAGCATACAACTCAGCTCCCAAACCTGAAAATCATCAACCAGATTATGACCAGCATTAAGGCATATTACTTTGCAGCCACACCAGCAGGGCAAAAACAGATGGCCTTGAAAGATCAAAACTTTGATAAGGAAGAAATTAAGATGAAAATGAACATCGTTGAGTTTTTATTAAAAATTTGAGGTTGAAGATGAACATAGTTGAGTTTTTATTAAAAAAATTTAAGTTGAAGATGAAGATTATTTAGTTTTTTTATTTATTATTTAATTGGTTTATTAAATAATTAATTAGCTTTAAATTTTTAATTAAATGATTAAATGAGTCAATAAAATAAATTTTAATTTGAAATATTAAATATTGTCTAGTCAACAACTTACGCATGTGCCACTTCATCCAAAATTAGTCATGTCACCATATTTTTACTAAAAAAGATTCATAAAGAACTTTTTTAAAATTTGTTAAAGTTTGCATGGGTATAAATCAAACAAAAAAAATTACCGGGACTAAAATCATAATGAAGTATATTCACAAGGAGCAAAAACATATTTAAATCTTGAAATAATTACATTTTATTATAAATAAATATTACAATAAATATTTAAATAATCTATTTGTTGACATTTACAATTTGGTTTAGTTGTGACTTTAATTTTCCATTTATTTTCTTTTTTTATCAAAACCATAGTTCACAGGGTGATTCATATAAATATTTGTGTTGAACATAAATTTTCTTTGGTGTTTAGTGTAACGCTCCGGATTTTGAACCAAGACATTACTTAAAAATATTTGTTTTCTTTCAAAAATGACATAATTTTTTTTTTTACAGAAAGTAGTTCATCATGTGATCAATAAAATTTCACTAGTAAATAAATTGATTTCATTTTTTTATGAAATAGCACAACGCAATTTTACTGGATATTATTATTCTTATAAAGATAATTTGCTACTTGTAGAAAATGTTCACTTACGTCCTAAAATAGAATAAATTCTCCTTAAGTGAAATAAAAACAATTGGTTCAGATTTTTCCTAGCGGAAGGACCTCACTTCCACATTTCTATTTAAAATTGACAATGAAAAATAAATAACTTTAAAAATGTACCACATCAGACTTATCACTACAAACATTATTTTTTTTAATTAAAGTACTCATTTTTCCCACGCGCGTGCCCCAAACAAACGTCATTCACGCAACTCTTCGAGATCCTTAGTACCTAAGTGTTGGTGTAAGGGGTCAGTTCATCTAACGGCAAAAATTAAACCAAATAATAAGTTAATAATCATAAAATATAAATATAAAATCTTTTTGTAATAAAAGATTTAGAGAAACTGATTTTTTTTTATATCATTCACAGGGACGTATCAAAAGTCATAAAAAGACATCTAAATAAATCGAGTAGCAACTCACCTTAGAGCAAATAATTAGATCAAATAAAAATAACAATAAAATGAATTGCAAGTTGTGCATGCTCCTAAACATATATGATCCGGATATAACCAGCCACACAGGCGTCCACACAGAAGTCACCCATACCAATGGGGAAAATTAAACCAGCCACACAAGCGTCCACAAAGATGCATATAATATGTCATGAAATGATAATGATGCTCGAAACTTACAAATCACTAGCCACTTAGGCAACCACAAAGAAAAGGTCATAACACGAATATCCAACCACTTAGGCAACCACCAAGAGAGAACTATTCAAACCATAAATCACCAGCCACTTAGGCAACCACAAAGATAATAATATTTACAACACAAATTACCAGTTACAAAAATCAACTTAATCATGTTATCACAATTAAAATTTAGAACTTTTCATCAATTCCCTCAAGACTCATATAGTATTCATAAAAATCAAAACTTTGAAATGAAATAGCACAAAAATCGAAACTTTAAATTAAAAACATCCTAACAAACATATTACTCATGAGATCATAATAAAAATCATAACTTTATATTTAAATATATCTAGACAACATAAAAAATTGTAACTTTACATCAAATATATGACAACAAACATATTACTCATGTTATAATAATAAAAATCAAAATTTTATAATTAATTTTATCAAGTTAAACATATTACTCATAAAAACAAAACATTATAGTTAAATTATCTAAGACAAATATAGAATCAACATTTTTCTTTTAACACATCAAGACATCATATAAATATCTTACAAATTATTAATTTAATATTCGGCCTAACCTCGTATGGAGAAAAGCCCTTACCTTGAATGCTTTCCTTCCAAGTGACACTATATAGCCCTCGAAAATCTCACCAAGATGAAGGATTGAAAGTTTAGAACTTTGATCGGAATGCGAGGGAATGTGAGGGTAGTTGTTTGAGTGGCTTAGAAAATATTTGAGATAAATGAAACGTTGGTAATGGCGTGTGGGTGATTATGACTTCTTTTTCTCTACTGCAAGTTTAATCGTGTCCTACGAATGAGAGGTGTATGTGACTAATAAAGGATGCGTGGAGCTAATCAGAGAGAAGGAATAATTCTCTTCATTGAGTTTAATTGCACTCATGAATAAGGAATTCAATTGAAATAATACCATTCAATGACCAACCGTTAAGAATTAATTGACATTCATGTATTTATTCTTGCTAGTTACACATTTGAATGGACACAAGGGAAAGTGCACGGTCCTATAAACTAAATACTATTAAAAATAAAATATAGTTATCAAAGGTAGTAGTGTGGGTGATTCAATTTTGACTTAGTCAAAATTGACTTGGTCATTGTTCACTCTAAGACAGAAATTTCTACGAGTTTTAATTAGTTAATAATAAAATCCCAATAATTAAATAATTAATATAAAAATACTTCATCAAATAATTGAACATCCAATAAATAATTATCTTACTATCATCACACTGAATTAAAAAAACAGAATAAACAAAACTAAGGGTTTAAAATTAATTAATTAAAATAAAGGGTGTTACAATACTTACCCCTTTAAAATAGTTTCGTCCTCGAAACTAAGAGGTATCTAGAAGGTCTGGGTAAAGCTCCCTCATCTTCTCCTCCAACTCCCAAGTAGCATCTCCATTCGTATGGTTCCAAATCACCTTAACCAAGGGGATTTCCTTTCCCCTCAAATGCTTGGTAGTTCTGTCTGAGATGCTTATCGGTGGGACCTCGAAGGAAAGATTCTCCTTCAATTGAATATCATCGGGCGTGATAATATGGGATGGATCTGCCATGTACTTCCTTAGTTGTGACACATGGAACACATAATGTAAATTGGCCAAATTCGGTGGTAAAGCAATCTGATAGGCCACTAGACCCACACGTCGAAGAATTTGGTATGGTCCAATAAACTTCGGAGTAAGCTTCTTTGCCTTCAATGCCCTACCAACTCCAGTGGTAGGTGTTACTCTCAAGAATACATGTTCATCCTCCTGAAACTCCAGAGGTCTCCTATGTCGATCAGCGTAACTCTTCTGCCTGCTCTGTGCTGTGCTCATCCGCTCTTGGATCTAACACACCTTTTCTGTAGTCTGTTGCACCAACTCAGGCCCTACGATCAAGTTTTCACCGTCGTGATACCAACACAAGGGAGTTTGGCACTTGCGCCCATACAAAGCCTCGTACGGTGCCATCCCGATGCTTGCATGATAGCTATTGTTATAGGTAAATTCAACAAGAGGCAATAGATCATCCCAACTCCCTCGGTTATCTAATGCACAAGCTCTTAGCAAATCCTCTAATGTCTGAATAGTCCTTTCAGTTTGACCATCAGTTTGAGGGTGGTAGGCGGAACTCAATCTTAATCTAGTACCCAATGCCTCATGCAATGCTTCCCACAAACGAGAAGTGAACTTTGGATCTCTATCAGACACAATGCTGGATGGTATCCCGTGTAATCTAACAATCTCAGCAACGTAGATCTCTGCAAGCTTAGATACATTGTAAGTAGTCCTTACAGGGATGAAATGGGCGGATTTTGTGAGCCTGTCAATAATCACCCAAATGTAGTCAAATTTCTTCTAAGTCTTAGGTAATGCCACCACAAAGTCCATAGATATGTTATCCCATTTCCACACCGGTACATCTAATGACTGCAACAATCCAACAGGTTTTTGGTGTTCAACCTTAGCCTTCTGGCAAGTCAGGCAAGACGCCACATATTCCGCCACTTGTTTCTTCATTCTTGGCCACCAAAATCTCTGCCTTAGGTCTTTATACATCTTCGTAGTACCAAGGTGAATACTCAGTTTGCTCTTGTGAGTCTCATCTAAAATAGTCTTTCTCAACTCAGCATTATCGGGCACACAAATACGTTTATTACACCACAAAATGTTATCTGGATCCATTTCAAATTCAGGGGCCTTGCCAGTCTCAACCAATTTTCGTCTCCCCTGAATAGCCTCATTGGTTGCTTGAAGGGTTTTTATCTCATTCATCAATTCATTATCTACGATGATCGTTCCACATTGTACTTTTCCTGACAAGGAATCCAGATTAAGATCCAAGTCACGAAAATTCTCTAACAACTCTAATCCTTTCAATGTTATGGATGACGAATGGGCTCGCTTTCTACTCAAGGCATCAGTCACCACATTTGCTTTTCGTGGGTGGTAATGCAACGTGAACTCATAATCCTTGATGAACTCTATCCATCTCCGTTGCCGGATATTAAGCTCCTTCTGGTCGAACAAGTATTTCAAACTTTTATGGTCGATGTACACATCAAAATTGCACCCATACAGATAGTGCCTCCAAATCTTTAGTGGAAAAACTATTGCAGCCAATTCCATGTCATGCGTGGGATAATGCTTCTCATGCACCTTCAACTGCCTTGAAGCATATGCTACCACTTGTTTGTTCTGCATAAGTACACAACCCAATATCAGTGATGTAGTTAGTTTCTCTTTCATCAGCTGAAAACTCCTCTCACATTCCTCCATTCATGCATATATATGATTCTTCTTTGTGAGTTGTGTCAACGGCGCTGCAATCTTAGCAAAACCCTCAATGAATCTTCTATAGTATCCAGCCAAGCCCAGAAAACTTCTAATCTCTGTGACGGTCTGTGGTTGTTTCCATGCCACCACAACTTCTACTTTAGTTGGGTCGACAGCGATACCTTCCTTTGAAATGACATGTCCCAAGAATTTCACCTCATCCAACCATAATTCACCCTTCCCCAAACTAGCATACAATCGCTTATCCCTCAAGATTTGTAAAACTTGACGTAGGTGAACTTCATGTTCCTCTCGACTCTTAGAATAGATCAATATGTCATCAATGAAGACCACCACAAATTTGTCTAAGAAGGGGTGAAATATACGATTCATGTAATCCATGAAAATAGCTGGTGCATTGGTGACACCAAAAGGCATCACCAAATACTTAAAGTGTCCATAGCGAGATCTGAATGCTGTTTTAGGAATGTCTTCTTACTTCACCCGAATCTGATGGTACCCCGACTTCAGATCAATCTTTGAAAATATGATTGCTCATTTGAGTTGGTCCATCAAGTCATCAATGCGTGGCAAGGGATACCTGTTTTTGATGGCGACTTTGTTAAGCTGGCGGTAATCGACACAAAGTCTAGACCTTCCGTCCTTCTTTTTCACTAGGAGCACCGGCGCTCCCCAAGGTGAGACACTCGGTCGTATGAACTGTTTAGAGAAAAGGTCCTCCAACTAATTTTTTAAATCTGACAATTCCGATGGAGACATTCTATATGGGGCAATAGAAATAGGTCCTGTACCCGGAGTCACATTAATTGAGAATTCAATATCACGAACTGAGGGTAATCCTGGTACATCTGGCGGAAATACCTCAGGAAAATCTACGACCACAAGAATCCCGTCTACCTCCACCTCTAGCTTCATACTGACTGAGTTGAGAGGAACACATTTCTGAACTCCCTCTTTCAAAGAGAAGTTCAATTTATTGGTATCGAGAAACACCTAGGTTTGGGAATATCACTGACTTACGAGCGCAATCCAATAGAACATGATGGCGTGACAACCAATCCATCCCAAGGATCACTCCCAAATGCTTGAGGGGAATACAAATCAAATCAATGTTGAATTTCATATCAAACACAATCAACGGGCATTGTAAGCAAGCCGTATTACATTTCACAGATTCGGTAGAAGGTAGGGTAACCACCAAATCAAACGGCAAGTTAGTAACAACAAGTTGGAGCGAATTCACCCAATCCAATGAAATGAACGAGTGTGTTGCCCCTGAATCATATATTACTTTAAGTGATTTTCCAGCGATTAAACACTCACCTTGGATAAGTTCAGATGAAGATGGGGTTTCCTCTCCATTGATATGGTATACACGTCCCTTAGCAGTAGGGCGTGTAACATTGTCATTGATATTGTTGCGGTTGACAGCTCTATCATCCTTCCGTTCAGGGCACTTGTTTGCAAAATGGTCTGGTTTCTGGCAGATGTAACAAACCCTATGTCTGATTGGACACTCAGATATCTTGTGTCCTTCCCTGTTGCAGCGAAAACACCTGATAGGGTACGCCTGGTTCAGCCTTGGAGTCTTTGGCCCATCACCTTCCCCGTTTTGAGGTCGGGGTTGATCTTTAGCATTCCCCTGTGGTCGGGCATACGACTTGTGTTGTTGATGTTGCCTTGTGGGACGTTATGCCCCTGTTTCAAATATTAACATTTAGAGGCCAAGCTTATGGATCTCATGATATGAATGGATTTAAATCTCTACCTGAGGTCTGATGGGTCCACCTACAGCACTCCTATTCAGATGAATCTGCTTCATCTGCTCCACTTTCTTGCATTTCTCCACCAGTACTTGGTATTGGTGTATCTCCAAGGGCCCCACTAACTCCTTAATCTCATACCTAAGCCCGCTTTCGAATCTCTCACACATGTATTCTTCATCTATCTGATTTAGGAAGTAGCGGAAATGCTTTGCTAGGGACTCGAACTTTGCAGCATATTCCGCTACTGTGAGATTCCCTTGATACAACTTCAGAAATTGGGCCTCCTTCTCAGCCCTAGCACTCTTCAGGAAATATTTGTCTAGGAACTTATTCCTGAAAGCCTCCCAGGTCAGCTCTTCATGATTTGTCTCCATCATTCTCTTCGCACCTCGCCACCAGTATTCAGCTTCATCAATCATTAAATAGGTCGCATACTCTACTTTCGCATTGTCAGGGCAGTGTAGGATCTCGAAGATCTTCTCAATCTCTTGCAGCCAAAGATCGGCTTTGTCGGGGTCATGATCCCCTTTGAATTTAGGCGGATCTTGGCGACGAAATTTGCTCAATGCTCTTGTTGCCCTAGCTGCTTCATCCCTTTGATCCCTCTGCTCATCTCGCTGAGCCTGGGCCGCGGCTTATTGGGCCATTACAGCGGCCATTGCATTCATGGCTTGAATCGCTTCAGTCATGTCATTTCCTCCTTGGGGAACCGATCGGTTTGTGCGACGAGCCATAACGCTTCCTAATTAGGGAAATATTACGACAAAATTTTAACTCTAGGGTAGTAAGGAAGTCTTTTATTGAACACTATTTAGTAAGTTCGGGTTATACAGCATGTCGTGTTTTGGAGGGGTTCCCAGGAAAGAGAGGTGGGTCAATGGACCACTTAATAACCAAGTCTAGGGTAATAAGGGAAATATTACGACAGAATTTTAACTCTAGGGTAATAAGGGAAATATTACGACAGGATTTTAACTCTAGGGTAGTAAGGAAGTCTTTTATTGAACACTATATAGTAAGTTCGGGTTATACAGCAAGTCGTGTTTTGGAGGGGTTCCCAGGAAAGAGAGGTGGGTCAATGGACCACTTAATAACCAAGTCTTTCCTTAGCTAGAATCTCTCCAATACAACTTTTTATGTATTATCCTTCCCTTCTATCTTGGGGATCATACAACTATACATAATTTAGGATTTAGAACATTGTCTTAGTTACCTATATTTAGATCACATGATGAAAGCTCTATAATTACTTTGTGATTTAGATTGAAATAATTTAAATTGTGGGTAATAAATTCATAATTCGCAATATCATACAATCATAAATAATTATTGCATGAATTAAATTAAAATTTATTTCTAATCATAGGATCAAGAATTTAAGACATATTTTTCATCACAATTATTCGAAGAAGTTAGGCAATTAAATTCACATAACTGGAATTTAAGTCATTAATGACAAAAAATAGCTAGAGAATCAAACACTTAGTATAAACAAGAAGTGGAGACTTTAAAATTAAATAAAACAAAAACAATCATAGACGAACAAGTAGAAAATTCATAAAAGATAATAAAATGTAACAACTTAAATAGAAATTTTATTAAAAATATAAAAGACAATGCCAATAAAGCCATGCAAGTAGACATAGAGATTTTCATATTTGAAAACAATTAAATACACAATAGAATAAGGGAGTATTTAAGGCATATATTTACCTACAACAATTAAGAGGTTACACAATTAATAACGCATAATAGAATTTAAGAGGTTGCACAATTAATAACGAATAATAGGAATCTAAATAATTAGTAAAATTTCAAATTCAAGGAGGTTACACAATTAATAACACATAATAGAAATTTAAGAGGTCACACAATTAATAACACATAATAGAAATTTAAGTGATTAGTAAAATTTTCAAATTCAAGGGGTTACACAATTAATGATACGTAATAAAATTTGAGTAATTAGTAAAATTCAATTTCAAGTAGGTTACATAATGAATGACACTTAATAGAAATTTAAATAATTAGTAAAACTCAAATAATTAGAAAATCAAACAATTAACACGAGCAACATCAGAAAACATGTGACATACACAATTAATTACTTGTAATAAAATTTGAGTAATTAGTAAAATTCAATTTCAAGGAGGTTACATAATTAAGGATACTTAATAGAAATTTAAATAATTAGTAAAACCCAATTAATTCGAAAATAAGACAATTAACACAAGCAACATCAAAAACATGCGACATACACAACGCGTCCCACCCCACCAAAGTCCGAGAATTAGTGCTCTGATACCACAATGTAACGCCCCGGATTTGATCCAAGACATTACTTAAAAATATTTGTTTTCTTTCAAAAATGACATAATTTTTTTTTGTTACTGAAAGTAGTTCATCATGTGATCAATAATATTTCACTAGTAAATAAATTTATTTCATTTTTTTATGAAATAGCACAACGCAATTTTACTGGATGTTATTATTCTTATAAAGATAATTTGCTACTTGTAGAAAATGTTCACTTACGTCCTAAAATAGAATAAATTCTCGTTAAGTGAAATAAAAACAATTGATTCAAATTTTTCCTAGCGGAAGGACCTCACCTCCGCATTTCTATTTAAAATTGACGATGAAAAATAAATAACTTTAAAAATGTACCACATCGGGCTTATCACTACAAACATTTTTTTTAATTAAAGTACCCATTTTTCCCACGCTCATGCGCTAAGCAAAGTCATTCACGCAACTCTTCGAGATCCTTAGTACCTAAATGTTGGTGTAAGGGGTCAGTTCATCCCACGACAAAAATTAAACCAAATAATAAGTTAATAATCATAAAATATAAATATAAAATCTTTTTGTAATAAAAGATTTAGAGAAACTGATTTTTTTTATATCATTCACAGGGACGTATCAAAAGTCATAAAAAGACATCTAAATAAATCGAGTAGCAACTCACCTTAGAGCAAATAATTAGATCAAATAAAAATAACAATAAAATGAATTGCAAGTTGTGCATGCTCCTAAACATATATGATCCGGATATAACCAGCCACACAGGCGTCCACACAGAAGTCACCCATACCAATGGGGAAAATTAAACCAGCCACACAGGTGTCCACAAAGATGCATATGATATATCATGAAATGATAATGATGCTCGAAACTTACAAATCACTAGCCACTTAGGCAACCACAAAGAAAAGGTCATAACACGAATAACCAGCCACTTAGGCAACCACCAAGAGAGAACTATTCAAACCATAAATCACCAGCCAATTAGGCAACCACAAAGATAATAATATTTAAAACACAAATAACCAGTTACAAAAATCAACTTAATCATGTAATCACAATTAAAAATTAGAACTTTTCATCAATTCCCTCAAGACTCATATAATATTCATAAAAATCAAAACTTTGAAATGAAATAGCACAAAAATCGAAACTTTAAATTAAAAACATCCTAACAAACATATTACTCATGAGATCATAATAAAAATCATAACTTTATAATTAAATATATCTAGACAACAGAAAAAATTGTAACTTTACATCAAATATATGACAACAAACATATTACTCATGTTATAATAATAAAAATCAAAATTTTATAATTAATTTTATCAAGGTAAACATATTACTCATAAAAAAAAAACATTATAGTTAAATTATCTAAGGCAAACATAGAATCAACATTTTTCTTTTAACACATCAAGACATCATATAAATATCTTACAAATTATCTACTGCAAGTTTAATCGTGTCCTACGAATGAGAGGTGTATGTGACTAATAAAGGATGGGTGGAGCTGATTAGAGAGAAGGAATAATTCTCTTCATTGAGTTTAATTGCACTCATGAATAAGGAATTCAATTGAAATAATACCATTCAATGACCAACCGTTAAGAATTAATTGACATTCATGTATTTATTCTTGCTAGTTACACATTTGAATGGACACAAGGGAAAGTGCACGGTCCTATAAACTAAATACTATTAAAAAAAAAATATAGTTATCAAAGGTAGTAGTATGGGTGATTCAATTTTGACTTAGTCAAACTTGACTTGGTCATTGTTCACTCTAAGACATAAATTTCTACGAGTTTTAATTAGTTAATAATAAAATCCCAATAATTAAATAATTAATATAAAATACTTCATCAAATAATTGAACATCCAATAAATAATTATCTTACTATCGTCACACTGAATTAATAAAATAGAATAAACAAAACTAAGGGTTTTAAATTAATTAATTAAAATAAAGGGTGTTACATTTAGTATAAGATAGTAAGTGAGAATTGATTCTTGAATGTTTTTGAGTTATGTAAGGAGTTATTTTCAAATAAATGAGTTTGCACTGAACTTGAAATTTTACAAGAAAATTTAGAATTGTTAAAGTTGTGAAAAAGTTCAAATTTTAACAAAGTTAAAGAGTAAAATGTTTAGAGTTAAAAATGTTACTTTTTTAATTACTCTTGTACTGAGTTTAAAAAGAAAAAGTTTAGAGTACTTTATTAACTCAAAATTTTGGTGCTCTAATAGTCGAGTGTGTGTATGTGTGGTTTGGAAAATATTCGTTTTATTTAGTTTTAACTAAATAATGTAGATCATTTGGTTTTAAAAGTTTGGTGTGTGAAAAAGATATAATTTTGGAATTTTGTTGTGGTTGGATAAATTTTAGTTGTGAACAAATTGTTATAAATATTTATGTTTATATAGTTAGCTCCTTGAGTCTCGAGAAGGAATCGAGACCGTTGGCACCGAGTTAACGGTTGGGAGAACTCTGATATATTTATCTTGTTGTGGTGATTAAAGAAAAATGATTTTTCTTAGTGTATGCCTTTCCAAAGAATAGTCAAAACTTTTCTTAAACTCTTTTCGATGTTGGCGGTGTATAGTGATATTTCTTCAAACTCAACTTACAATTTCTTGGTGTTGAATGGGTTGTTGAACATGATAGCAAAAAAATTGATCTATGTGATATTAAGATAGTCTTGAAAACATAGAGGTCTTACAAGTGTAAATTTTTATGCTTTGAAGTTTGATTTTATTTTTTATTTTTTTTGTATTAAAAGTATTAACCTTTGTATATAATAAGTTCTACCTTATATTGAAGCTTTTATCTTTATGTAAAAGTTTAAATCTTTATAACAAGAATTAAAAGTTCCAAGCATCCTTTCCAATTTTATTGATTTTAAAGTTTGGTTTCATTTTCCCTTCATTTTCCATTTTCTCTGATTTGGTACTTTTTGTGTATAAATTTCACTTGATGAAGCCACCATTGTTGTTATTGTTAAAAGATTTAGAGGATTAGTTTTCATTTTCTTCAAATGGTAGTAGCCGAACCAAAGTTCATATTTTGGAAAAAATTTGTGAGTTTGTTGTTCTTAAAATTGATTTTGGAACTATGAGGTTTTAAAATTTTGTGATCAAATTCTTGATTTTTAAACCTTGGCCGTTACGAAAAAAAAAAAGAGTTATGGCAAGTTTGAGAAAAATTTGTGGTCGTGTGAAAAATTTTGAGAAAAATAATTAAAAAAACGTTTCGAATAATTGTTGGTGAATTCACTTAAAAATTAAAGGATGTTAATTTCTAAAAATATCTTTTTATATGTTGAAAGTGTGTATTGTGAATAATAATACTATTAGTCTTTACTCGTTGTAAACTCTTTTAGCGAAACATACTATAAGGGGGTTAAGAGTAAAAAAGAGTTTGTAAGGTAGTTAAAGTTTCAGGGACTAATTTGACAGAGTTAAACACTATTTGATTGAAGGTGTTAGCACGAGCGGAGATTTTCGTTATGTTTGATTGTGGTAGCGATAGTTGTTGAAAAAGCTATTATTGAGGTAAGGGCTCCTTCCAATTTTTAGTTTGCACATAGGAGGGACCTTATATGTGTGATTGATGTGTGAATTGGTGATGATTAATATTGATGTGAATGCATTCTTGAGTGAAATACGTGTTCCTACATGTTATCAATTTTATTGATGAGAATATGTTTTGAGTACGCTATGTGAAAAGTGTGATAAATTATTAGTGTGTAATGAGTATTAAAAATGGAGTCTTTTAATAGCTACATTTACATAATGATTGTTGTGAAAGAATCAGAGTATGCTCATGCATTTCAGAATTAGTGGTGACCGTGATGGACCACGAGATGGCTCCATGAGTTGATTGACCATCTTATCCTTACGAGGATTTTTATTCGTGCTGATCTGTGATAGGTGGCACCTCGGTAATTAGTACTAGTTTGTTAGAGGCAGTGCATTTATGATTTACGCTCCTCGAGGAAGGTTTGGAAATTCCAGAATCTTGTGCATTGGCATATAAGCATTGCATTAGGGTGCTTGGCACGCGAGTCATGTTTGTTATAATATGATATATGTATATACATGCTCTATTATTGTTGTTGTCATATCGTAATTGCTAAGTGGTTATTGCTTGTTTTTATGACATAATTGTTAAATGTAAATTGTTAATTTCGGTTGGTGACCCTTTACATTATTGTGGAAATTGGGATTTGCCCTCAGATGATACCCGAGTTCGTTCCACCGACTCTTACCCTGACGACGGAAACGTTGTTAGACTTCCCTGACTGGCACTCGCCGCCTGTTGGGCATACAACCCCATCTCAAGCAGGGCTACATATACAAGTCGAGTCAGAGCTCCCACTTTTGGTAGTGAGCTGTTTTAAGATTCCTGCACCGCCGAAAGCCACTTATCTTGTGGGTGGACCTGACCTTTGAGGAGACTGGTCCCTCTATGGCTGATGAGGAGGAAAAAGTTACTTCAAGGAGAAATACAGCGTTAGAAGAAGCTTGTGCAGTGTGTGGAGGTCGCCCATGTTACTATAGTTGTTAGTGGATGATCATATTAGTTTTTTGTGTTTTATAGGGCCTTAGTGTCTTTTTTTTTGTGGTTATACTTTTTTTGTTTAGGGATAAACTATACCTATGACTCTTGTCGTCTTGTGTTTAGACGTATTATTTTATTAAGTTGTTTAAAAATAAAAATGCACTCGCGCTGTAAAAAAATCGAGGTGTTACATTGTGGTGTCAGAGCTTTGGTTAGATTGTAGGTCGACCTGTAGGTTGGGCTTCTTTATCTGATCATGCGTTGGGGTAAATTGTTTGAGTTGTCAGGTCTTGTGTAGTTGTTTTGTGCTGATGTAGTCGAAAGTTATCTTTTGGAATCCTTCTAAGTGGTGTTAAGATTTCTACATGATGTTGGTTTTGTAGGAAACAATGCCTCTAAGAAGGAACAACACTGCAAGAGTCAATGTCAACAGGGATGATCAAATGGCCGAAGCAAAGAATAACATGGATGCTTCTGTTGCTGTACAGACAGCTGCAAAGACTCTGCTAGATCTGTAGAAGAGGGAAAGAGAGATTCGTGCAGCCAAGTCAAGGGGATTGGAAGATTTCTGTCGTCACAATCCTCCAAAGTTCAAGGGTGATGAGAGTCTATAAAAAGCTGATTAGTGGATTCAAGAAGTGGAAAAGATCTTCGAAATGATTAATTGCCAGGTAGGGGTGAAGGTCAACTATGCTACGCATCTGCTTCTAGGGGATGCTGAATATTGGTGGAGAAGCACAAGACTTCTGATGGGATCAGCTCATGAGGAGGTAAACTGGGAGTCGTTCAAAAGGAAGTTTTTAGACAAATACTTCCCGATGAGTACGAGGACTAAGTTAGGCGATGATTTTCTTAAACTGTATCAGGGAAATATGACGGTGGGTGAATATGCTGCTAATTTTGAGTCATTGTAAAGACATTTTAGGTTTTTCCGTGAAGAGGTTGATGAACAATTTATGTGTCACCGTTTCCAAAATGGATTGAAGTATGAGATTCAAGACTCTGTTCTGCCATTGGGAATTCAGCGGTTCCAAGTTTTAGTGGAGAAATGTAGAGAAGTTGAGGAGATTAAGAACAAGAGGGCCAACCGAGGAGGGAACTTTAGTTCCGGGGGGACTAGTCGGGTGAACCATCATAACATCAAAGGAAAACAAGTTGTTAAGCCCTATAACCGACCATAGAACAACAACAGGGGTCAAAATTGCCCAGGGAACTAGAACTTTGGAAGACAATTGGGACAAGTGATTCGATGTTTCCGATGTGGGGAAGAGGGACATTATGCAAATGCTTGTACCTCTAAAAGTCTTTCGTGCTACAATTGCCAGAAGCCAGGGCACTTTGCAAGGGATTGCAAGGCTCCGAAGGTGGAACCAATAGTGAATGCAACTAGGGCTACTCGTCCTACTTCTAAAGGACGCATTTATTACATGGGTGCTGAAGCTGGAAATCAATCTAGCAATTTGATCCAACGAGACTGCTAGATTGCAGGTAACACTCTAACAACACTTTTTGATTCGGGGGCAACCAATTCCTTTATTGCTATGGACTATGTGAATCTTTTGAAGCTATCTATGTCTTCTCTGTCTTTTGATTTGGTTGTTTCCACACCTGCTTAGACTTTGACCGCAAATACTGCATGTTTACATTGTCAAGTAACTATTCAGAATAGAGATTTCTTGATTAATTTTATTTGTTTACCCCTACAATCACTCGAGATCATTCTCGGTATGGATTGGATGTCGTATCATTATGTAATATTGGATTGTGCTCGCAAATTAGTTCTTTTCCCCGAGCCAGGAGTCGTTTGGTATCTAGCTGCTAACAAACTCGGAGTGTCAGTGAGAGAAGGAATTCATGAGTTTTTGTCATTGGCTAACGTGGAGGGAAAGATAAATGTGAGCATAGAAGACGTGGTGCTTGTCAAGGAATACCCAAACGTATTTCCAACAGAAGTTCTAGGATTACCACCAATAAGAGATGTGGAGTTCTTCATTGATCTACACCCAAGAACCAGACCTATTTGGATTGCGCTGTATTGGATGTCGCCATTGGAATTGAATGAGCTCAAGGGCCAAATTGAAGATTTGTTGGAGAAAGGATTTATCAGACCAAGTGTGTCACCATGGGGAGCTCCAATATTGTTAGTTAAGAAGAAGGATGGAAGCTCGTGCTTATGTGTGGATTATAGGCAACTTAATAAGGCAACTATTAAGAACAATCCTTTACCACGTATAGATGATTTGATGGATCAGTTGAGAGGAGTCACGGTGTTTTCGATGATTGATTTGAAGTCAGGTTACCATCAAATTCGAGTAAGAGAAGGAGATATTCAGAAAACTGCTTTCAGAACCTGTTACGAACATTATGAATATCTAGTTATGCCATTTGGAGTTACCAATGCACCAACAATTTTTATGGATTACATGAATAGAATCTTTAGCCCATTTCTAGATAAGTTTGTTGTGGTGTTCATCGATGATATATTAATTTATTCAAGGAGTGAGGAAGAACATGGAGAGCATTTGCGTCAAGTTCTTGAGTTTTACGCGAGAAGCAATTGTATGTCAATCTGTCAAAGTGCGAGTTTTGGCTAGAAGAAGTGAACTTCTTATGACATGTGATAACCAAGGAAGGAATCGTTGTGGATCCGACAAAGATTGAGACAGTCCTCGTTTGGAAACAGCCTCAGACTATCACTAACATACGAAGTTTCGTTGGATTGGCAAGATACTACATGAGGTTTATTGAAGATTTTGCTAAGATTGTAGCTCCATTGACACAACTCACGGATCAGTCGTTCGCATGAACAAAGAAATGTGAGGAAAATTTTCAGCTACTAAAGGAAAAGCTGAAAACCTCACCAGTATTGGTCTTACCACAACCAGAAGAACCATACGAATTTTACTGTGATGCGTTTCACAAAGGTTTGGGATGTGTTTTGATGCAACACAAAAAGGCTATGGCCTACGCCTCAAGACAATTGAAGACTCATGAAAGAAACTATCCTACTCATGATTTAGAGCATGCTGCTGTAGTTTTTGCATTAAATATCTGGCGACACTACTTATGGATGCACGTTCACAGTGTTCAGTGACCATAAGAGTTTGAAATATTTGTTTGATCAGTAGGAATTGAACATTCGTTAGAGAAGATGGATGAAGACTCTCAAAGATTTTGATTTCACATTGCAGTACCACCCTGGGAAGGCCAATGTGGTGGCTGATGCGTTGAGTAGAAGGAGTGTGTCAGTGTCTTCAGCAGTAATGGCTAGACAACAAGAGTCGTGGAAAGCATTTAGAGACCTACACTTGGACGTAGAGTTTGCATTGGGGATTTTGAAATTTGGAATGATTAAGATTTTGAGTGGTCTACTTGAAGACATTGTGAATTTTCAAGATGACACATTAATCCAAGAGAAGAGGAACCTAATAGTGCAAGGGAAAACAATTGAGTTTAAAATTGGACCAGAAAATATTTTGAGATGTAATGGGAGGATTTGTGTACTAGCAGTTGCAGATATGAGGAAAACAATTTTAGAAGAGGCTCATAAGAGCAAAATGAGTATCCATCCCGGAGCAACAAAGATGTATCAGGACTTGAGGCAGAATTATTGGTGGCCAAGAATGAAGAGTAATGATCATCTATAAGGTAGATAAGCTAATAGAGATCTACATTGCTGAGATTGTGAGATTACACGGAGTACCGTACCATCGAGTATTGTATCAGACCGTGACCCAAAATTCACGTCCCACTTTTGAGGAGCGTTGCATAAAGCGTTTGGAATGAAACTAAGATTAAGTTCAGCATACCATCCGCAAACGGACGGACAGACTGAGAGAACGAATCAGTCATTGGAAGATTTATTAAGAGCATGTGTATTAGATGATAGAGGAAGCTGCGATGATGTACTACCATTGATTGAATTTACCTACAGCAATAGTTTCCACGCAAGTATTGGAATGACACCATATGAGGCTCTGTATGGGCGCAATTGTCAAACGCCTTTGTGCTGGTATAAGGACGGAGAAAGTATGATTGTAGGACCTAAGATGGTGCAACAGACTACCGATAAGGTCAAGAAAATAAAAGAGAAAATGAAGATCTCTCAAGATCGTCGGACAAGTTATGCGGACAAGCGTCGCAGACCTTTAGAATTCGAGCACGGTGACCACGCGTTTCTAAGAGTCACACCTACGAATGGAGTTGGCAGAGCCATAAAATCAAGGAAATTAACCCCGAAATTTATTAGACCATACCAGATTACTGCACGAATTGGACCTGTGGCTTATCGGATTGCATTGCCTCCGATATTGTCCAATATTCACGAAGTTTTTCACATATCGCAATTAAGGAAATACATTTCGGATCCGTCGCATGTGATCGAACAAGACACAATTCAACTAAAGGATAACTTGTCATTCGAAGTACTACCTATAAGAATTGAGGAATAGGAAGATTAATTACTCTTGGACTGAGTTTAAAAAGAAAAAGTTTAGAGTACTTTATTAACTCAAATTTTTGGTGCTCTAATAGTCGAGTGTGTGTATGTGTGGTTTGGAAAATATTCGTTTTATTTAGTTTTAACTAAATAATGTAGATCATTTGGTTTTAAAAGTTTGGTGTGTGAAAAAGATATAATTTTGGAATGTTGTTGTGGTTGGATAAATTTTAGTTGTAAACAAATTGTTATAAATATTTATGTTTATGTAGTTAGCTCCTTGAGTCTCGAAAAGGAATCGAGACCGTTGGCACCGAGTTAGCGGTTGGGAGAACTCTGATATATTTATGTTGTTGGGGTGATTAAAGAAAAATGATTTTTCTTAGTGTATGTCTTTCCAAAGAATAGTCAAAACTTTTCTTAAACCCTTTTCGATGTTGGCGGTGTATAGTGATATTTCTTCAAACTCAACTTACCATTTCTTGGTGTTGTATGGGTTTTTGAAGATGATAGCAAAAAAATTGAGATAGTCTTGATAACATATAGGTCTTATGACAAGTGTAAATTTTTATGCTTAAAAGTTTGATTTTTTTTTGTTTTAAAAGTATTAACCTTTGTGTTTAATAAGTTCTACCTTATATTGAAGCTTTTATCTTTATGTAAAAGTTTAAATCTTTATAAGAAGAATTAAAAGTTCGAAGCATCCTTTCCAATTTTATTGATTTTTAAGTTTGGTTTCATTTTCCATTTTCTCTGATTTGGTACTTTTTGTGTATATACTTTAAGTTCAATTTAAAAAGAAAATAAATAAATTTCACTTAGTGAAACCACTGATGTTGTTATTGTTATAAGATTTAGAGGATTAGTTTTCCATTCCTTTCAAATGGTAGTAGCCGAACCAAAGTTAATATTTTAGAAAAAAAATTGTGAGTTTGTTGTTCTTAAAATTGATTTTGGAACTATGAGTTTTTAAAATGTTTTGATCAAATTCTTGATTTTGAAACCTTGGCTGTTACGAAAAAAAATGAGTTATGGCAAGTTTGAGAAAAATTTGTGGTCGTGTGAAAATTTTTGAGAAAAACAATTTAAAACGTTTCGAATAATTGTTAGTGAATTAACTGAAAAATTAAAGGATGTTAATTTCTAAAAATATGTTTTTATATGTTGAAAGTGTGTATTGTGAATAATAATACTATTAGTCTTTACTCGCTGTAAACTCTTTTAGCGAAATATACTCTAAAGGGGTTAGGAGTAAGAAAGGGTTTGTAAGGTAGTTATAGTTTCAGGGAATAATTTGACAGAGTCAAACACTATTTGATTGAAGGTGTTGGCACGAGCAAGATTTTCGTTGTTTGATTGTGGTAGCGATAGTTGTTGAAAAAGCTATTATTGAGGTAAGAGCTCCTTCCAATTTTGAGTTTGCACATAGGAATCTTTTATGTGTGATTGATGTATGATTGATGTGTGAATAGGTGATGATTAATATTGATGTGATTATGCATTCTTGAGTGAAATACGCGTTCCTACATGTTATAAAATTTATTGATGAGAATATGTCTTGAGTAATGAGTATTAAAAAGGGAGTCTTTTAAAAAGGGAGTCTTTTAATAGCTAACTTTACATAATGAGCCTTTCATAATTAGTTGTAACTGTGTTGGGCCACATGATGGTTCCATGAGTTGATTGGTCCATCTTATCCTTACGAGGATTTTTAGTCGTGTAGGTCTGTGAGATTGCACTCTGGTAAATCGTGCTGATGTGTGATAGGTGGCACCTTGGTAATTAGTAGTGGTTTGTGAGAGGCGGTACATTTATGATTTACGCCCTTCGAGGAGAGTTTGAAAATTCCAGAATCATGTGCATTGGCATATAAGCATTGCATTAGATTGCTTTTGGCACGCGAGTCATGTTTGTTATAATATGATATATGTATATACATGCTCTGTTATTGTTGTTATCATGCCGTAATTGCTAAGTGGTTATTGCTTGTTTTTATGACATAATTTTTAAATGTAAATTGTTAATTTCGGTTGGTGACCCTTTACATTATTGTAGAAATTGGGCTTTGCCCTCAGATGATACCCGAGTTCGTTCCACCGACTGTTACCCTGACGACGGAAACGTCGTTAGACTTTCCTGACTAGCACTCGCCGACTGCTTGGGCATAGGACCCCATCTCAAGTAGGGTTACATATATAGGTCGAGTCAGAGCTCCCACTTTTGGTAGGGAGCTGTTTTGAGATTCCTGCGCCGTCGAAGCCACTTATCTTGTGGGTGGACCTGACCTATGAGGAGACTGGTCCCTCAATGGTTAATGAGGAGGAAGAAGTTACTTCGAGGAGAGATACTGCGTTAGAAGGAACTTTTGCAGTGTGTGGAGGTCGCCCATGTTACTGTAGTTGTTAGTGGATGATCAGGTTAGTTTTTTGTGTTTTATAGGGCCTTAGTGTCTTTCTTTTGGTGGTTGTACTTATTTTGTTTTGGGATGAACTGTACCTATGACTCTTCTTGTCTTGTGTTACGAGGTATTATTTTATTATGTTGTTGTAAAAAAAAAGTGCACTCGCGCTGTAAAAAAATCGGGGTGTTACAGCTGCGGTCATGGTTGGTTGTATTGAGTCTCCAAGTTACTATTACTACATTACTCTCCTTATTAGTTTTAACATTAGATTTATATTCATCGTGTGATGAGTGTTTTTCTCACGTTTTGGTTACCAAACAATCAACTTATACTCAAATTTTAGATTTTAGTAAGATTATCATTCAACCCTTTTTAGTACTATCAAACAATTCAGTAGTACCATTGTGAAACACTAATGAGTTATTAAAATCTAAAATTCTATCGTCAAGTTAAATCCTAATGAGTTCCTAACATCAGTGAATTAGTAAATCAACCATTTCACACAAATTGAGTTTCTAAACTCAGTAAATCACAACACCCTAACATCACGATTTAATATTCTAGCATAATTTTTTTTTTTAGCATCCTTAATTGGGACCATGTGTTAATGTTCTGGTTGCACTAATTATATATTCATCTTTGCTTAACATACACATTATTTAGTAGCTTATTAGTGTAGACAAATATCCCATTACAAATATTGAAAGTACAATTATTCCATTTCTAATTTTTTTTATCTGAGTTCGTGGTTAAGCAACACAAATTGTTCTATCAAAAAATAGAATACATTATTCCTACTATTAATTGTTTTTATGTATTGCTTATTTTGATCTTTATAAAATATATAATAGAACTATTGTATTTAATATTAATCAAATTTTCTTTCATTTTATTATGCTGAAATTGTTTTTTTTTTCCTTCCAAACTTCTTTCATTTTGTTATGCTGAAATTGTGTGTGTGTGTGTTTTTTTTAGTTTTCTTTTTAATTATGCTCAGGCTGACAATGTCTTCACCACCAATACCACTCAAAGATATCAACAAAACTAAGGAAACATGGAAAATTGCTATCCGAGTTGTTCATGGATGGAATGTTGTTAATCATCTTGGCAACGTTCAGATGAAATTTATTTTCAAGGATGAACAGGTTTGTTCGACATCATATTATTTTATTAAGCATATAGTCCATTGTATAATGACATGTTTATTTGTTCAAAAATTACATGGAGACAGGGTCCATGCTTCCGTTCGTTAGAATTTAGTACTAGTGTGGAAGACCAAACTAAAATACAATCAGAATTATATCATACACAATTTTATTGTTCACAACGATGACTTTCAATTCAAGATTTATGACCACCCTTTCAAGATTTATTGATGGTGCAACAACTTTTGAACAAGAGCAAGATATAACATCTATGCCCCAAATACAGTACCTATATAAAAAGTTCAATGATATATATTGAGTGGGAAATACAACCCCACCCATTTTGTTGGTAACATTATTTTTCTGTATATTATTAAATAATCAATTAAAACTCATCAAGTCTTTGTTATACTAAGTGGTATCTGCATCTTTACAGACATTATAGGTGTAGTTGATGAAGTGATTTCATCAACTACATGCCATACACCTTTGTAGTTTCTAACATTTTGTTTTTTCATAATATATATTCCATATTTTAACTAAAGTGGCAATGTCATCAACTCCACTCTTTAGGAGAATTTTGGTACTCAATTTCTCAACTATTGTAGTTTACATCCTACTTCTGGACCAATTATAATCATACTAAACTCTGCAAGGATCCTAGTTCCACAGGGTTGGTGTCAATAATTTAGTCTATAAACAATTTCAATAGTGACACTATCTCACAATGAGATTGAAATATTAATCAACAGGTAACAACAAACCAACGCTGAGTAATGTGTTGGATGGAACCAAGCTACTAATCAATAAAGAAGTTCAGTAGATTCAAGAGTTCAAGAAAATGTCAGTTTTCTTTCTTATGTCTTTCCTTCTATCCACTACTCTTATTTTTTAGACTCATTATTATGCAAAATAAATTACTTGCGATCAAATATCGCGATCTCTATGTCCAAGGAAGCCAATTGCATAGCCATATGACAACTTCATCTAAATACACACCACAAGAAAAGTTCATCTACAACGCTGCAATCAAGACCTTGCGCCAAATCAATGCAATTAACACAGTTTGCAAACATATTCTTATTATCTTAATGTCATTTAAATACTTATTCAGATTGTTACCTACTAACCAAATTGAACTTATCTTTTTAGGAGATAACTTGTGTGACTGTAGCTACAACTTCTAAGGTTGTAGTTAATGAATATGGTTGGTTTTATGAGGGTTGCACAAGCTGCACTATTAAGGCAAAAAACCTTATGTGTGTTATACATATAATTGTAGGTGTGTTGTTGAAAAAATCATTCCAAAGTAAACTAATTACAACGTTACAGTGTTTCATAAGCAAAGATAAAAATTTTGTACATGTTTGCACTTTCCTAACTATTCAACTACATGTCGTTCATTTAACAAATACAAAGTCTTAATTGAAATCTATCACGACAACACTTACGCGAAGTCATGTGGGATCAAGATTGTACTTCCATCCTAGGAATGACTGCAAAGGAGTTAAGAGAAAAAATGATTAAGGCTCGTCATATGTATATGAATCAATCAACTCATAATGTGTTTAATAGTTAAAATATTTGTCTTGCTGAACAACTTAACTTGCTATTTCAATTTGGTGATAACCATCCGATAATTTATCCTAAAGATCTACAAAACCTAATGGCAAGAACAATGGTATTCAAAAATGGGACAATGCTCTATAAACAAGGTTTGGGAGGATGAGACAATTATTGCAGCCATTAAAGAACAGTTTGATGTTGATGAGATATTATTAGGCGACACATTAGTGTTCGGGTTTTTGGGCTTTTAAAACAAGTAGTCCGCTATTTAAATTATTACAAAGGTCCAAATTACGAAAACTGCAATTTAGGCCAGTAGAGTTCGGCATTGAGATTTTCTTCCAACACAAAAGTTGTAGCTTGGATTTTTAGCTTTCCAACAACTGCTCGCATGCTTCAATCTGATATCTAGAGCTCAAGTTATGGCCTACAGAGCAAGCAGGGTCAAAATGCAAATAATAAAATTATAATTCAATTTCAACACAAAGTTTACAAACAAGCTAAAAAATTATTCTAAGCTATAAAGTGATTTAAAAAAAAAAAAATAAATTAAAATGCTAGAAACATGTGCCCAAGTGCTATGATCAGTGACACTACTAAACCAAAAAATAAATTTGACGTTGATTGGCAGAAGATGAATAGAAAGACAATGACGTGACATTGATTGGACAGTGGTTGGATGTGAGTGTATGTTTACATGTTGAAACTGAAATAGATGCTAACAAGATGTGAGAGAAATTAAATGAGTTGTATGAATGAAAGAATGTGCAAAAGAAAACATTATTGTTTCGGAAGCTGGTGAATATGAAATACAAAGATGAGGATTCAATGGCTGAACATATTAACATTTTTCAAAATACAGTGAATCAGTTAACAACAGTAAATATTAAATTAGATGATGAGTTGCAAGCATTTTATTGTTGAGTTCCTTATCTGATAATTGGAAAGGCTTTGTTGTGACGCTGACCAATTCAGCTTCAAGGGGAAAGTTGAAAATGTCAACTGTTAAACAGAGCATGTTGAATGAAGAAATTCGAAGACAGTAACGTGGTTTGATTGGTTTTTCCACAAAGTCAAAAACACTAGTTACATAGTCACGGGAATAAGTCAATCTAGACATTTCCATAGACGCGACAACTCTGAAGGTCATAGCATGTCCAAGACCAGAAAAGAAGTGATATGCTATAATGGTGGCAAAGCAGGTCACATAAAAAGAAATTGCAGGTTCCTTAAGAGAGATCAATCAAGGGAGAAAAATGAAGACAAAGAGAAGAAAAATTATAAAGATACAACATTTGTTGCATTCGTTAGTGATATCTACATTGTTTGTGATCATAATTCCATAAACCTTGCATGTCAGGATTCAAATTGGATTATTGATTCGATAACCTCATATCATGTTACTATTAAGCGTGATTTCTTCTCATCCTACGAAGCTATGCAAGGAAGACGTGAATGCTATTGGAGATGTATCGTTTGATTTATGGCATATGCGTCTTGGTCACTTGAGTGAGAAAAGACTCAACATACTTCCAAAGAAAAGTTTTCTTCTTGTGAAAGGTACGTCTCTAAAAACCTACACTCATTGTTTTGCTGAAAAACAACATAAAGTTTCTTTTCATAATACTGGTCCTCATATGAGGCAAAATATTTTTGATTTAATTTATATTGATGTTTGCATGATGGATATTAAATCTCTTGTCGGTGCATTATATTTTGTTACTTTTATTAACGACCACTCTAGACAAGTGTTGACTTTTCCTTTTAAATCTAAAGACCAAGTACTTGGAGTCTTTAAGCATTTTCATGCCTGTGTTGATAGAGAAATGGAAAGGAAATTGAAATATGTTCCATCAGATAACGGTGGTGAATATGAGGTTCGTTTGAAGAGTATTGTAGAGAACATATAATCATGCTTGAGAAAATAGGTCCAAAGACACCTCAACATAATGGTGTTGCAAAGTGAATGAATCGTACAATTAATGATAAAATCAAATGCATGATATCTCATGCAAAATTATCGAAATCCTTTTCGAGTGAAACAATGAAAACTGCAGTGGATTTGATCAATCTTTCTCTTTCTATTCCACTTGATGGTGATGTTCCAAATAGAGTGTGGAAATAGAAAGATGTCTCTTATCTTCATTTGAGAGTGTTTGGTTGCAGATGTTTTGTTCATGTTCCTAGAGATGAGAGATCTAAACTTGATAGTAAATCCAAACAGTGTGTGTTCATTGGTTATGGTGGTGAAGAATTTGGTTATAGATTGTAGGATTCGGTTGACAAAAAATTATCAAAAGTCGAGATGTGATATTTCTTGAAGACCAAACTATTGAAAATTTTGATAAAGTTGAGAAACATAAATCAAATTTTAGAAGTTACATTGATATTGCGCCTAAGCCCCCTATATAAACTTTTGTTGATGGAGAAGATATACTGGCAGATGATGAGAATGTAACTGATGATTGTGTATTTCACTATGATGAGTAGGTTATAGCTGAGCCACTAGTTGAGTTTAAGTTGAGAAAATCTACTAGAAAACGTCAACCTTCTCAAAGATACCCTCCACATGAGTATGTGATGATCACTGATAGTGGAGAGCTAGAGTACTACCAAAAGGCTTTACAAATGTTGATAAAGAAAAGTGGTTGAATGCCATGCAAGAAGAGATGAATTCCTTGTTTGAGAATCACACATTTGAGTTGGTAAAGTTGTCTAAGGGTAGAAAAACACTTTAGAACAAATTGATATATAAGATAAAGGCAGAAGAGAATAGTTCTCAACCAAGATACAAAGCAAGATTGGTTGTGAAAGGTTTTAAACAGAGAAAATATATTGACTTTGAAGAAATTTTTTCACTTAAGGTGAAGATGTCCTCTATCCGAGTTGTGCTTGGGTTAGCAGTTAGTTTGAACTTAGAAGTTGAACAACTTCATGTGAAAACTGCATTTCTTCATGGCGATTTGGAGGAAGAGATCAATATGGAGCAACCAGAGGGTTTGAAAGTCAAAGGTAAAGAGAAACTTGTGTGTAAATTGAAAAAAAAAACTTGTATAGGCTCAAGCGAGCACTTCAACAATAGTAAAAGAAATTTGATTCTTTCATGGAGAAACATGGGTACGGTAAAACTACTTCTGACCATTATGTGTTTGTCAAGAAATTCTCTCATAGTGATTATATTATTCTCTTGTTATATGTGGATGACGTGTTGATTGTTGGTCATGACACTAAGAAGATTCAATCTCTAAAGAAATATTTGAACAAGTCTCTTGTAATGAAAGACTTGGGTCCTACAAAGCAAATTTTGAGCATGAGAATTACCCGGGGAAAAAAGAATGATAAATTGTAGTTGTCTCAACACAATCACATTGAGAAGGTGTTAGAGAGATTTAACATGAGCAATTGCAAACTTGTTAGTACTCCACTTGCTACTTATTTCAAATTGAATTATGATCAATACCCTACAAGTGAGAAAGACAAAGAAAAGATGAAGCAGGTTCCTTATGCATCTGCAGTTGGTAGTTTGATGTATGCTATGGTGTGTACAAAGCCAAATATTGCTCATGCAATTGGAATGTTCAATCAGTTTCTCTATAATCTTGGTAAAGATCATTGACAATTAGTGAAGTGAATTCTCATATACCTTAGAGTCATTTCCAAAGTGTGTTTATGCTATGGAAGTGGTGAACCTGTGTGAGATGGCTACACAGATGCAAATATGACATGTGATCTTGATTTTAGAAAATCTACATCTAGTTATACGATGGCATTTGCTGGGGGAGTTGAGTCTGTGTAATCAAGGTTACCAAAGTGTGTTGCTTTATCCACTACTGAAGTTGAGTACATTGCAGCAACTGAAACTTCCAAGGAATTTTTGTGGATGAAGAAATTCCTACATGAGTTAGGCTTCAAACAAGACAAGTTTGTGTTATTTTGTGACAGTTAGAGTGTGATCCATACTAGCAAGAATCCAATTTTTCATGCAAAGTCGAAGCATATTGAGGTGCAGTATCATTGGATACGAGATACACTGGAAATGAAGTCATTTTCAATTGAAAAGATTCATATCGATGAGAATGCTTTAGATATGATGACGAAAGTTTTGCTTGTGTTGAAGATAATATACCGTAGAAAGAAGGTCGACATGGTTGGTTGAGCAGTACCTTCCCACTTGAGTCGTGATGGGAGATTTGTTGGATGGACTGACTTCCCAAGTGGAACCCATCAATTTTACTTTTATTATTATTATTATTATTATTATTATTATTATTATTATTATTATTATTATTATTATTATTATTATTATTATTAAAGAAAGAAAATAAAAAAGGAACCATTTCGGGCTAGGCCCATGTGAAGAAGAAAATAAAAGAGATTTTGAATTCCCTAAGCAAAAGAAAAAGAGCACTGCACACAGTATAATAAAAAAATTGGTATACAATTTTAGTATGTTTTTGTTCTTTGTGTTAGTAGTTTTACCTTCTTTAAGAGTTATTTTGGAATACACACTTTAGTGATGATTATTTGTTTGATTTCTGCATTTTTTGTGTGATTATTATTGATTGATGTTTCCTAGTGTTATTAGGAAGACTTTATTGTACTCATTAATTATTATAGTGGAAGGTTTTACTAGATTAAGTCCTGTGATTTTTATTCTCTAGATTTAAGAGAAGTTTTCTACGTTAAAAATTGTGTTTAACATATATTTAATTTTCTATTAATTATTGTTAATATGGAGAAAATATTCCACATTGAGATAATTATCTCTAGTTTTTTCCCAACCGTCACAGACTCACAATGGTGGGTGTGGAGATTAGATGGTAGTTGAGAGAAATTAAATTTAGTCTATTTAGAGTGTAGAGAGAAGTGTCTAGTGAAATTATGAGAGTAATTTCAGACTTTGGGTGTTATAGACATCTGGTGTAAAATCAAATGATATAACAATATTGAAGCGTTTTTTATTTTATTCCTTGCAACTGCAACGACGACAAATGGAACAAGATCGTCTTTTTTGGGTAGTGTTATCCTAGCTTCTTTTTTCATCCTTTTGAA
The DNA here is from genome assembly GCA_037974735.1 of Cicer chorassanicum. Taxonomy (NCBI): domain Eukaryota; kingdom Viridiplantae; phylum Streptophyta; class Magnoliopsida; order Fabales; family Fabaceae; genus Cicer; species Cicer chorassanicum. The sequence goes on along the minus strand of JBBPBP010000003.1, from coordinate 38,767,387 downwards.
TGATAGACAATGATTCTCTCTATTGAATTATTTTTTGACATATGAGTTTTCATCCAAGTTTTTGTATTCCATTAACAAATGAATATGTCAAAGTTGTTTCTGCTATGTTTTTAATTTTTAGAAACATACCAATATCCTTATTTGGTAGTGTAGATGTGAGGTGCTTCAAGCAGGAATCTGACCATTTTGCTCTTGAATTAGAATATGATCCCTCCAAGTTTAGAGGAGATAATGATACAATACCTGACGTCAAGATTTATCTTTAATTAATTAATTTATTTTTACTAAATCTTTAATTTATTTTTTGATTATGACATTGTTCTAGATTTATTTTTTATTAAGTTATTAATTTATTTTTGTATTGAATTTTAGATGTAGTTTTCTCAATTAATGTTCTTGATGAAGTGTAGTTTTGATAGTTTGCACGATGAATTACAATAACTCATCGTGTTAGTCTTTTTACTCTAATGTACATTAGTTGTTCATATAGTTGGAAAAATTTACTATATCTCTTTTTATGAAAAGTTTTATGATTTTTTATCCCTGATATTTATTGTATTGTAAACCGAAAAATATTTAGTAAACATGTAAGCAAAGATCAAATATAAATAATTCGACATATTTGGACATATCCTCTCAATAGTGTTGCACTCTTCTTATCTAAATATAATAGCATTCCTCATTTTTTTATATAGCTTAGATGCACGCTAACCAAAGAAGATTGAAAAGATATCAACCTTTTTTTGCCAACCACACCTAACCCACCAAATTGTTGAGCTTGGTGTAAAACAACATTAGACAAAGGACCCTCAATGTTCAACCAGGTAAAAATATTTCGTCAAATCAAACCAGAACAAGGACAATAAAAAATATAGATGTTGAGCAATTTCTTCAAGTCCACACCACTCACACACAGGCTAAATGAGCTATCCAAAATGCCTCTTTTCAACAAATTATCATTCGTAGATAGCCAATTGTGCAACAACCTCCAAGCTAAGAGAGACATCTTTAGCGGTATAATTTTATTCCAAACGATATCACCAAAAGGAGAGTGATTTACATAACAGTTCTGTATCAATCCATGATAAACATCTTTCACAGAGTACACCCCTGCATGTAGTACTTTTTCATTGCCACGAATCCTCAAATGGGTCAAGTAAATGAACATTAACAAACAATGAAGCAAACATTTCCACCAACCCGTCTTCCCACTATAACAAACTACGACACAACCCCCATCCATCTCCCCCAAATTTCCACCCCAATCTAAACATATTCGCCACTATTATAAATTTATAATGCACTAGTCCAAACAACCACTAAACCTACTATGTAACGACCCACCTCCCAACCATGGATCATATACTAAAACAAAGTATTCCCACCATTACCTATTCTTCTTACTAAGTTGTCCGAGAACCACTGTTCCTGACTACCCCCACCTCGAACCTCTAGACATCTAATATCCTTCCACCACGACAAATCTCGAGAAGTACCACATCGCACTATCCCATTCAAATAACCATACTTACAAGAAAGAACCTTAAACCATAATCCACCTGTATCCATTTTAAGCCTCCAACACCATTTACCCAAAAACACTATATTGAACACACACATATTATGCACACCAAGTCCACCTTGCTCGCGCTCGCAAAAAATTCTATTCCACTTGATCCAATGAACCTTGATGGCCTCCTTACTACCCCCCATAAAATAGATTTAAAAAGGGATTCAATGTTAGGAATAGTATCTGACAGAGCCTTGATAAAAGAAATAAAATAAAACGACAACGCAAATATGACAACTTTAATGAGAACAAGACAACCACCTATAGACATATTGCAGTTCCTCCTTCCAATAACCTTATTTGAATTTTTTCAGTCACAGGATTCCAAAAAGATAGATTCCTCGGATTAATACCAATAGGTAATCCAAGGTATTTAAATGGAACCTCCCCAACTTTGCAATTCCATAACTTGGTTGCCTCCGCAAGCCATGATTCATTAACATTCACACCAACCAAAAGAATTTTGTGAAAATTAACTATCAGACTTGAAGCCAATTCAAAAAGCAGTAGGTTGGCCTTAATAACTCTTATATTATAACATTTCTTCTCACCCACATTATAACTAGAGAACAATCGAAATTCTACTGAAGAACTCAACATGGAACTTAATCCTTTAGCATCCAACATAAAAAGAAAAGGAGAAAGCGGACCCCTTGCCTAAGGCCCTGCTTCAAAGAGAACTCCTCTGTAGAGCACCCATTGAGCAAAACCAACACCGAATCTAAGATTAGAGACTCTAATATCCAACGCTTCAATGTTACTGGAAAATTCATAGATGTCAACATCATATCTAAATAGTCCATCTCCACTGAATCATAAGCCTTCTCAAAATTAATTTAGAGCAATATTAACTCCATTTTCCTCTTTCACGCTTCATCCACAACTTCATTAGCCACCAAGATACCATCTAAAATCTACCTACCCTTGACAAAGGCATACTGATTTTTGGATATTACATTCCTAATTACACCTTTCAATCGATTAGCCAAAACTTTAGCTAACACTTTATACATACAACCTACAAGAGATATAGGGAAAACTCATTAAGTTGTTGAGGATTTTCCTTCTTTGGAATAAAAACGATAAAAGTACAATTGGACCCCTTCACCAACTTACTACTCGCATGGAATTCTTGCAAAAACTTAATAAAATCGTATTTAACATCATCCCAAAATTCTTTCAAGAAACCAAAGTTAACACCATCAGGACCTGGACTTTTGAAGCTATCACAATCCCACGCAGGTGTTTTCACTTCCTCTTCATCAAACATTCTAGTTAACTCAGAACCCTCTTCAACACTAATGGACTTAAAATGAAAATTCTCCACTTGAATCATTTTCTCCCGACTTGATTGGAAATGATTTCTAAAATATTGAAAAATAGATCCCCTTACTCCTTCCACACTATCCACTTGAGTACCTCCAACTACAATACTCAAGATGACATTATGCCTTCTCTTAGAAGAAATCACACCATGAAAGTACTTCGAGTTAGCGTCAGCCTCCTTCAACCACATCACCCTTGATTTCTACCATTGAATACTACAATACGATCTAGAGAGGGAAAATAATTGAGTGATAAGAAATGCCTCTCCATAATCTCAACCTCATCTAAACTACCAGACTCACCTTCCATTTTTCCTTCAAAACAAAGCCTCCCCAACAAACTACAAATTCTTCTCGTAGTTTTGAACAAACTCATGATAACCGGTAAATTATGCCCAACATTTCAACATTCTAAATAGTCTAGGTCTCCAATCCTCCATCAGACAACCAGATAGGACAATGATTAGATAAGCCTCTCCCCAACGCCCATTGAGATACACAATTCTATGCTTCACAAATTTTTTCAGACAAAAGAAAGCGATCCAATCTACTCCTACAAGCCAAGCTCCATCCAACCTCGACCACGTACATCTCCTTCCAATTAAAGGTAAATCCACCAAATGATTTGATTATTCTTAATGTATCAAATCAATTTATCTTCGATTTTTATTTGTGTTAAACCGTAAGTTTACATTATAAATTATTTTTTCAATATTTTCATTTCAATTTGATTTTTGGTTGTGAATAAATTTGAATTTACTTGCTCTTAAATTATAATGCAACTGCAAATGTCGATATTATTATGTTGGACGTCTTGTCTTAGGTTCAAATCGAGACAATGCAGTTGTATGAGTTGAATTTACTTTTTCATTGATTTTTTACTTCACATATCAATTCAAATTTTTTTTGTTTTTTTTATGATTTCAATTTTGTTATTGTTGATGTTTAAAGTTTATTTTTTTAATTTCTATTTAAGCAAGGATATATAAAACCAATTTTTTGTAAATTTTTTTTATTTTAACTTAGATTTATATGTGGAAATATTTTTTATTTACTGAGTTTCGGCTATATTATACTTCACTGATTTTTTTTTCATTCATTTTGATTCTTTATAATACATTGGTTTTTTTTTTAACCTTTGCTTACATATGTTGATCATGGGCGAAGATGCAACCATTGCAACATGAAATAAAACGAATAGGCTAGCGATTATTAAAATATCCAATATTACTTTTTTAAAGAAAAAGAATCAAATATATTAATAGGCAATATTCAACAATATGTTTACAACTTATAATTATGTGATTCTTAAAATTAATTTTTTTTTTTTACAATTAGGAAACTTTATTCCCTATAAATTTATTTCATACAATTAATTACTTGAAATTTCGAAACCCATAAATGAGAATAAACCTTGATTGGATGCATTAATTTTGCAAAAATTTTAAAATTTGTCATTGACTTGAAGAGTTTTTAAATTTTGATTTCAATCTCCCTCCTTCCCTGTAATGGAAATAAATATTATCAATTAAGTACTAAATGACAGTTCATCCCCTTCCTTCACTTTTGGTCGAAACAAAAACATATCACTCGACTTCTCTCTATTATTTCTAATAATTTCAAATAATCACCCATTATATATCTCCATAAAACACAATCGGTTTTAGTCCCTAAGAAAAGAGTTGAATAAATTGGCATGGCACGTGAGCCTATAAATACACACCAACACATCATCTTTTATACTATATTAAAAATTAAAATGTTTTATATTATTAATTAATAAATTTATTTATTGATGATTTAATAATTAATGTTATTTTATAAAGGAAATATAAATAAAAATTAAAAGAATGGTTTAGGGGTTTTTGAAAAACTCTTCATTATCTTAATGTTGATTTGACGTTAGGTACCAAAGTAGGTCGTTTATGATTTTATAGAGACTAAATAAAAAAAAAAATTACAAAGACTAAAATCAAAAAGTGGTAACTATCCTACACCTTACAATAATTACAAGGTGTACAATAATTACAAATTATAAATTACAATAATTACAAATTGAATACCCAATTTCTACCACATATTAAAATGAACAAAATTTGTGTAGTAATTCTCGTTGGCCTAATAGTCATATTGTACCCATATTAAATAAATTATATTATCACAAAAAAATAATAAATTATTATTTCAATTAATAAATTAATCATTTGTACCCAAAAAATTAACCTTAACAAGTGCATAATTCATCCAAACCACTCATTCTATTTTCAAATAATGCATAGCATTTTGTATTAGTACATAAAATGAATCTTAAAGTAAAGATTTTGGGCTGAATTAAATTTTAAGTGCAAGTCATACTAGATCGGGAATGGCTAGATACATAATTAAAAGAGAGAATATATCAAAAGAAAAAAAATTTAGAGAGAGAAAAAGAAGTTCTTTTCAACTCATTCGCGACACTGAAAAGAAAATTTTTTCGAATAAATATAAAGTTTGTGTTGATTGTTCTCGAAAATAATAAATGCTCTTTGGGACAAAAATACAGTTTTGAAAAAATAAATTTTAGTTACATGAGATATTATTGAGTTGAATCACGCACTAAATTGCTCTCTTTAAAATATTTTAAACACTATCTAAAACTACAAAAAGAGAATAACAACGTTCCTAACATAAAACAACTCACTTATAAACTGTATCGACATCCCACTGCATCGTGGTAACCATTCTAGCATTACATTGTTATATGGTACTAAGATCACTTAGAATTTCAACATGACAAAATTTTGAAAGAGACCGAAAAAATAGGAGAAGGGGTTTGGAAAGAGACAGAAAAAATAGGAGAAGGGGTTTTAAAGTGAGTGGAATACTCTATTTAAGGAAATTTGCAACGGTAAGACACATGCAGTAACATAAGTGGCAAAATGGGTGGAGCTGGATCATCACGATCGTGGAGGTCGCAACACACACAAAAAAACATCTAGCAAATTATAAATGTGGAGAAACACATTAAAGATAATAAAATATTACTTTTTTATTTGTAAAGTATTATACCACATAGCTTAAGACCGTCGAGAAACACATTAAAGATAATAAAATATTACTTTTTTATTTGTAGTATTATACCACATAGCTTAAGACCGACCACTCAAACCACAACAGGAGTGTGATGGTGATCAATTTAAATGTGTTATCTCTCGTTCACAAAATTAAATACCCTTAAATTTCACTCTATCATACTTTCACTTTCTAAACACTAATATTGCGTAAACTCGACTTTAACAATTTTTTCAATTATGACAATATTAGCTCAAAGTGCCAAAAGTTCCAAAAGAAAATTAATAGCATTCCAGAACACTATATCCACCACACCATCGCGAATCAAATTATTACAAGTTGTTGATGAAAAATTCAACCTCCTTTCACAAGATTCAGCCATCAAATTAAATTATCCCTTCTAAGAAAATAAACTCGTATTGAAGAACATGAAAGCTGAGAAAATAAAATTAAAGCAATTAAGAGGCAAATTAAACTTTGACATTTTTTAAGTTAATGACACTGAGATCAGTCATTGAACTCAGGTAATACAACTTAAAGGAAGCATGCCAAATACAATTTATTCACAAATAAATATTAGAAAAGACGCATGGCTTGTATCATTTATTCATAATTTCATAGAGATAATGGATGTCAAGCTATAACACAAGTTGCATGCGTCCAATGTTGTCCTCACGCCTTTGCAGGAGGATGAGGAATAGTATAACCTGAAATAGTCACATATATACTACACACTATTAGCAATTTCACATATATATAACCAAACAAACATTTTAGAAAGTTCTAACAACACTTTATTTTTTATATATTCACTCTAACACCTACTTTCTAATTAAGATAAAATTTACGTGGAATCCAATAATTTATGTGAATCCATTTTCAAAGTGTGAATTCTATATCGATTTTATTTTACTTAATAAAAAAGTAAATTTTGAAAAGAAATGATTCTTCTCTTTATAGAAGGTGAGTGGTGTTTTCCTATTATGACGTTGGATCTAAATTATCTTTTCGATGTAATAATTTGAATACTCCTTATACACCCTTTAATAAATACTTTCTTATCTAAAAGAAAAAGAAAGGGTTCTTAACACTCTTCAACTTTTTATAATTGAATAACATGTTTTCTTTTATTGTCTGATATATAGTATATATTATTTTAATCTTTCTCAGACAATTCCTATGATCAATAATTAAATATTTAAAGATTAAATATCTTTTAATGCTTAAAAGCTTATTTTAATTAACTTTTATTTGAGTTCTGTTCATTTTTAATTAATATTTATATTTAAATGA
>JBBPBP010000003.1:38724965-38754816 GCA_037974735.1 Cicer chorassanicum | reverse complement strand
AATACATTAATGATACATTAATTTTTCATCTGGGGACAAATGTGTTATTAGCATTTTTCATAATAAATCATGAGTATATTGAAAATAACAACCTTTCCTTTTTTTTTTCTTTTCATTTTACTAACTTCAGATGACTGATCTCTTAAAAAATGGTAGTATATATAAAATAAAATTTTATTAAGATTACTTATCAACTTTTAACAAGTTGACTTAGACTATACTTTTAAAACAAATTTTATATCTTCCAAAAAAAATAATAATAGAATTTTGAGATACAATTGTGTATTTAGATTTTGCATTTGCCGTAGGGGTAAAAGTTGCATATTGCAATTTTTGTTTTTATGTGAATTGCATTTTATTTGGATTTGCTCTTTTTTTAGTGGATTAACTCAAGAAGGGCAAGGAATATTCTGGTTAATGTACAAGCAAATAGGGAAATTAAGACAACCATTTATATATGCAAACATGTAGAGGTGAACATGGGTTCGGGTCGACCCGCCAACCCGATCAACCAATCCAACCCAACCCGATTTTTACCCGTATTCGATGATTTTCGGGTCCGACTCAACCCAACCCGTTGAAACCCGCTTATATTTGGGTCGGGTAATGGGTTTAACAATTTGAACCCGTCGACCCGACCAGGTTACTAGTTATATTTAAAAAAAAAACAAAAATTGTTTGGCAGGTTCAGTAGTTCAATAGGGTTTCATTACTCTTCTTCTTTTTCATCCACTTTCTTCCTATATCTTCTTCAAGAATTTTTGAAGTAGCGCCGATGTCCACCTTCTTCTTTTGTTCTACATGTGTTATTTTATACGAATTAGTTATAATAAGATATTATTAATAAATGATTTTTATATGAATGTTGATGCAAGGTGTTCATGCGTCTAGGCTAAACACTGAACTCGTTTAATTTATTTTGACATTGTAATATCGTATATGCCTATTCATAAAATTCATATCTAATTTTTGAATTCTCTCTTTCAAATGAGCAATTTAATTTGAGTTAAATACTATTTATTTAAATGTTATATTTTGTTATAATTTTACATAATAAAGGTATGAACATAAAACTTATGCTTATAATGAATTTAGTTTAAATTTTTTACATTTGTTAAATACTATTTATGAGCAAAATTGATGCTTATGTATAAGCTTACGATGAATTTAGTTTAAATTTTTTATATTTAAATCTATTAAACACTTTTTTTTAGTATTTTATTTGAAAATAGTAACTATAAACAAATGTATGTTTATTTAGTAAACTAAAATGGTTGGTCGATTATGTGTAACCAGTGGCTAATCTTTATTGGAAAATAGGTTGTGCACGACCACCCCAAAATTTTTTCTAATCTTTTAAAAATACTTCTTATTTTATTACTAAAAATTAATATAGATTAAATCAGGTTTAACCTTGTCATTGTGAAAAAGTATTTGATAGGGACACATGAATTTTATGTTGTTTTAATGTTGGGTTCTATAATTGGTGTATGTTGGGTTCTATAATTGGTGTATTTTATGAGTTGAATTGCGGTTATGTTGTCGAGATGTATGTTTCAGTCTAATATGCATTTTTTCTTGTTACATGAATTAATCTAACCAAATGACATTAAGATTGATATCTGTAGATCTCATAGGATAGGATTGATATGTGTATATGGACATGAAGATTGGTATGTGTAAGTTGTTGGATTTATTTTTTTTTGTGAGAGGTTGATGACTTTTTTAAAGAATTGCATAATTTGATTGAAATTTTATAGTTTTGAGACATTCAACTATTAAATATATTTTCATGTAATATGTTTTCCTGTAAAATAAAAAAAAATAGGTTATTATTTATGTATGACTCGCCAACCCAACTCAACCCAACCCGTTCTTGATCGGGTCGGTTCGAGTTAATTAAAAAAAATTCGGGTTTAAAACTTAACTCAACCCAAAGATAATCGATCGGGTCGGGTCTTGGGTTTTGTCAAAACTCGCCCAACCCAACTCACGTACACCCCTACAAACATGATTTTTAAACATCGAGGATGCAAAGGCGTCACTATAACTATTGCAATCCCAATTAAACTAACACTCCAACAACTAACAATTATCTACAATACACCAAAAATATATTATACAAAATGAAAATAAAGGGTTGGAAATAAACTAAACTTGAAAGCAACAAAAAATAATGAAATCTAAAACTAGAAAGACTAAATTTATTACGGTAAGTCATTCTAATGAGTTGTGGAAATAATTCCACTAATGTAGATCATGTATTATAGTGCCACAACTTACAAGGTTATTAACACACGCATTCTCTTTTCTAATATATATGAGACTCCTCAAAGTTTATATTGCTAGTGACACTATTTTAATGGCCATTATTACTTTATTCATTTTTTTTTCTTATGCAAATTTTATCAATTGCAGTTACAAGAGATAATCGAATCCATTACATTAATAAAAATAACTTCATCTACTAAAATACAAAAACATCACAAGATAACAAAGGTATTCCAACTATATTGGTATCCAATATTATTCCCTATTATTTATAGCACTCTTACAAAACAACAGAAAAACAAAACTAACCACTTTGAATACAAAGACAATGGATTATTGGACCAACAAGCAAATATCAAATCAACATTGTCTTTTGAGTGACTAATTGTATCAGTGCCTATAAATTTCCCACTTCTCCAATAAAAATTATTTAGTTCCTCATGATCCACAAATTCATCACCGTCTCCAATCCGATTATAGTATTTAGAGACTTCACTAGGTATTTACAAGCATAAAACCAAGAATGTAATAATAAAATTAAATCAATCTTCTTGAAATAATTATACAAGAATATGTTTGGTATAAATAAATTCATAATTTATTCCAAAATAATAAAATATCAACTGATTGGTTATATAATAAAATTCAATTTTTCAATGACACAATCATTAGGAGAGTAGGATATATTTAAGTGTCACAAAATTAATAACTTATTTTTTTATTTTAACCTTAAGGTTTGTTGAACACTTTTAAATTTAAATTTGTCTCTCTCCAATAATTCTATCGATGATCGAACCCGAAATTTGTTAGATCAAATACTTATCTTTTTACTATTAGATTAAACCATTGGAGTTATTTTTCATATAAATGTTGTTTTCATATTTCAATTGGTATTGATAATTTTTGTGCTAAAAACTATTTTATATATGCATATATTCTTTTGTGGCCATTTATTTTTTTTGTGTGTAACTTTGTGACGTATAAAACACAAAAACTGAATTATTAACTTTAGTGAAATGGACAATTTGTAAAACTTGGGTCGATGTCAGAAAGATGAGGCATTAGATGAAATTATACCTAAATTTTTTTAATTTGAATGGGTAGGTTGGTAGGATTCCTATAAACATACATGTCTACTACATTTAGATTAATTTATTATGTTATTATTTTCAAAATTAAAATTTTAAAATAATTGCCGAAAAGGATCGCCAGTTAACTTTTCAGTTAAATTATGACATCAAGATATTGAGATTCAATTAGTTTTAGAGCACTGTACTGTAAAGATATTTTGTGCCGGTAATAATAGAGTTCGATTAGAATTTGTGTTCGCCTAACACAAAAAAATCTTATAATCGATTTATAAGATTAAGACTGTTTTCACTTAACTTATAATTATATTTTCAAATTTTATATCATTTAATATAAAACTTTTAACACCTTTTAAACTGCTTCGCTTGACATTTTGAATAGTTTTGTCTAAATATGTGAGAATGTTTTAAACTAGTTGTAAGATAACCCGATTGAAAAATGGTGTAATAAATAAGACATTTTCCGACTACTAATTTTAAGTCAATTTTTAGGAAACAATGCAACCATAGTATATACGGCTGGAGTTGATGAATTAAAGAATAATAAAGTAGAATGATAAGGAGGTTGAAGATAAGGAAGTTGAAGATTGTATTCAAGCTCTCGGCAAATACTAATAATATTATTTTTAGGAATCTGCTTAAAAAGTATTTATTTTTTTAAATAAATTGATTCATTTTTAAAACAAACAGAATTAATCTCCAGCTCATTGAAAATCAACCAGAACTGAATATTGTTGGAATAGATTGTATAATTGAGAGAAATTGAAATTGAGAAGAAAACAAAAAGTTCAGAAAACGAAGATTGATTATCAATCTTCACAATCTGGAGAATGTTCTCCGTTTTCATATTCTTTTCAAACAATTTTATATCATTTTTTAGTATCTTACAAAACTAAATCTCAACTACCTTTTAACTAACTTCTAACATTAATTCTTAACAACTTCTTAACCACCCTAACTGAGTTACTATCATATTACAATCATTTTGAATTAACCATAACTAACACTCTTCCTAATTCAACATGATTAAGGTAGTGTTACTCCAAGCTTGTCTCTCATCTCTTAGAACTTCACCTTCTTCAAGCATTTGGTTAGGATGTCAGCCTTTTGATCCTTGGTGCTGCAATGCTCCAATTTTATTTTGCCTTTTGTGACTTGATCCCTTAAGAAGTGAAATCTCGTTTATATGTTTTTGCTCTTCCCATGGACACTTGGATGTCTTGCTAGGTCTATAGCTGATTTTTTGTCTATCTTCATCTTCACTGCATCATTCTTCACTGCATCATTACTTCTCAGTCCCAGTTCTGCCAACCATACAGCTTGACATGCCCCCATGGATGCAGCCACATATTCAACTTCACAAGTAGACAATGCAACTGTGCTTTGCTTCCTTGAGCACCATGAGATTGGTGACTCATTTATCATGAAAACATAGCCAGAGGTGCTCTTCCTATCATCTTTATCTCCACATCATTCTGCATCAGTGAAACCAATCAAACCAGTTTCAATTCCAACCTGCTTCTTAGCATAGTGCAATCCCAGCTCACTTGTTTCCTTGATGTACCTCAAAATTCTTTTAGCTGCCAAATAGTGAGATGTTCTAGGCTTTTCTATGTAACTACTAACCAGTTCAACACGGTGAGCTATGTTTAGCCATGTGTTGCACAAATATCTCAATGATCCTATTAATTGCTTGAATGTTGTAGAGTCAACCAACTCCTCATTGTCTTCTTTTGATAGGATCAAACCTGCTTCTAATGGAGTATCAACCCCATTGCAGTCTTGCATCTTAAATCTCCTTAGTACGTCATTAGCAGACTTCTTTTGGTGCATAAAAGTTCCATTTTCTTTAATTACAAACTCAATACCCAAAAAATATGATAGCATGCCTAGATCAATCATTTCAAATTCCTTCTCCATTTTGATTTTGAATTCATGAATCTCTGCTTCATTGCTACCAGTCAGCAATAAATCATCTATGTATAGGCATATTAGTAGTGCAGGTGCTGCTGCTCTCTTCTTAACATAAACTCCATGCTCATTGACACATTTTTCAAATTGCTGCTCAATGAGAAATCTATCAATCCTCTTGTTCCAGGCCCTAGGAGCTTGCTTCAAGCCATATAGTGCTTTCTTCAGCTTATATACACTGTCTTCCTTGCCTCTTACTTCATATCCTGGTGGCTGCTTTACATACACTTCTTCCTCCAATGATCCATTGAAGAATGCTGATTTAACATCCAGCTGATGCATAGACCAGTCTTTGTAGCTAGCCATTGAGACTACCATCCTTACTGTTTCAATTTTGGCTACTGGGGCAAATACCTCATCATAGTCCAGGTTGGCTTCTCACAGACTCAAAAACTGGCTGACTTGTTGTTCTTGCAGGTTGGCTTTCATCAAGTCCCACTACTTCTACACAGCTACCTGGACTGATGGAGCTGGCTGGTATGTCTGGACTGGTTGCACTGCTCGAGCTGGCTTCACTTATTTTTCAGTCCCATCCTCTTGATTCATCCACCAGTATGTCCCTACTCATAACCACCTTATTCTTGTTTGGATCATATAGTTTGTAAGCTCCAGTTGCATCATAACCCAACAATATCATTTGTTCAGCCCTGTCATCAAGCTTCCTCCTATTTTGAGCTGGCACATGCCTGAAGCACAGTGAACTAACACTCTCAAATGATTCACAGTTGGCTTTCTTCCAGTCCAAGCTTCTTCAGGTGTCCTAGTACCCAGTCTCTTGGTTGGACACCTATTCAAGATGTATACTGTTATTGAAACTGCTTCCCTCCAGAATTTGTGAGGCTTCTTTCTCCCTTTCAACATGCTTCTTGCCATATTAAGAATGGTTTTAATTCTCCTTTCTGCAGCTCCATTAAGTTGTGGCATATACAGTGCAGTTACTTCATGTATCATTCCCTCTTTATCACAGAATTCATGGAATTCATAGCATTTATATTCACCCCTTCCATCTGTCTTAATCACTTTAAGATTGCAACCACTTTGTTTTTCTGCCATCAACTAGAACCCTATAAACACAACCAACACTTCATTCTTCTTCTTAATTAGATAGACCCAAGTTTTGCTTGTAAAATCATCAATGAATGATACAAAGTAGTGATTACCTCCTATTGACAATTCTTCAAAAAGACCACAAACATCAGAGTAGATTATCTCCATCGTTCTTGAAGATCGAGTTGGCAGTTCAGCCTTGAATGAGTTTCTATGTTGTTGGGCCTGGCAACATTCTTCACACAACTCCTTTGGTTTTTTAATTTCTGGAATTCCTAGCACCATTTCCTTGTGCTGCAACATTTGAAGGCTTTTGAAATTTAAATGTCCAAACCTCTCATGCCACAACCAATATTCATTCTTGATTTCAGCAGCTAGGTACTTGTTCTCATTGATCTTCATAGAATACCCCTTTTCATGCAGTTATCCAAGGCTTAGCACATATAACACATCACATATGAATGATTGTTTGCCATCTTTCCTTTGAATCAACATCTTTCCTACTCCTTCTGCAGTTATTGAACTGTTATCTGCAAATTTGATCTCCATTTTCACCTTCTCATCAATACTCACAAATCAATCTTTATGACCAGTCATGTGATTTGAACAACCTATGTTAAGGTAACACTGCTCTGGGCAGTCATCATCTGATAGTAATTTGCCACAATTGAAGTAATCAGCCACAACTTCATCTTCTTCCATCTGCAATAGTTCGTATTGCCTTCTTAGCATTTGGAGCTTCACTTTCTTGGCCTTGTCCCCACTTGTATATAGGGGTGAACATGGGCGTGGGTAGACCCGCCAACCCGATCTCCCAATCCAACCCAACCCGATTTTTACCCGTACCCGATCACTTTCGGGTCCGACCCAACCCAACCCGTTGAAACCCGCTTATATTTGGGTCGGGTAATGGGTTTAACAATTTGAACCCGTCGACCCAACCCGTTAAATAGTTATATTTTTTTAAAAAAAAATTTGTTTGGCAGGTTCAGTAGTTCAGTAGGGTTTCATTACTCTTCTTCTTATTTAGATTTTCAGCTGTCTTCATCCACTTTTTCGTATATGCCTACTCATAAAATTCATATCTAATTTTTGAATTGTCTCTTTCAAATGAGCAATTTAATTTGAGTTAAATAATATTTATTTAAATGTTATAGTTTTACGTAATAAAGGTATGAACAGAAAACTTATGCTTATAATGAATTTAGTTTAAATTTTTTACATTTGTTAAATACAAATTTTTTTAGTTAAATACTATTTATGAGCAAAATTGATGTTTATGCAAAAGCTTACGATGAATTTAGTTTAAATTTTTTATAATTTAAATCTATTAAACACTTTTTTTTAGTATTTTATTTGAAAATAGTAACTATAAACCAATGAATGGTACTTAGTAAACTAAAATGGTTGGTGGATTATGTGTAACCAGTGGCTAATCTTTGTTGGGACATAGGTTAGGCACGGCCACCCCAAAATTTTCTCTAATCTTTTAAAAATATTTCTTATTTTATTTTATTTATAATACAATAATTTGTTAAATAAAAATTAATATAGATTAAATTAGGTTTATCCTTGTCATTGTGAAAAAGCATTTGAATTGCGGTTCTATAATTGGTGTATTTTATGAGTTGAATTGCGGTTGTTGAGTTATGTTGTTGAGATGTATGTTTCAGTCTAATATGTGAAGATAACACACTATATGTGCATTTTTTCTTGTTACATGAATTAATCTAACCAAATGACATGAAGATTGGTATGTGTAGATCTCATAGGACTGATATGTGTATATGGACATGAAGATTGGTATGTGTAGATTGTTGGATTTATTTTTTTATGTTAGAGGTTGATGAATTTTTTAAAGAATTGCATAATTTGATTGAAATTTTATAGTTGAAGACATTCAAGTATTAAATATATTTTTATTCAATATGTTTTCCTGTAAAATAAAAAAAGGTTATTATTTATGTATGACCCGCCAACCCAACCCAACCCGTTCTTGATCGGGTCGGGTCAGTTCGGGTTATATAAAAAAAATACGGGTTTAGAACTTAACCCAACCCAAAGATAATCGATCGGGTCAGGTCTTGGGATTTGTCAAAACCCGCCCAACCCAACCCACGTACACCCCTACTTGTATAGTACTTTACCAAGATCTCTCATGCCTCCTTTGATGTAGATGCTTTTGAAATCCTCTCAAAGTTGTTTGAATCCACACTTTGTTGGATGTAAAACAATGTCTTGCAATCTTCTTTCTTGCAATCTTTGAAATTTGTTTGTTGTCTTTCTGTTGTATTCGCACCAAGTTGTTCATAGCAATCTTGAACAATCTCAAACACTTCTTGTGCTCCCAGCAACGATCTCATTGAAGCAGACAACCTCTCCTAATTCTTCCCATTAAGGATTGGCAAATTCGCTAGAAATCCTCCCTCATTCATGTCTTCTTTCTTTCTTTCACTCACACTTGTGTTTCCCAATTTTGATTCCCCCTCACACTTGCACTCATGTTTCCCAAGAATTATAACACAAGCTCTTGATGCCAATTGTTGGAATAGATGGTATAATTGAGAGGAATTGAAATTGAGAAGAAAAGAGAAGAAAATCGAAAGTTCAGAAAACGAAGATTGATTATCAATCTTCACGGTTTGGAGAATGTTCTCCGTTTTCATATTCTTTTCAAACAGTTTTATATCCTTTTATAGTATCTTACAAAACTGAATCTCAACTACCTTTTAACTAACTTCTAACATTTTTAATAACTTCTCAACCACCCTAACTGAATTACTATCATATTACAATCATTTTGAACTAACCATAACTAACAAATATGCCAATATCTTACACAATTGTCTATCTACAATTATAAATGTGGGTATTTATTTTATTTTTTTAAGAAGATAAGGTGAGTTTATGTATATGTTGAAATATGTATACAAGTTAAACAATATGTAGGTCCATATCTAAGACTATAACCAATTTAAATGTGCTCCATATATAGCTTAAAAAGAATTCTATAAAAAATTGTCAAAGCTCTTTAAAATCTTCTATCTTAATATATTGAAATTCTTTAAATCACTGCAATTATGTTAAAAAAATAATTAGTTCTATTTTTTTTAACTAAAATTAGTTCGATGTTAAACTATTATTTAAAGCAGAGATCAATATACACCAAGAGAGTATTACCACTCATCTATTGTCATAATGTTTGAGACAATGGTAAACATGTTCTTTATATTTCATCCAAAAAAAAAGTTCTTTATAACAAATTGTAATCATATTCTCACCATTATTCTTCTTATTTCTCTTAAAACTCAAAGACTAATATAGCCAACCAGAAGGAATATATTTTATTGAACGATAGCAAACTAAGGCTATATATATCCCGTACAAAATGACTGAAAGAATAAATAGCTAACCACATCTAACGGCCCTATAATGTAGTGAAAAAAATCAAAGCAGTAAACAAACTCCTAAAGAATAGGTCTCCCTAAATACTAGGACTTATTAAACAAACTGAAAAACAAACAAAGACTAAGTCTATCATTCCTTCCCTTAAACTAATGCATCTTAGCTTCCTTCTGTAACTTCAGTCACTCCAAGCATGTCGCGAAGCTTCTCAAACTGCTCTAACTTCAGTGGCTTCGTCATAATGTCTGCAATTTGTTCTTGAGTGTTGATGTAGCTCAGTTTAATGATTTCATCATTCACCAAGTCTCTAAGGAAATGAAATGTTACATCGATATGCTTGCTCTTGCCATGGAATACTGGATTCTTTGATAACTGTATGGTAGAGTTGTTATCACACATGATCACCGTACTTGTCTTCTCTTCAATTCCAAGTTTCTCCAATATCCTCCTGAGCCAAACACACTGACAACCGCACATCGTCGTAGCTATATATTTTGCCTTCGTAGTGGACAGAACAACCAATAGTTGTTTCTTTGATGACCACGAAACAACTCCAGCTCCCAACATAAATACAAATCAAGGTGTACTTCTTTGATCACCCAAGTCACCAGCATAATCACTATCCGTAAATGCCAAAAGTTTCAAGCTACTCTCCTGCTTTTTGTAGAAAATTCCATGATCAGTTGTACCTTTTAAGTACCTCAAAATTCTCTTTGCTACGAGCCAATGTGACATAGTAGGACTTGTCATGAACCTGCTTATTAAGCTAACACCATACATTAAGTCAGGCTTAGTTGCAGTCAAATACATGAGACTTCCAACCAATGGCTTTGTACCTAGCACTATTGGATTCTTGACTACATTGCTATTTTCCATGACAAACCTTGCTAATACTTCCCATGTATACCTTCTATGGCATATGAATATTCCATCTGAACACTGTTTAACTTCTATCGCCAAAAAATATTTCATTTTTCCAAAATAAGACATATCAAATTATGACATCATTGAAGCTTTAAACTCATCAAACATGCTTATATCATTCCCAGTAAAAATCAAATCATCAACATATAGGCTAACTATCAAAACTTTACCTCCTTTTGTCTTGGTGAACAAGGTGTGCTTGTTGGGACATCTTTCAAATCCTTCATGCACAAAGTAGACTTCAATTCTACTATACCACGCTCGTGGTGCTTATTTTAGTTCGTAGAGTGCGCTCCTTAGCTTGTAGACTTTCTCTTCTTCTCCCCTTTTAATGAATCCATCTAGTTGCTGAACAAACACTTCCTCCTTGAGTTCACCGTGAAGAAAGGCACTATATACATCAAGTTGAAAGACCTCCCAACTGAATTGAGCAGCCATTGAAAGTATCACACGAATGGTGTCAAGCCTCGCCACTGGAGCAAATACTTCAGTGTAATCTATTCCATGACGTTGCGCATACCCTTTTGCAACCAACCTTGCTTTGACTTTCTCTATTTCTCCAACTTCATTACGCTTAGTCTTGAACACGCACTTAACCTCAATAGGCTTTACTCCTTTAGGCAATATTGTAAGCTCCCAGGTTTGATTCTTTTCTATGGCCTCAATTTGATTTGACATTGCTTCCCTCTATTTCTTGCTTTTATTTGCTTCACCAAATGTAACTGGATCAATTACTGCTATCATTACATTGAGATTCTTTTCCTCTGAAAGTCCTTCCCATGTTTCATAAACTGCCATCCAACCTGGTGCTCTCATCCCTTCAACTAATTCTCCAAATGCGTCAAACACATCAAGTGTACTCAGATTTTGCTCATTTAAGGGTGTCTCTGTTAGACTACTGTTTGAGTTGTTGCTCGAATTTCTTGTTTCACCACTTTCTTCTTCAATCTGATCATCACTTTCATCTTCAATGATGCCATCATCCCATTCTAATATATCTCCCTTGATTTTCTTGTTTGTGCTGCAATAGTCCCAGCTTTCTTCTTCTTCAAAAATTACATCCCTACTGATTATAATTTTCTTCGAAACCGGATCACATTATCTTCATGCTTTCGATTCTTCGCTGACTCCTAAAAAAATACACTTTTTGCTCTTATCATCTAACTTGTTCCTTTTTTTCTCTAGCACATGGACGTGTGCTACACAGCCGAAGATTCGAAAATACTCCACCACTGGTTTTGTATTTTGAACTACATTACCATAACATGCCTCTTCTAGTGTTGTATTTTGAACTACTGTTGTTGGACATCGATTTTGAATGTGCACACACCATCGCACAACATTCATAATTGTTATGTTATTCCTCTCGGCAACTCCGTTCTGATGGGGGTATAGGTTGCTGTCAGTTGTCTACTAATGCCTTGTGATCAACAAAATTCTCCGAACTCATTTGAGTTGAACTCACCACCCCTATTTGTCCTCAAACATCTTATGTATGCCTCTGTATGCTTTTCAACACAAGCCTTGAAGTTTCTGAATGTGACAAAAGCTTCTGTATTTTCATGCAAGAAATAGACCCAAGTTTTAAGAGTAAAGTCATCGATAAAACTTAAATTGTACCTCTTGTTGCTGCTAGAAGTTGGCATGATAGGACCACATATGTCTGAATGGATTAGCTGTAGCGGTTTTGATGCCCTCCATAAGCTTTTCTTGGGTATAGGCTCTCTATGTTGCTTGCCAGTCAAACATGTGGTGCATATCTTCTTTGGAGGCTTCAACAAAGGTAAACCAATTACCATCTTGTTGATAGACAACATTCTCAATCCCTTGTGATTCAAGTGCCCAAATCGACAGTGCCAGATATGAGCTTCTTTGTCAGCCACTCCTTTAGTCTTTAGGCACATAGAGCTCTTAGTTTCCATGAAGGCTAACACAAAGAACATTTTGTTCCCACTCATACCAGTTTGCATAATCAAACCTCTCTTAAGATGAAACACTTTGCAAGTCCTATTTTGAATCAAAATAGCTAATCCTTTCTCTTAAAGCTGTCCCAAGCTTAATAAATTGATTTTAAGCTCAGGAATATAGTAAACATCATAAATCACCTAGATTATGCCATTCACTTCCACTCTTATGCATCCTTTTGCAACCACTACCATTGTTGTGTCATTCCCAAGTTTTATTGTTCCTCTAAACTCTTCTTCTAGATCAAGGAACCATTATTTGTTCCCGGTCATGTGATTACTGCATCTTGAGTCGAGGAACCACACCTTGTCCCTCTTTTTTTTCATGATGCTCTACATATGACATCAGTAAAAGCTTCTCTTATTCTTCTAACTCAACATAATTTGCTTTCTTTTCCCAGTCAGGACATTCATATTGAAAGTGTCCTAACTTTTGACATTTGAAACCCTCAATGATTACTTTGCTTAGAGGTTGTCTTCCTCTTCCTCGACCATGTCCTCCTCTGAACGCGCCTCAACCTCTACCTCTGCCTGCTCTGTCTTCATGAGCCATTCAACATATGTTCCTCCTTAAGATAGCCCTGTATCCTTTGTTCTTTAACCAGCAGACTCTTGTGCAATTCATCGATGCTTAACGTACTTAAATCATTTGACGCCTCTATTGAGCAGACAACATAATTGAATTTGGGAGTCAAAGATCTAAGTACCTTACAAACCACTATACCATGCTTTATTGTCTCGCCATTTGACTTCGTTTTGTTTACTGTAGACAAGGTTCAACCCAGGTAACTGTCTACCTTTTCTCCTTCTTTCATGGTGAGAAACTCAAACACTCAGTGCCTGAAGTTGATCCCTTTTCCCCTTAGTGGATCCTTGATACTTCTGCTTCATTGAATTCTAGATTGCCTTCGACGTCCTTTTGTCGAGAATTGTCTCTAAAATTTGTCTATCTATTGCCTGGAATAGATAGTTTTTGACCTTCAAATCTTTGAGTTTGGCTTCCTCCACCATCTTCCTCTATGTGTCATTTGCTGATGACGTCCCAATTGCCAGTGTCGGGATTCCTTCATCCACCAGACTCCACATCTCCTTACTTCTCAGAAAGTTCTCCATCGTCATTGCCCAATAACTGTAATGGCCATCGAATCTTGGGATGGAGGTTTGCAGAAACTTCTCCGATGTTGACATTCTGCTCTCTCTCTCTCTCTCTCTCTCTCTCTCTCTCTCTCTCTCTCTCTCTCTCTCTCTCTTTCTCTCTCTCTCTGTTTCACTCAAACTCTTTCACACAATCAGGCCCTTTACAGAGCTCTGATACCAATTGTTAAAACTCAGAGACTAATATAGCCAACTGGAAGGAATGTATTTTATTGAACGATAACAACTAAGGCTATATATATCCAGTACAAAATGACTAAGAGAATAAATAGCTAACCATATCTAACAGCCCTATAATGTAGCGAAAAGAATCAAAGCAGTAAACAAACTCCTAAAGAATGAGTCTCCCTAAATACTAAGACTTATTAAACAAACAAAGACTAACTCTATCAATTTCGACACCTACAAAATTAAATATGAGTTAAAAATATAAAATTATTATTATAACTTGTAAATGGATCTTTATTAGGTGTAAAACTACTTACATCGAGAAAATCTATGTATGCTTAGGATTTTGGTTAGCATAATTAAACGTCCAATATCTGTTAAAAGTCCTTTGAGGAAAATGTAATATTTATGAGTTAAAACATTTTCATCAAATTAATACATATATTACAAAGTTATTTAAAAATACTAAAGCTTATATATCAATTTTTCCCTGATGTTTGAATCTGGAGTGAACAAAAGTGAACGTTTACAAATCCATATAATTTTACTACGTCTTGGACAAAACACCAAATATTGAAAATGATCATTGAAAGGGAAAATAATTTTTAAATCATTATCATAACAATTAATAGTTCAAACATGGATAAAAGGACACAAGTATATAAAACAGTTATGTTCTCTAAATAAAATGTACTCCCTCCGTCGTTAATTAAAAGATCTCTTTCACTCTTTCTAAGTCCCCTATTATAAGTTTCTTTACAAAATTCAACATACATTAATGATTTGTTTACAAAAATTAGGGGTGTACGTGGGTTGGGTTGGGCGGGTTTTGACAAAACCCAAGGCCCGACCCGATCAATTATCTTTGGGTTGGCTTAAGTTCTAAACCCATATTTTTTTTATTTAACCCGACCCGAACCGACCCGATCAAGAACGGGTTGGGTTGGGTTGGGTTGGCGGGTCATACATAAATAATAAGTTTTTTTTTTTATTTTACAGGAAAACATATTGAATGAAAATATATTTAATACTTGAATGTCTCAAAACTATAAAATTTCAATCAAATTATGCAATTCTTTAAAAAACTCATCAACCTCTCACACAAAAAAAAAAATTCAACAATCTTCAATTACATAAATAAATTCAACAACAGTAAATCATTAAAATATGAAAATTCATCAATTCTAAGAAATGTCAACTTCAAGTACAAGCACTTAACAAGTTTCTCAAAGTATGAGATCTACACATACCAATCTTCATGTCACTTGGTTAGATTAATTCATGTAACAAGAAAAAATGCACATATAGTATGTTATCTTCACATATTAGATTGAGACATACATCTCGACAACATAACTCAATAACCGCAATTCAACTCATAAAATATACCAATTATAGAACTCAACATTAAAACAACATAAAATTCATGTGTCCCTATCAAATGTTTTTTCACAATGACAAGGATAAACCTAATTTTAATCTATATTAATTTTTATTTAACAAATTATAGCATTATAAATAAAATAAAATAAGAAGTATTTTTAAAAGATTAGAGAAAATTTTGGGGTGGCTGTGACCAACCTATGTCCCAAGAACTATTAGCCACTGGTTACATAGTTACTATTTTCAAATAAAATACTAAAAAAAAGTGTTTAATAGATTTAAATATAAAAAATTCAAACTAAATTCATCGTAAGCTTTTGTATAAGCATCAATTTTGCTCATAAATAGTATTTAACTCAAATGAATAATATTTAACTAAAAAAATTTGTATTTAATAAATGTAAAAAATTTAAACTAAATTCATTATAAGGATAAACTTTCTGTTGATACCTTTATTACGTAAAACTATGACAAAATATAACATTTAAATAAATAGTATTTAACTCAAATTAAATTGCTCATTTGAAATAGACAATTCAAAAATTAGATATGAATTTTATGAGTAGGCATATACGAGATTACAATGTCAAAACAAATTAATCGAGTTTAGTGTTTAGCCTAGACGCATGAACACTTGCATCAACATTCATATAAAAATTATTTGTTAATAATATCTTATTATAACTAATTCTTCAAAAAGTCTTGAAGAAGGTATAGGCAGAAAGTGGATGAAGGAAGCTGAAAATCTATATAAGAAGAAGAGTAATGAAACCCTATTGAACTAGCCAAACAATTTTTTTTTAAAATATAACTAGTTACCGGGTCGGGTCGACGGGTTGACGGGTTCAAATTGTTAAACCCATTACCCGACCCAAATATAAGCGGGTTTCAACGGGTTGGGTTGGGTCGGACCCGAAAGTGATCGGGTACGGGTAAAAATCGGGTTGGATTGGGTTGGGTGATCGGGTTGGCGGGTCGACCCGCGCCCATGTTCACCCCTAACAAAAATACTCCTAATCAATTTATCATTGAAAACCATAACTTCTTTTTATAATTTCTTTTATGATATTAATAATTATAAAGGTAAATATGTAAAACTAACATACTTTTTTAATATATTTATTACTACAAACTATTTTTCTTAATATCTATGAAATTTGTTGGAGGGTCTTATAGCAAAAGACGGAGGAAGTAGGTAGCTCACAATATCTCCAACTATTCTGCCATTTTTTTATTAACCTTGAAAATATCTATTATTCTAAATAACCAAAAGAGTGTATTTTTATGAAGAGGCATTTAATATATCTAAGATGTTCAAATAAAATTGTACAAAATATACAAAGTAAACTAAAATATGAAACTTATGTGCAACCATAATTGGAGTACAACCATTGCAAGAAGCACATCGTTAGTTAAAAATTATACAAAATATACAAAGTAAACTAAAATATGAAACTTATGTGCAACCATAATTGGAGTACAACCATTGCAAGAAGCACATCGTCAGTTAAAAATTATACAAAATATACAAAGTAAACTAAAATATGAAACTTATGTGCAACCATAATTGGAGTACAACCATTGCAAGAAGCACATCGTTAGTTAAAAATTATATAAGTATCTTGAAGTCGATTAAAAATATATTGGATATGGAATCAATACAATTATCCTTGGTGCTCACACTCAAACCCACAAGAGAACGTTGTTAAGCTATGACTTCATTAAATATTGTAAAACGTTGATAACATTGGCAATGTAAGTGAGATAAAGTGTGAGGTTAAACATATATGTTGGAACCAAGATGGCCTAGCAAAATATATCATATCATCTCAAGTGTGTTGATCATATATTCAAGACTCTCAAAACATCATTTCTTCAAGAACTATATAAAGTCAACTTCAACTATATAAAGCCAACTTCAACGGTGAAAAAATGTCTTAATCTTTTTTTTAGAAGAGATGATAAATTTAATCATAATTAACTCACACAACTGTGAGGTTCCAGGTTCGAATCCGGAACAAGACGTCTAATCTAACAATATTGATATTTGTCCGTTGAACTATGACTTAAATACAAAAAAAAACGTCTTATTCTCCATTTGATTGAATAGTGATTGTGAATAGATGGTAAATAAATATTCTCAAGAACTTGAAAAACATTCCAATCACAAACCATCACCAGAAATTCAATCATCTAAAATATACGAAAGTATGATAAATAATCAAGAACTAAAAGATTTGAGAGCAAGTGTACTATTCTGAAAAACATATTTTCTTTGATAAGAAATTTTTCCTAACTGTATTTTGAACTTAATAATTGTATTTACTCTATTGAGAGCAAACCTTAATATTACTTCAAATTTGATTTGAAAACTTATATTTTTGGCCCAACAATGGTGGTTTTCTCTAGGAGTGTTTGTGACGTGGTTTGGATCGGTTTTGAAACAAAAAACCACCTGATCCAAATATAAAATTGTATGTCATTTTATTTGTTTTAGATGACACATTTAAAAAATATTTCATTTGATCCAATCCAATTACAAACAATTTAATTTGGATCGGTTTTTGGATATCTAAATTACAATTGTAAAAAATTTATTAATATTAATATTATAAAAACACGTAAAATAGTAAGTTTGATTCAAAATATAATATATAATAAACAAAAAATTAACATTACAAAATAACAATATCTGATTACGGTTGAATTATATGAAATAAATATAAAAAAAAATTAATTAAATTAAACTAATAAGTGTTATTAGGAAAAAAATTAAAAACCAACAAATAATATATTAATGCAATATACCACCATACCAATGAAAAATAAGTATTATAAATTATATGTGCAATTTGGTTTGGTTTGGTTTAGTTTTGAAAAAGGAATACGAAATTCAATTCGATCTATACTGTTTTCACAAAATAACATTAAAAAAATGATTTTGTGCGAACTTTTTTTTTATCAATTTGCAATTTAATTGATTATGATATGAACACTCCTAATTTCTGTTGAGACAAAATCTCAAATTAATATTTTGATTATAATCTAACAAAGTTAATTAATACTTCTAATTATGATTCTAAAAATTATTTTGTTATTTAACATGTGTTTTTGAGTGTATTAATCAAAGTTATGTATTAAACATATCAACACAAGATCATATTAGAAGAAGCAAGTTCATTCAAATAAACGAAGAAGATTCTAACAAAATTCTGGAAAAACGAAGATCGTTCTTCACGGCCTTTAGTTCTATTCAAAACCTAGAATGTTCATGTTCTTAAGGATATAAGATAAAGGTCGTTTCTGGTGTATGCAATCATTCTCTACAAAGCTATCAAAAGTATACAAAGATCACATTAGAAAAAGATTCATTCCAAAAACAAAGGCAAAAGCTATGCTTCATAATCAAACAAGCAAGATCATTCTCCAATTTGAGCAAGTAGCAAGAACAACATTGACAGATCCGATTGGACATTGCAACTACATCTCTGAGTACTCTGCACACGTGACAGAAAGCAGAATATTACTTCGAGACATCTGTTAAAGAAACTTAACCTCGACACCTCTCAAAACAGCAACGAAGATCATTCTGGTTTTGCAAGAACATTCCTACTTTAAGACAACACTTATCCACTTAAATTGACACAAGACAGCTGAATCTTCTTCAACGGCTAGATGAGCTATCATCAACCTTCTTGAAGCCTATAAAAGGAACCTCAAGATCAAGGGTAAGGAAAGAGATTTAAGTGCAAAGTAATATATCACATATACTATCATACTCGAAAGTTCATAAGCTCTTCAATCAAAAGGAAAGGTTTCAGTTATGTTCCATCTAGATCTCAGAATCATTCTACTGAGTCCTTAGCCAAGAATCTAAACTCAAACAAGTGTTGAGTACACTCAGATTCATCAAACTCTTTCAATCATCACATTTGTAACTCAAGACTATTGTGTTAAATATAGTTTGAGTAAATTGTAAAAATCATTTATGATTAAAAGGTGATATGTAAAAATCCTCTCTAAAGATTGAAAGGTAACCTGTGGAAATCCTTTATAGGTTGAAAGGTAACATATTGTAACAGATCAACATTGATCTGGAAAGGTTGTGTGAAAACCAAGAACAATCTTGTTTTGAACAATTAGTGAAAAATCTCACAATTGTGAAGACTGGACATAACTCACTTAGGGTGAATCAGAATATATCTCTGTGTGATCTTCCTTCCCTTATCTCTATTTGTTTATGATCAACTAACCATATATCTCATAGATAAGTTAATTTTTGTGATTTCACTACCCAAGAACGTTATGTTTTTATTGTGTTTTAAAACCAAGATTAATCTTGAGTTAAATATTTTGAGATTAAACAGGAATATTTTTTAAAAAAGGCAATTACAATTCAAACTAATCTTTCTTGTAATTGAAATTGTCACCTCAATTGGCATTAGAGCCAGTCTCTAAGGATTAACACTCAAAAGTGCTAGAATAAAGATTTAGGAAGCAATGTCAAAAGCCAATTACATCGTTGAAGGAGGATAATCAAACAGGCCACCTTACTTTGATGGCACATACTACTATTTCTGGGAAAGCAAGATGCAACTGTTTCTTAAATCACAAGACACAGGAATGTGGCGCATCATTATATATGGAGATTTCATACCAGGAATCGACCAAACTGACTCAACATCTGTTGAAAAGAAATAAGCAGATTGGACAACAAAAGATAACGTTAAGGTACTTCTAAACTCTAAAGCTCAATTATTTTTATCATGTGCCTTGACCAGGGAAGAAATTGAATGAGTCGGTGAATATGACACGGCTAAAAGGGTATCGGACACACTATAAACTCATCACAAAGGAATAAGTCATGTTAAAGAAACAAGAATTGATAAAGGCATAAGAAAGTTTGAACAGTTTGAAATGAATGAAGGATAAACTATTGAAGAAATGTATTCAAGGTTTACAACTATTGTAAATGAAATGCGCTCCTTAGGCAAAGCATACTCAGTACAAGACATAGTAAGAAAAATAATGAGATGTCTTCCAGTCATATGGAGACCGATGGTGACAGCCATAAGTCAAGCCAGGAATCATTAAGTACTCGGATTAGAAGAACTAGTTGGAACCTTACGAGCACATGAAGTGCTGCTACAAGAAGACAAACTAGCAAAGAAGGGCAAAATAATAGTCTTGAAAGCTTATCAAAATTCACACGAAAGTATGCAATTGCAACCAGATGAAAGAGAAGATTTAGAAGAAATCGGACAGGAAGATGCTGATGAAAAAATAGTTCTTGTTACGAGAAAAACCCAAAGGATGATGCGGAGAAGAGATCAGATCAAAAAAGGGTTTCCAAATAAAAAGGAAATTTTCGAAACAGAGGTAGACACAAGTCAAATTACATGTTTTGGATGCAACAAACTAGGACATTACAAAACTGAATGTCCGTTGAATAAAAAAGCCCCTAAAAGATTTCCCTTCAAGAAAAATCCATGATGGTTACCTGGGATGATTTTGATGAATCAAAAACAGATGAGTCTGAAGAAGACAACATATGTTTGATGGAAAATTTAGAAGACAATGAGGTAATAAATTCTGAACTATGTCCTCTAAGTGAACAAATGGAAAAAGAGTTTGACAACTTACTAAACGATTCAAACCTCCTTGTTCAAAAATGTAGTTCTCTAAGAGACCAAGTTTTCAAAGAAAAAAGGGAAAAAGAGAAACCTCAGGCTATCATTGATGAACTAAATAATATCATTCTAAGCATGCAAGAATCTCATCTTAAGAAAACCGAGGAAACTAAAAATCCAGAACGTTCTACGATTCAAAAGGAAAATATTCTTCTTAAAACAGAAATTGAAATCCTCAAAAATGATTTGGGAAATTTTATCAAATCTACTAAAACCTTTCAAGAAAATCATGGGATCCCAAGTAGGGATATTTGATAAAGTTGGACTTGGTTTTGACAAAACCCAAAAATAAAAACTTTACGAAAACTTTTTTGCTCTTGAAAGAAAGAAAGGCAAGTGCAAAACAAGATGTTCATACTGTAAAAAAAATTGAACATCTAGAGTATGCATGTTATTTAAAAAAAAAGATGAAAAATTCAAAGCAAAACGGTCACTTAAAAAGCAAGAACATTCTGCAAACAGAAAATGACATTCTTCACAAAGTTTCAAAAAGAAAGAATGTTCTGATCAAAACCTTCTTCAATAAGAAAATGTTTTTTCTGCTCAAAAATTGGACATGCTGAATCACAATGTTACTTTAAAAAATCTAGTATTAAGGGAAAAACTAACTCTCAAGGACCTAAGACCAAATGGGTACCTAAAAATCTGGTAACATCTAACACAGGTTGGTTATCAAAATATCAAGAAAAAGCCATGGTACTTCGACAATGGTTGTTCAAGACATATGACAGAAAATAAACAATTTTTTATGTCCTTCATCAAAAAGGATGGAGGGTCAGTAATATTTGGGAACAGTGATCAAACTAAAATCAAAGGTAAAGGTACTATATGTAAGGAAAACTCTGCTAAAATTACTAATGTTCAATATGTTGAAGGTCTGAAGTGTAATCTTCTTAGCATTAGTCAACTATGTGAAAATGGCTTTGAAGTTATATTTAAACCAAACATATACGAAGTCAGAATCGCAAACTCTGGTGAAATTTTGTTCTCTAGATCCAGAAAGAAAAACCTCTATGTTTTATATCAATAAAACATAGAGGAATTACTAGTTGAATCGTGCTCCATGTCCATCAATAAAGACAAATGGATATGGCATAACTGAACTAGACATGTTAGTACGAAAACAATCTCAAATTTATCCAAATTAGATCTTGTTAGAGGACTGCCCAAAATAAAATTTGAAAATGATAAAATATGTGAAGCTTGTGCAAAAGGAAAACAAGTTAAGAGTAGTTTTCATTCAAAAGATTTTATATCAACTAAAAAACCTCTTAAACTACTTCACATTGATCTTTTTGGTCCTATCAAAACCACAAGTTTAGGAGGAATGAAATATGGTTTTGTTATTGTTGATGATTTTTCTCAATACACATGGTACTGTTTTTAAAACAAAAGGATGATGCATTCGATGCTTTCAAAACTTTCTGTAAAAATATACAAAATGAAAAAGACTCTTAACATAATCTAATTAAGAAGTGATCATGGAGGAGAATTCATAAACACTTCTTTTAAAACATTTTTTGATGAACTTCTCAACAAAATGGAGTTGTTGAACGCAAGAATAGAACATTACAAGAAATGGCAAGAACAATCTTGGAATAATCAAATGTTGAAAAATATTTATGTGCTGAAGCTATCAATACTTCATGCTACATTTTGAACCGAGTATCCATAGGAAAATCATTAACAAAACACCCTATGAAATATGGAAAACTAGAAAACCAAATATTTCATACTTTCATATTTTTAGGTGCTACTGTTACATTTTAAATAACAAAGAAAATTTAGGAAACTTTGATGCAAAATCAAACAAAGTCATTTTCTTAGGATACTCAACCGATTCCAAAGGGTATCGAATATTGAATTTGAGAACAAAAATTGTTGAAATAAGCATGCATATATTATTTGAGGATCTTGATGTAAGTAAGATAGATGATGAAGAAGAAGAAGAAGAAGAAGAAGAAGAAGAAGAAGAAGAAGAAGAATATGGATAGCAACAACAGATTGTTCCTCAGAAAAATGAGATCGATAAACAATCTTCGTTTTAAACTCCTCATTGAAGCTGGAAAATCATAGGGGACCATCCACAAAATCAAATTATAGGAAATACACCTGATGGAATCAGAACAAGAATGTCATTTAAACATGACATCAACAACAACATGGCAATGATATCTCAAATAGAGCCAAAATCAATCAAAGAAGCCACAGTTGATCAATCTTGGATCAAAGCAATGAAGTAAGAAATTCTTCAATTTGAAAAGAATGAAGTATGGACTCTTGTCCCAAATCCACAAGATTAAACGATCATTGGAACAAGATGGGTATTCAAAAACAAGTTGGATGTAGAAGATAAAGTTATAAGAAACAAAGCAAGGCTGGTAGCTCAAGGGTACAGTCAACAAGAAGGTACAGACTATGATGAGACCTTTGCTCTAGTTGCAAGGTTAGAAGCTTTCAGAATTCTTCTTGCATATGCATCTGATAAACTCATTAAAAAAATTTAAATGGGTGTCAAAAGTGCATTTTTAAATGGTTTCTTAAACGAACAAGTATATGTTCATCAACCTCCTGGTTTTGAAAATCAAAAGAAACCAAATCATGTTTTCAAACTTACCAAAGCTTTATCGGGATTAAAACAAGCCCCTAAAGCATCGTATGATAGATTAAGCTCCTTTCTAATCAAAAATGGATTCTACAGAGGAAAAACTGACACAACACTTTTTAAGAAAATTGATAACAATGATTTACTTATTGTTCAAGTGTATGTTGATGACATCATATTTGAATCAACAAATGAAAAAACGTGTAAGGATTTTTCAAATCTCATGCAAAGCGAATTTGAAATGAGCATGATGGGAGAGTAGAGATATTTTCTTGGTTTACAAATTAAACAGCATAGAGACGGAATCTTTATATGTCAAGAAAAATACATAAAAGATCTCTTAACAAAATACAAAATGAATGAAGCCAAAATAATGTCAACTCACATTCATTCATCCTCCATTTTAGACAAAGATGAACAAGGAAAATACATTTCTGAAAAAGAATAATAAGGAATGATAGGTTCATTACTCTACTTAACCGCAAGTTGACCAGATATCATGTTTGTAGTAGGATTATGTGCTACGTTTCAATCTTCACCAAAAGAATCTCATTTCTCTGCTGCAAAAAGAATTTTTCGTTACCTTTTCAGTACTACTGATCTTGGCCTTTGGTATAGCAAAGGAACTCATTTTGATCTTGTAGCTTATTGCAATGCTGACTATGCCAGAGACAAAATTGAAAGAAAAAGCACAAGTGGTGCATGTCAGTTTCTTAGAAAAGCCTTAATAAGTTGGTCATGTAGAAAGTAGAATACAATCACATTATCAACTACTTAAGGGGAATATGTCTCAGCTGCAAATTGTTGTTCCCAAGTTCGATGGATTACAAACCAACTTGAAGACTTTTCAGTAAGTTATTCCAATTTACTGTGATAATATGAGTGCCATCAATCTCTCTAAAAATCTCATTCAACACTCAAGATCTAAACACATTGAAATAAAACATCATTCATAGGATCCCAGACCAAGACCAAGCGACCTCCCATAAATAAATTATGAGTCTTCCAATTAAAAAGTATTTTACAAATCCTATCATTCATACGATCCCAGAACAAGAATCTCCTCGAATTTCCAACAATAGGCAAACCCTCGTATTTAAAAGGCAAATATTCAACCCTGCAATTAAGCACAATGGCATCCATGTGTATTGTTTTCAGTCAATTTAAAAGCATAGTATCCAAAGAAAGGTTCCAACACCAAGGTCCAAAGAAAAGTTTCTAACACCCAAATGCCTAAAATTGCCTTCGGAGTCGAAATTATGAAGAGGACGATGCAAAACTCGTGTTTACCCTAGTGAATCACATTACATGTATGTAAAGTTATTATTAATAGTAAAATTACATTTATCAAAGGTTTAAATATATTTTTGATTCTTACAATTATAACTTTTTTTATTTTTGATTTCATTTTAAAATAGTCATTCCATCCAATATTCGTTAAAAAACTATAACACCGTTAAATCTAAATATAATTAAAACATAACTTTTTTAACCTAAAAATAAACTCCAATAATATTAAATTATAATCTTTTTTAACCTAAAATTAACTCCAAGTGTTTCATTATTCTTCTCTAAAAAAACCTAAAATTACCTCAAATGTTTTATTCTTCTTCCCCAAATGTTTCATTCTTCTTCTCTAAAAGACTACACACGTACATAAATTAGGGTTAGGGTTCCAAATACAATATTAGTACAAAATTGTGAATGTTGGTTTCTTCTTTCGAGTGATTTGCTTCCATTTTCTTTGCGTTGATGGATGGAAAAAGTGAAATTGAAGCCAGCGATTGGAAATTGGTTCAAAACGATGAACTGGTTGTTTCTGTTATCGACAAATTAAATTATGATTCATCAATTATCAGATCCGATTATTTCTCAATTCTGATTAACATTCCCAATTGGATTTTCAGTAGTTCCAATTTCACCAAGAATCAGATCAACGAATTAAAAATTTTGGTCAACCAAGAAATCTCTAAAGCGAGTTTCACCTTGAAAAGATTATTATAGAAGGTAAGAACTAAAAAAATGTTGAACCAACAATTTCAAAAGAAACCTACCGATATTATCTTAATATCATCGCTATCTTTTATAATATAATACATATTGTTATCTTGCAGCTAACTTGTCAGTGCTGATGCTCTAAATTTGAACCAACAATTTCAAAAGAAAAAATTTTGAAGTTGTTAATTTTAAGTTTTTAATAGGGAAGACGAATGAAACATTTGTAGTTAATTTTAGGTTAAAAAATGTTATAACTTAATTATATTGATGTTTATTTTTAAGTTAAAAAAAGTTATGTTTTAATTATATTTAGATTTAACAGTCTTAGAGTTTTTATAACGGAAGTTTGAGTAAATAATTAAAATGAAACTGTATTTGTAGGGATGTGAATTAGACAAAAAAACTTACGAGAACAAAATCAAAAAATGTTACGATTGCAAAGACCAAAAGACATATTTATATTTAAATTTGTACAAAAATCAAACAAAGTTGAATAATTTTTAGTGTTGATCTAGACATGTTATCTTCTACATGAATATGTTTGGTTCCATAAAATATTTTATTTTTTAATTTTTATTGAAAATAATAATGATATCACCTTCAGTTGTGACCTTTGAGCACGATCAGGGGGCAACCGCCCTTGACTACATAGTTAAAGGGGCAATAATTTTTTCCACTTATATGTAAAATATGCATAAATATTAAGAATGACACTATAGATACCATTTTTTTTTATCGTGTGTATAAAATAAACAAATAAATAAATAAAAGAAATACAAAATAATGGTTGAAAAAAAAAAGAGATATCAAGAAATAATTATGTTAGTTTCTTTCTTCAAAGTAGTAATCAATAAATTTATAAATTTATAATTTTATCAAAAATAATAATGAGGTATTACAAAATTTTATGCGATTACTTCAAAAAAATCTATTCCTTTTTGATAGATAATAGATACATAATACACAAGTGTAATAAAAGCTATAATTTACAGTCACTTTATATTTCTAAAATATAATATTCATATTCTACGTGCATGACTCCAAAATTCATATCGAAAACTTGAGGAAAAGAAGCAAGTGGATTCTCATACATATATGTCAAATTAAAGTAGTAGTAAAACACAATCTTTATTGTATTGAAAATGATTGAATTATAATTAATAGAAAACATACACTATTGATTTATCTAATATTCAATTTTTTTTTTATCATTTCTTTAACTAAAATTCGTAATACTTAAATTTTTAAATTAAAAGTAAAATTTTTTATTTTGGATCAAGTTCAAAAATAAATTTTTAACCAAGAGTACACAATTTAATATCTGATTGGAACAATCATTCATATGTTTTATGTACCTTCTTTGATTGGAAAATCATTCATATGTTTTACTTACCTCCTTACATGTGTACTGATGTAGCTATAGATCTAATAAATATTTGATTAAGTACTTGAAAAAATTGAATTTGCAATTTTTTTTTAACTCAGAAAATGTTATTGTCAGTGTTAAAAAAATTGCCTATCAAATTATAAGAAAAAATACTTTGATAAAAGTTCATCTGAATGCACACAGTAAATATCAATTCTGTTGAGGAACCTTTTAGAATTCATTATTTTTTATATATTGCAGATCGAACAATTGATTCATTTAATAGAATTATTTGAATAATATAACACAAATGAAGAGATTTTTTTAAAAAAATTATTTGTTATGGGAAGACTTATATTGTAGTACCCTAAATTTTTTCAGGGAATTAAAAAAATTATAAAAAATAAGTCATATGTTTAACTTTAATATTTGCCATAATTACAATTTTCCTAAAAAAAATGGTTCCTTCTGGTTCTGATTCCATTTCTGCCTTTGATTCTGGTTTTGGTTCTCTCTCTAGTTTTGGTTCTACCTCTGGTTCTGGTTCTGCCTTCGGTTCCCTCTGGTTCGGGTTCTGGTTCTGCCTCTAATTTTGTCTTTGGTTCTGATTCCTCTAGTTCTGGTTCTGCCTCTAATTCTGGTTCTGTTTATGCCTCTAATTTTGGTTTTGGTTCCATTTCTGGTTCTGGTTTTCCCTCTAGTTCTATTATCTCTAGTTCTGATTCCCTCTGGTTCTAGTTCTTCCTTTAGTCTTGGTTTCGTTTATGCCTCTGGTTCTTGTTCTGTTTCTGCCTCTAGTTCTGGTTTTGCCTCTGGTTATGGTTCTCCCTCTGGTTCTAGTTATGCCTCTGGTTCTGGTTCTGGTTTTGGTTCTGGTTCTGCCTCTAGTTCTGTTTCAACCTTTAGTAGTAGCCTCTAGTATTTTCCCCTTATTTTAACCCTTTTTTTCCCCTAAAACAGCTGCAATTTGTCCTTGTGTGCACACCATCTTTCCAGCCTTTTTTTAGCTTATTTTTCTTTTTCTCTTTTTCCTAAAATGGCTACAACTTTTATCATGTATACAAGCAATTAAAAAGTGTATTCCTTTTTTTCCCAGACTTAGCTTAGCAAATCCAATTTTTCTGCAAAAACAAGATATAATCCAAAAATCAATTTTATCTCATGGATACAAGAATTCATCATTGTAGTCTATAAATTGATAACAAAAAAATCAAAAGGGAGAGGAGTTTTAAAGTTTTCATTTTTTTAAGGTAGTAAGAGTTTTTGTTAGTGAGATAAATGAAGCATGATATGCGTTAAGGAAGAATACAACAACTCAACAAAAGCAAAATACAATCAGAGCAAATCAAGAAATATAGCAAATATTCAACTTGTGTGGTAGCTATTTCTAAACTCATCTCTATAACAATTTTATAGTTTTGTTTAGTGTTATACCTTTAATTTGAATTTTGTTTTACCATAAATAAGCATTTTAGTTTTGTTAAAAGTTTTCTTCAATTCTTTCAATTTTATTATTTTGTGTTATAATAATTGTCATTTTATTCTTTTATTAAATTATGGATTAAGTACAACAACTATTGAAATTATAGGCATTCAAAATTCATTCTTAGGTTTATCATTATCGTCTTTAATAAAATGAAAATCTATGTTATTCAACATCAACATGGCTAAAAAGACTAGTCGAAATATTACATTTTGTCAAGCTTAATTTTAAGATTTCTGAGTTGCGACAACTTGATGATTTTGAACTCTAAGTAATAATTATCCTTTTAATAAATTAAGACATTTGTCAGTGATAGTTTAAGACGTCTGAGTTGTGAGAATTTGGTGATATTAAACTTTCTTAACAGTTTCTAGATAAATAACTAAACATTCTCATCAAAATCAATTTATCAGACTCAAGGTTTTCTTTTCTTTCGTTAAATCAACAATTTCTTTTTATCCAATCATTTTATCGTAACCAAACACATTTTCTTTAAAAAGAATCAACACATCCGCATTTTCTACCCAATAACTACGTAGCTTTGATTTCTCCATTGCACTAAGAGATATGTAGGAGCAAGATCGCACTCTTATCAAGTATAATAATAAAATTTTATTTTTTTCTCTATATTTTAAATATACTTTTATCATTATATTCTTTTCATAAAAAAGATTATATTTGCATTTTTAAAAGGATAAATATATATATATATATAAGTTAACACTATAAGTAACCGTATTTTAACGGATGTTGTAGGATTCTAATACATTTTCTACACATAATCGACTCCTTAACTCAAAATTTGATTTTAAAGACCATTTTTCTTTTTTTAAGGATTTCTCAATGTTTTTCCTATTTTAAAATAAACCTTGGTGGCGATTCCATTGATGGGTAGTTGAGTGATGGTGTTAAAATATTGGATCAGTTGTTGTTTAAGATTTTTAAAAATTTATTTTGACTTTATAATTTAAAAAATAATTTGTATGATAATTTACTTAAAAATAGTATAAATTGTTTTAGATTTATTTGTTATTGATTCAAAAAATAATTTTGACATTCAATAACTGAAATATTCATTATTAAATATTTTAACATGATATATTTTAAAAATAATTTTTATGAAAAACTTCTCAAATTAACTTTTAATTTTAATCACTTTTTAAAATTTTATTATACAAAAAAAGTTGTAGTTAATAGATGAAATATTTAAAATGATATTTTAAGATAAACTATTTAAACCAATTTTTATTTGAAACTTTATTTGTTAAATTCTTTTTTAAAAACATTATAACAAAAAAATAAAAATACTACAAAAACTATTTTTTTTTTAAAT
>JBBPBP010000003.1:38707064-38724747 GCA_037974735.1 Cicer chorassanicum | reverse complement strand
GAGTCCATTATCATGCCATTTCAATTCATACCTGGATAAGATCGCAGTTGTTGAATATTAGTTACTTAATGTTTTTCTTCTACATTATACTCGAAGAAAAACACTAGAAATATTAACTAGTAATGTCATAAAAAAAAAAAGTAAGAAATATACTTTCGAATAGCATAAAAATTGTTTTTTTTTTTCAAACTTTATTTTTTAAGTGCAAAGGGGTGGAAAAAGAAATTTCCAACAAAAATAACCAGCAACTAAAAGCCTACAACAAAGGCTAAATTAGCCAGTATGGGTTTTGGGTCTGTATGCATATTCAAGCAGCGACCCCGTAGTATCAAGAAAATTTTACCCCATACCCCCTAATTATACTTATACCTCCAAAATAACAGTAAAATGACCGTTTTGCCCTCCCTTATATAATAAAAGTCCCAAAAATTTTACCATTTACGAGTTTGACGTTTCAGGAACCAAATAGTAAGTATTTTTTCTAAATTTCCGGAAAGGTTCAAAACTAGGTTTCCGGTACATAAGCTTACTACTCCGGAAACCCTTTCAAAACGTATCCGGTAGACAAGCTTTTTTTCTAAACACCCGGAAACCATTTTTTAACCTCTTCGGTACACAAGCTTTTTTTCTAAACATCCGAAGACCTTTTTATAACCTCTCCAGTACAGTACAATTTTTTCAAAATTTCCGGATACCTTGTTTTAACCTCTCCAGTACAGTACTTTTTTTTTCATTTTCGGAAACCCTAATTTTAACCTCTTCGATACAGTACAGGTGGTTCTAAATTCCCGGAGACCTTGCCCACCAAGCTTTCGGAAATTGCATTAATTTTTAAAAAAAAAAAAATTAATTCACTATAATTTTATAACTAATTGTGATTTATTTCTTTTTAATTTTTCAGTGGGCGCACGAGGAAGAGACGGGAAAATCATAAGAATTACGCGTGACATTGATGCTTCTACATCATCTGCGATGAATCCTCCAGAGATGATTCGACCGATAGCTTCAAGGAGAAGAAGACGGATGATAGTTGAAGAAGATGATGAGGGAGATCATGATTACCGATTTATCCCAGATGTGACTGTGTATCAGCAGGAGCAGCCTCCTATAGTGCATGAGGAGGAGCCTCGTATAGTACATGAGCAAGTGAATGTACATGAGCAGGAAGAGGCTGCACCTGCTCATGAGGGAGATCATATGGAGGAGGAGCATGATGGAGCTCAGGGACCTGGTGAGGTCACACAGTATCCTGGAGGACCTTATGATTTATCGGTCCTTACACGGTACTGTCATCATGTTTCAGCTAGACTGTGGTTTGGTGAGGTATGTTCAAATAATTAATTTATTTATAGTTCATTAAAAATATTTAAATTAATTATTATTCTATATTTAATTATAATGTTATTTATTTTGTTTGTATACAAGAGCGACCATTGCTGAAAATTGTTGCGCATGGAAATAAAATGCAGCAATTTACTCCGCCGGTACTTTCGCGACCCACAGAGAATTGGGTGAATTTGTCAGGACTGAACCCATTACAGAGGGGTAGTTTGAAGATGACTGACAACGCCCTGTTATCTGCGTTTGTGGAAAGATGGCATTCTGAGAAATCGTCATTTCATATGCCATTTGGTGAAATGACGATTACTCTAGATGATGTTGCCAATCTTCTGGGGTTGCCTATTAGGGGTGAGTTCTACAGTCCACCCGATGTAGATAGAGTAACAGCATGTAATCTTGCCATGACGTTATTAGGGGTGACGGCGGAAGAGATCTGGGAGGTACCTTCCTCTATTCAGAGATTTAGACGGTACAGATAAATACTCATGAGGTACTGCTGCACTCGTAATCCTATATGACGCTGCTTCAGGTATGATTTATTTATTTATTTTTATCTTTATTTAATTAAATTGATCATTTATTTATTTATTTTTATGTTTAATTAGTTGTATATCATTTATTTATTTATTTATTTTTATGTTTAATTAGTTGTATATCATTTATTTATTTATTTTTATGTTTAATTAGTTGTATTATTTATTGTTAATTATTATATTATTTTGATTATCATTAATTTATTTATTTATTTTTTATGTTTATTTAGTTGGTTATCATTTATTTATTTATTTATTTTTATAGCTTATTTATATGTATATCATTTATTTATTGTTACTTATTATATTAGTTTGATTACCATTAATTTATTTATTTTATTTGCAACAGTGTTGGATTTACGAATATTTTCCAAATATTTGTAATAGAGGTGACCAGGGTGCTGACGCGGAATGTTATGCGCGAATGAATAGATGGTGCTACAAACAGGCCAAGCATAAGTTCCACGAGTACAGACGTGTCATTGACGAATTGACACATGCGGATGTTATATGGAGACCATGGGAGAATCACAGGGGTGTCATTCCGTTTGATGATATCATGCTATATATTGGCCACCTCAGATTATGCAACACTATAGTGAAATATCTGCCAGAGAGGTGTTTGAGGCAATTTGGATATATCCAACATATTCCATCTCTGCCACCTCCAAATCCTCCTAGATTATTTGATGTTGACGTAGAATGGTTGGGATACGTGACGCCAGTCGCAGAGATATTGCAAAAGAGTCGTCCAGCTACGTATCCATCTGAGTGTGACGAGGGATATTTGGAGTGGTTTTATCAGGTGTCTCACCCACTGCTGGTGTGACCAGATGGTGCACCCCAAGTACCAAATGGTGTGCCCTAGGTACCAGATTATGGTGTCTCGATATACATCATATTCATCCGGCTTCTTACCCTTACTCTTCTTCACTCGACATTTTGTTTTAACTTTTTCAGGTGGTGGACACATCGAACTTATAGTTGGAAAAGCAAGTTCACGCACCTTACTCTTCAACACTCGTTTTCCTATAACATCGAGTGATCGAAAGCGTTTTCATAATGCATTCATCTCTGTAGACATATCCAACTCTGATCCATCTTCTGTGTCTTGGGTGAGTTCACATTCCATGCTTAATTTTCTCCATTGAATATCCACAGAATCTAGAGGAATTGGTTCACCCATCAATTTATATTGTGCCAATTCACAAGCACAAGGTAACCCGTATGTACTTCTAAGAGAGCACCCACATACAGATGAATCAGTACCTACCCACTCAACTTTCTCAAATTCTACAGCAATATGTCTTTAAGCTTCTCTTGATACAAATGTATTCAATCTCTGATAAAATGGATTGTTGTGTTCATGATCTTGGTCATAGAAACTTTTCTGAAATGAGCCTCTGATTTTTTTACGTTGCAATCTTATCATATTGTTCATAGTTTCCCAACATTTGCACAAGTCACCCATGATGTGTTCCAACATTAACTTCAGTTTCCAATGAGCTGACTCAACCCTGTCATTACATGTAAATTGTCACAATTGAGCAATCCAACAATATATAATATAATTAAAAAATCAAATTTTTAGAGTCACATGACATACCTGTTACTCGTTGTGTTCCCCATATGCATTACTCGATTTGTCCATGCTTCAACAAACCTTTCTTTATGAGGAGTCAACCAAGTGTTTTTCACGTAGTCAACAAACACCATATTATCGACACATGATTGCTCAAACATTTGCAGGCGCATTATATACTCTTTTTCATCACTGCAATACATAATGTCTTGCCACATATTCAATACTAACTCTTGTCTATCATTTAAGACATATTGCTTGCATTTTGCTCCAACATTTTTGTCGATATGAAAT
Organism: Cicer chorassanicum; assembly: GCA_037974735.1. Lineage (NCBI taxonomy): Eukaryota > Viridiplantae > Streptophyta > Magnoliopsida > Fabales > Fabaceae > Cicer > Cicer chorassanicum. The sequence goes on along the minus strand of JBBPBP010000003.1, from coordinate 38,720,997 downwards.
CGACAAAGCAAATTAACAGCATGTGGAAATACAATGCCAACTGCATTCATCAACGCAAGATCTCTGTCAGTCACAATTACTTTAGGAAATTTGTTTTGTGTGACAAACAGTTCTTTTAGCCTCCCTAAAGCCCAGCAAAAGTTTTCTTCCCGCTCAGATTCCAAATAAGCAAATCCAACTACAAATGTCATCTCTGTTGATGTCATACCAACAATTTCAAGTAATGGCATCCTGTATTTATTGGTTTTGTAGGTACTGTCCATAATCAACACAATCGAAAACAAATTCAACAACTTCACTGAATCTGGATGCGCCCAAAAAATATCTCTCATAACATCTGAGTCTTCACGTTTTCTATTCCAACACACATATTTTGCATCTTCAATTAACTCGAATAAATGTTGCATCTCTGTTCTATTACCTCTTACATGCAAACGAATCATACTCCTCTGCTTATAAATTTGTGAAATCTTAGTAACATTGTTCTTATCTCGGTCTTGCAATGAGAGTAATATGTGTCTTGGTGCAACATTATATTTTGTTAAGTCATGAACATGCTTTTTTTCTTCTTCATCTAAACGTCCAACAAATGCATGCCCGTCCAAAGTATCAGGTAATTCATGGTTGTGAACTCCACAAATTACTTTAATTGTGCATCCTGAACCATCTTTTAATGGTTTTGATCTAAGTTTGAAAGGACAATCACACTTTTTTGTTGAACTTCGAGTTGAGCTAGCAACATACTTGTATTTTCCTCATTTGTCGCAACCTAATATTAACTTATTTCTCCTTCCTTTCTCTCCTGTCTCTATATCTGATCTTCTGATAATAACAGTAACTTTATTTTTGATACCGATTTCTTTAGCCCAATTCACAACAGCGTCTCTTGTAACAAATATCTGAAATAAAATTAATTATAAATAATAACCATAATATATTTTTACAATATTAATATTAATTAAAATTATTCATACATGATCCGTCTCAAAAATATTTGCAGTATCGACGCATGGTTTATCCAATAATGGTAGCATTTGATCCATATGTGTTAACATTTTAAAAAATTAATAGAATTCAATAATCTTTATAAAAAAATCAAAAAAAATAGTTGTGTACCGGATACCTTATAATGAAGTTTCCCGGAACTTTGATGTGTACCAGATACCTTTGAAAATAGGTTTCCGGAAATTTGATGTGTGTCGGATAGCTTGAAATAAAGTTTTCGGAAATATTGAAAACTTTGATGTGTACCGGATAGCTTGAAAACAAGGTTTCCGGAAGGTAGTTGTGTACCGGAAATCTTCTTAAAAGGTTTCCGGAAATTACCGGATATCTTGGACCAACCGGAATTCTTTTTTACGGCACCGGAATTGATGAAATAGTGAAGAAAAAAAAAATTTACTCTCACTTTAGCGAAATAGTAAAAAAAAATTGGAGAGTAATTTTGGCATTTTGAAAAAAAATTGGGGGTACAGGGTAAATTTTTCTAGTATCAAATATTCATATAAATATATTTAATTATTCATATATGTTTTTTTTACTCAATTTAGCCATATAGGTCTAAACAAAAATAATTTATAGGCAAAACAGAATCCTAACTTTCTTTTTTCTAGTGACCACTTCCTCATGACTCAAATATAAATAAAAAACTATTAATTATTTTTTGTCTAAAATATATGCAAATATAACTTATTTTTATTTTTGTTAATGATGTTTATCTTTAAATACACTTCAATGAATATAAATTTTATTTTTTAATGACTCTTATTTTCATATAACAAAATTTCGTCAAGGAATTTTTTTAATAATGCACTTATATTTTTTATGAAATGAAGATAAGTTGTATTTAACTAATTTCTTAATAAGTAAGAAGTAAATTATTTTTGTTTATAATCAAGATGGAAGTAGAAGAATCATATCTCACTCGTACATACAAAACCCATTGCTCATGTTGCTCAAGTTGCAAGTCCTTCTTACACCACTCCACCATCATGGCTCTTTGATGTGCTCCACAAACTCCCATTCTCCAAGTCCTCAATTCCTAGTAGTTATCCTCAAGAAGTTGTGTACTCTAATGTTTGGGGTCCTACTCCGATTTATTCAATTGATGGTTTTCGTTACTACATTATTTTCTTGGATCATTTTTCAAATATGTTTGGTTATATCCCATGAAACTAAAATCTGATGTTGCACTACTATTTCCTATTTTCACCAAAATAAAAACTTTGTATTCCTATAATGGAGGTGAGTTCATCAAACTTGGAACCTACCAACAAAATCATGGCATATCCCAATTAACCACTCCTCCCCACACCCTTGAGCACAATGGTCTATTTGAACGAAATTGCTCGCTGCCTCATCAACAAGCCTCACCCGTCCTCAGTATGAGCATCCTGTATCATGTCCCATTCAACATTCACCCAATTATATCAAACTGTATTCAATATTGACTCTTCATCTAATTATTTTTGAACTTGTAAATTTAACATTGATCATTTTACTAGTAATAATAAATTAAAATAAAAAATATAAATAAGAATTTAAAAAAAAATTAAATTTGATTTAATTGCTACCTACCTACATAAAACATTATTGACATATTTTTTATAATTAAAGCGTTATTCACATGTAACCAAAACAACAGTACTAAGCATAAGCCTAATGAGTAATCATCAAACTAAAGTAGCATGATTCTGAAATCTTTAACCAATGGCATAAAACCGGATTATGCTGAGCATGAAGGTGGCTTTCATTGAGTCAATCACAATAGACAAAAAGAGTTGCATACCAGAACATAAATACACAATAAAAATTCTTTCATAAAATTTCCTTTAGTATATTTTACAACAACTGGCCAATTAAATAATACACAGATTATTATTGTTTAACATTCATTAGCTTGATTACACGGCATTTCACCTACTCATTGCAAAACTATCTGAAAGAAGGGCTAACTACATATATTTTTACAAAACAGAAGATTTTATTTAATGTTCTTTGGACAACAATGGCTCCGATTGGGAATCTCTGATCCGGGAGAGAGGAGGCTTTCCATAACCAGACTCTAAATCAATAGATGTACGGTTCTCCTCTCTCGGTTGAGCAAAGGGGCTTGGTGAAGAAGAGCGTGATGTTCGTGAACTGTCAGATCCTCCTCCTGGTTTCAAGCTTTGAACATGCTGCAAGCAAACTTGAACAGCATCGTGTACTCTCACAAAGTACCATTCTTTGCCTATCAACTCCACCAGACCCGATTTAGACAACGTAAGCAGAATTTCTGGGTTTGGATTTGATATGGCAATCTGCAAAATGAAAACAAACCAAAGTGAGTAGGTGGGAAGAACATTTGCAAACTTGTCGTGATAATTTCATGAATGAAACCATCGATGAATGTCCAAAATCTCACTCTACCTACCTGAATGTCTCGTAACTTATACTCCTGATACAAGTCTTTCAAAGCCTGTACAGCACTAGCGTCTATGTAGGTCACAGCTGCAGTCATCATAACCATAACATCGAAGAAAAGAGGCTCAGTTGTCGTCATCATCTTTAATAATTGAGTTTATTTATGAGCAAATATAGTTAGTAGAAAACAACAATTAATTAAGAACTTCATGGGGTAAGAAGCACTTACGCGCCATCTCCAGAATCACAAAATTAATTCTTTCAACCTCAGGACCACGTCTTGTAGCACTATCAACAACAACTTCATATTCCCGCAACCTGATATAAAACTCATTCTCAATTACACAATAATCTTGATTGGAAATATGTAAATTACAACAACTCATTTATTGGTACCTGTCCTTTATGTAACTGATATTTGCAAAATAGATAGGAGCATCAATACGAACAATTACAATTCCATTGTATGTATATGCTTCAGGATACTGTTTAACGTTTCTATAAACAGTTGTCCCTGGCAAACGACCTAAAACAGCTGCAGCACACCACCAACACTAATATTAGCAAACCAACATATTTTACACCATATATATCAACCTATCAATGTGCACGCGCACTGCACACACACATCTATACATTAACCCCATTTTCATTTTTTGAATTAACATTTACATGATTGACATGATTCTTTGATATTCAGGTAGAAAAGATACTGTTGGTAAGATGATTTAACTCCATACAAAGATATAAAATTGGAATTCACAACAACATACATAATTTCTGAACTTAAACAAATAAACTTACCAATGTGAGGGTTTGCTGACTCGTGAATGACGAAAGCAAGTGACGCTCCAACCTACGATTTCAAATCCCACATGAAAATCATGTGTCTATTACTTAATAACATAACAAAGTTCACCTTGTACTCACCCCAACAAGCACGCCAATCTCAATACCAAGGAGCAATGTAATAGTGCTAGTAATGGTCCAAAGAAGAAAATCCTTTTTATCTACACGCCACAAAAAAATGGCCTCATCATAATCCACCTGAAAAAAATCATGTTGAACAATTAAAATAAATGCTTAGATATGGAAATTGATAACCAACAAAACTTTATCAGTTGAGTTTAGACAACAAGATGTGCAGCTAAACTAAAGTTTTCTACAATACATCATTTTGGTTGAGTTAATAAATTATAAAATAATTTGGGGTTGACAGCAAGATAGTCTATACAAACTAGATATTTATGAATGAAACACAAACTTTATAACATGGAATAATACTAGAAACTACAACAACAACAACCAAGCCTTATCCCACTAAGTATGGTAAACTACATGGATCAAACAAAGCCATAACGTTCTAACATATAGCATATCTCTATCCAAATAATACTATGAACTAAATAAACCTATTTGTGCAGTGGACTAGATCTCAAAAAGAAACCAAATTAGATTAATATGTGCTATCAATATCAAATAAAATCTCATAACAGTCTGAATTAGGATGGAGTCAAACCATAAAGAAAGATTCATATTTATGATCTATCATTAACTATGATTTATGAAAGCACATAATGACATCGTTTGTGATTATTGATTAATGTAGCCAACCCCAATGATGCAAAAGGGTGGTTGTTGTAGCAGTATATTTTCCACTTGCCACCACATAAAACTGAAAATGTTACTCATTCGTCTTTTTTCTGTATTGAAACAATAATACTTCTCATCAATGTTTGACATGAAATTAATCCCTCAGCACAAAAATGTAATGCTTACCAGACCCATGACAGCAGAGATCACGATGGCAGCAAGAGCACACTGGATTATTGCAATCATAAAATTCATAATTAGCATTCTCAAAGAAAATGCATCTCGTATGTTTGGGTAACAAAAGTAGGCATAAATTAAACAAAATTAGAATTCAATAAAAAGGAATTGAAAAATAGTTTAATAATTTTGTTAGTCCTAATGTCATAGCCTATTGAAAATCATTGAGTAAATAATCGAATTACTCCTAAATAGACTTGTACGGTGATATTAAGATGTTCTCTAAAAGATGTTGGGCATCAATTGGGTTCTTTAAATGAAAGGGTACCTTGGCGCATCGTTTAGAGTTTTTGCTGCATGACCGGAGGTCATGGGTTTGAACCATGGAATTAGCCTTTTGAAAATACAAGGTAAGGCTACCTACAAAAGATCCATAATGAGTCTGACATTTCCCTGGAGACCGTTATAACGAGAGCTCCATATCACCAGGTTGCCCTTTCTTTAACAATTTGGTCCTTAAATCAATTATTGTTTTAAACAGTGAAGGATTAAATTAATGTCCAAAACAGACCAACTTGATATTCCAGCTATCTTTCAAGGATCATTTTGAGCATTTAATTAAATATAACTCTACTTTAATGGATCAAATCTCAGAAGATGTCTGCTGCAAAATGTAATAGATGCAAGCAGAACTTCAATTTGAAAAAATTTATTCCAACACAAATAACACCAGGAAAAATACTTTCAAACATGACATATGATCTATAAAGACTTGAAAACAAACCTGAGGTATGTTCTCAAATAGAGGCGTCAGAAACAAAAGTGCACAAGTTATTATGATTCCTGAAACTATTCCAGATACTCCAGATTTTGCACCACTTTCATGATTAACAGCTGATCTTGAAAAGGATCCTGCGTAATTCGTTCAAAGGGAAAAAGTCTATTCAAGATATAGTTTCATCTCAAGAACAACATAATATTGAAATCTATTGATGCTTCAATATCAAAAGCCAAGTAGCCAACTACATGATATTGACTCCTTACAGTAAATTTCAAAGTCAAATAGAATTCTGACCTGTAGTGGGGTATGCTGAAAAGAATGAACCAAGAACATTGGAAACACCAAGACCAAACAACTGTCCAAAAATATACAGAAGAATAGTTACAAAATATTTTTTTATCAACAAAACAGAAACCTGTCTTTCTTTTTTCCTGTAACTACTAGTACAATCAATACATGACCACTTTTTAAAAATGCGAACTAGCTACCAATTAGATTCTTGTGTAAACCAAGGGAGAAGATTTATCAATAGCAGATGAAAGATTGCGTTGGCCAGCCATAAATCTTCCATATAAATATGGCATTTCAGCCTATGGTGGCTGGCACATAATTCAACATTCCGTGGTGGAAATTTGACAACACTGCCAGGGAGGTGCCCCTAACATGTCCACTAATAGGTAGGAGCAGTATTAGATTTTCAGGGTGTTGTCCGCGTAAATATATTTTGCAAAGAAATATACCTCTTGGTTTGAATCCAACTCATACCCATTCTTTGCTGCTAACGCCTTTGCAATTCCTACTGATTCCTGTATTTTGAAAATTCAGTGAAATTGAGAACAAATTGTCAATCGATTATATCATTTAAACTTATAGGAAACTAATTAGGAGAAAGCAGAGATCTTACCAGTATAGCCACACCTGTTATAAGAAAAGCAGTTGGAATTAAGGACTCTGCATACTCAAAAGCTTTTGGAACAGAAAATTTGGGTAGGCCCTGAGGTATTGGTCCCACCTAATTAAAAAACAAATTTCGTTATCAAGTTATCTTAATTGCTATCAGCTTCATTAAAATGTTAGGACATCCATGCCAACAAAATAAGTAGTAACACAAAAAGATTAAAGCGATTTTACAACTCGTAGTACTAACAATTTCAGAAACTGTATGATCACACCAGACAACAAAGCACAGATTTCTCAGTTAGGAAAGTCAATTTAGGGAGGTAATCGGAGAAAGCAGACAGCCATAACAATTGTTTGGAGCACACAATAACAGTAGACTCAAATGATTTTATAAATAGGGTTTGTTATCGAATTAACACAGTAGTTTTTATAATATTGGCTGTTAAATGAATGTCTAGCATAATCAACAACGAACCTGGCTTCTTCAAAAAAACATGAAGATAAACTCTAAAAAATCAGTTAAAAAGAAAATGAACAAACAAAATTTTATGCTGATTTGTAGATTCACCCAGATTCATATTAATATTATAACCGTGTTCTAAAATCTATATTATGAAGCGAAAAAACACATCTCATCCATTTGATTCTTACCAAAGAAATTGATGGTGGATGAAATATATTTACAAAACACGTTCCCAGAACTACTGCTGTAAGAGGACCTGCTGCTCTCAAGAATCGCAAGTATTTCCTTGATTTTCCCTGGATATATAGCATCATACAATGAGCAGGACGTTGATAACTAATATAAGTATTTTACCAAACATCAGAGATAGATTCATACCAGGTGTTTCATGACAAGAAGTATTGTAAGTGTAACTGATCCCATAACAAAAGGTGGCCATGAAAACTACAAAAGGGAAAACCTCCTCTGTTAAATTAAAGGGTTTGATAGGTGATGGTACCAGAACAACTTCGGAAAGAAGAAAAGACAGACAAATGAACATACAAGATGATTCAAAAGCATTAAGAAACAGATCAACGCAGGCTGAATTTCAAAATCAGAATCTTCATTCAAAATAATATATTATGAATTTCGGAGGGAACTTTAGCATGTTAAATTGAAATTTTATATTGAAGTATCAATATATATATACAGTGAAAGTGTGATAAAGTACATTAAAAATAATGGTTTCCTAAATGTCTATTAGAAGAGGATAATTGGCATCAGAAGAACTACTCATCAAAACTACATTTTTAACCGTAAGGACCAGTTCATTTAACTAAGTATATACTATGCAAATTCTCATTTTAACATGCATACATTTTTCTAATAAGGCTCTTGTTCTGTTCTGTATATATAACCCCGTGTTATCGTATCGAAAAATTGCCCTTCCATTTCCACCTTCACTCCACCCTAGAAAATCTAACTATGTCTATCATCAAACTTTATCCTAAATTCATTAGCCTACTAAATCATTTAGTTATCAGTAACATCTATAAGTATTCTCGAACTACAAACATAAGTTATAACCAGAAAATTTGCTACATAATCATACCTAGTAAAAGAAATTTCATTGGATAATTCATTTTTCAAATCTATTGCATACCTTATCAGCTCCATCTATTATGCTTTTAACCAATGGTATAATCTTGCTACTTCTCTCTATATCATACCCCAAAAAGTACTTTGCTTGAGATAAACCAATCACAATAGCTGAAGCAGTTGTAAAGCCAGAGATTACCGAATGGCTAATGAAACGAATCAGCCACCCAAGCCTGAAAATAAACCAAAGACAAGTACTTAAAGGTTATCCATAAAACGTCTTACATAAGAAAAGTAAGGCTTGATGCTGAGTGGTAAGTTGTCAGAATGATATAACTGCTGGAAAAGTTCAACCCTCCTCTTGATATTAAAATAAAGTGGTCTTGCAATTTTTGCAATACAATTATCATCACAATACTAAAGCAAAGTTTATTTGCATATCAAAATAATCATTTGATCACTTGTACACGTTTAGATGCATAAACACTGAGAAGAAAGTGCAATTAAATAGTATATAGTTAGAGTATCAGATGCCTTAAAGATAAAGCACAAGGAAGAACTTTGTTCCGAGATTCATAGCTAAGTTAAATTGTTATATGTATAATAATGAAAACAAGGAAAGAAAACATTACCTCAATAGTCCCATTATGCACTCCAGTACCCCAACCATAAGGGCAAGTAAAATTGCTAACTCTGTGTATAATTCGCTTGATGTATCAGCTACACTGCCTAGAACATTGGAGACCAATAGAGAAACCAATGCTACTGGGCCGACTGCAAGCTGGCGAGATGACCCAAATATGGCATACATAAATATGGGCACAAAACCAGAGTCTTCCTTGCAGAGAGAAAAACATTAATAACCAAACATTACATAGAACTTAAGGTTATATAAAGATTAATAACACATAATTAATCAAAAATTTACTAATCCCTAAAGATATTTTACACAGCAAACTTCACTCTTCAAAATTTTCAGGACTACAGTTAAGAAATTTGCTTTTATCATAAGTAGTAGTTAGTTTAATTTAGACTTTAATTTTGATACACTGTCAATGTGCAAAGTTTTTCATTTTCAACAAATTATGGGCAATCATATGTGTGACTTTAGAAATAGGGTATCATTAAAGTCAAATATTTTTAATGATCCGATGGTGTAAAAAAATCTTTAGACCAACGGTGTATATGAATTAAATCCTTTAAATTATATCATTCCTCTTAACTTTTTCCCCTTAATCCTTTCTTTCAGTTTTTATTAAAAAGAGACACTCTTGGCTTCTGGCATACTTTCCCGCTTACTAAATTGTTAAAAATAAATTAAATCGCTAACCCCTGAAGAAATTTTACACATCAGACTTCACTTCACTCTTCATTATTTTCAGGAACTAGGACAACAGTTCGGAAATTCACTTTTATCATAAAAAATAGTAGTAAAAGTTAATTCACATTTTACCAGGAAACTTAAAACAAAGAAATTTGAACATGCAACAACACTAAAAACTATGTAACACTCGCACCACTTCAGATTTAAGGCATGTCAAGTGTCATATAGCAATTTACTGAGACATGTGATTATATTCAATCACTTCTATTTTTCAAATTATTACCAGCCTTTATGTGTCAATCAATACTTCATATATTAAAATAATCGAAAAAATTCATCAGCATAGTAGTTAAGTAATCTTACAGAGTCCATATATTGGTTGAAGTCCGGCCAATTTTGCATATGACATCGACTGAACAAAAATAACTAGATTAGCACAAAATAAATAAAACTATTAATTAATTAAAAAAAATGAAAATTCAAACAGTTTCCATTGTTTTCTCATCAACAAAACGGTTACCTGAGGAACTAGCATGACTCCAACGGTGATACCAGCCATAAGATCGACCTGAAAATACTCACGCCATTTGTAGATGCGAATCCAACGATAACAAGGGAGAAAAAACTCCATCCATTCGAGCCACGTCATTTGCCGGAGTTTGGAAACCCAACGCAAAATCGCGACATTCGGCGCTGGCGAGGAAGAAGATGCAACGTTCGGGTGTTGCATAGGAATAACTCTGACAGGACGAATGAGAGCGGTAGTGGTCGTCGACGGCATGGATGCGGTGTGGAGGTCGGCGAAACTATGCGATGCGTAGGTTATCTCCATGCGCACCGCCGGAGCATTGATTGTTCAGAGCATGCGCGTGGCGCGTCGTTGTTGAAATCACGAAGTGAAGGCGATGGTGGAGATTGTTGGAGATGAATAAAGATATAACAGAATATGGACCCACAATTAAATTATTCTATTCTACAGAATAAAGAAATTAGAGAGATACAGTTGTAAGAAGTAAGAAGAAAGAAGAAAGGGGAGAAAACCAATTTTTTCATTTCTTTTTCTTTGTTTAAACTTTGAATAAAATGCCTGTCAAAAAAATACTAATAAAATGAAATTGCTGATGCTAAGTAAGCATGCATTAAAATCCAACTTCCATTTTTTATTTCAATCAAGGTTACTCTCCCTTCTCCATATTAGAATTCTTCAGTAACAAAAATAAGTTGAAAAAATTATGTATTTAAACCAAATACATTATCTTTTTTTATTTATATTTTGTTACCGAGTAGAATTAAGTCACTTTAACTTATTTTGACTAAAAAAACAAATCACTTTATAACTTATTTCATACACATTTATTCAAAAGAAAAAAACTTATTCCATTCACATTAAAAACAATAAACAGAATAAAAACTTTTCATAAAAATTAATTTAGTTTATTCTTGAGTTTTGTAATAAAACTTTTCATTTTTGTTTAGAAAAAGAATTTATTAAACTTTTTTAGGAATAAAATTCATTTAGTTGATTGGCAATTTGACATGTGATGATGCCGTACTAGTCAAACAGCAATATAATTTGCGGCAAAAATTCGGCGTTGATTTGTGGACGGCATGAACCTGGATATCTTTTTGGAGAGATACAAACTACGAGACGAGATGATGTGTCATGTGAGAGAGAATACAACCACACCTCACACCACAGCACCAATAATTTATTTTCTGTTTTCTTTTTCTAGTATGTATGTTTTATTAAAATAAAAATATTTTCTGTGGAGTTTTATATTTTGGTAATTTTGGCTAAGTAGAGTAAGTTATTTAAGTGTTCGACCGCATAGGATTTTGGGTACCACGTAATTTAGATTTTAGCATCAATTGAGAATTGAGATGGTTTGGGTTAAATTTTGTTAAACCATTTAAAATCGAGTGAATAATTATTGATTCAAGTGGGTTTTGATTAGTGTGTGTTTGATAGTTATGTGGTGGGTTTACTTGGGTGATGAATTTTTTGTTTTTATTGGAATTTTTATTTTATTTTCAAATTCTTTTTTTTAAGAAAACAACATATTAGATTTTTGTCAATCTTTGAGTATGTTTTTATCAAACATATATATTTTTAGTTTTTCATAGGTTTGCTCCATTGAGGTAATTTTATTCGATATATTGAACACTAAATGTGGTATATCTTTCGACATAGATTCAAATTCAAATTCACCACGTTGTAATAATCTAACCAATTTCGTTTGACTTAACTCCATTAATTATCAAAGAACATATTTATCACACTAGTGATGTAAAGGTTAAGTGAGATTGAGAGACTCAATGTAATAAAAATTAAGTTTTTATAACTAGAGTTTTAAGTGAAGCGATTGAGTTCGGTAATCATAAGTTTATTTTTTTCACTCGCACCCGACCATTCAAACCCACATATACCAATACTTGCAAACTTGTAAAGCATGTGACCCACCATAACCAACACATGTATCAAATTGGACTGGACCATTTGAATAGCTCAGATTGTGACGGATCAATTGATTTTGCTCAACCCTAATAGATTTGGTCAAAGTGGCATATATTTAAAAAACTTTAAAAGTAAGTTTTATAAACAACTATTTTCTTACACAAGTTAAGCAACTTCAATGGGGAGTTTCATGGAGGTTTCAAGTTAAATTAAAAGTTTTTATTAGAATTAACTCCACAAACTTTTGTATATTAGTTGTTTAACTAAAAAAATAATATTTATTGATTCAAATTATTAGAAATTACATTGATCGGGAACAATTAAATTAAAAGTCGTTAAAATCAAAAAAGAATAAATTTATGAACAAACTCACAACACCTAATTTAATAGTATAAAATGAAAAAATGATTAATAGTATAAAACAAAAAAAAATGCATATAAATGTTACAAAGCCTACTACTATGATAAAATTAAAGCGTCCAGAATATTCATACTTTTAGAGTTGTAACATTGAAAACGTCAAAGTAATTGAATGATTATGCATTTGATCAAAAAGTAATTTGTCAATCTGAAATCAAACAAACACCGCAACAAAACGAAAAATCAAAAACAATGTCACACCAAGACAACAAACAAAACAATGTCGCAATAAGACTACGCAATCATGAAAAAACACTAAAGAAAAACTAGATATATGAAAAAATCACTTAAAAATAATTTTGAGGAATAATTTCTAACCAAAAATTAGTATACATATTTTATTAATTTATATGGCTTAAAAAAATTATTTTATATAAAATTTTATGCATTTGACCATTAAATATTACAATAATTAATAAAATTTTGTGTTTATAATGAGTTATTAAGCAGAATAATTATTTTAAGACACTACAACATTTATGGTCTCTAGCAACATTTTTTTAAGCAACATGTATAAAATGTTGTCTAAAAGTTGGTAAGGCAACATTTTATGTCTGTTGCCATCATTATTTTTGCAACATTCTATAAACGTTCCCTAAAATATTTATGGGAACAATTTTGAAACGTCTCTATAGTAATTCGTTGGCAATATATAATAATCGTCCCCTTAGACATTTCTAGGAACATTTTTCAATTGTTACCTTATTTCGAGCAAAATGCTACATTTTCAAAATATTGCTTAAAAAATTTAACATTGATGAGTTTTTTACGGAATGAATTATTTCAAATACATTTTTAGATATTATTATTTTTGTTAAAATTTAAAAGAAAATTTAATAACTTGTAAATAAAACAGAGATATATTCTTATTGATCCATTATCATTCTCATTTGCAAAAATAAGAGAAACCAATTAAATAATAAAAACTCAATAATTTTCATCTTCAACCCCAAATTTTTTAATAAAAACTCAACAACCTTCATCTTCAACCCTAATTTCTTTATCTTCAAATCACAAATTCTCGTATCTAGATTCAAACCCTAAAAATGTTAATCTCTCATTTTTCTTACACCACACTTATAATATTTGCCATAACCACCAAAGCCATAAATAATTATTAATGTTACATTCTATTATTATTATTATTATTATTATTATTATTATTATTATTATTATTATTATTATTATTATTATTATTATTATTATTATTATTATTATATAAAGTAAGTAATTTGATTCAAAACATATAATTTTAAATATTTTGTCTTACTTTTTATTCTTAGGATCTTTAGCAATTATTTGATTTTATGTTTTCATAAATAATATTCTCTTTGT
>JBBPBP010000003.1:38692636-38706597 GCA_037974735.1 Cicer chorassanicum | reverse complement strand
AATATTTCTATTTTAGTCTCTGTACAATAAAATAAAAACTTTTAATTCCTATAAAATTATCATGCTTTTAACCTATTATATATTTTTGAATAAATTTTTACAAACATAATAACAACAATATAAAAATTCCTCTACAAAAATGAGCTCAAAATTTAATTTCTAACTCTATGTTTCGTCACTTTTGTTTTAAGTTTTTAAAATTTTTTAAAATTTATATTTAATTAATCTTAAATTAAAAAATTATAATAAAATGGTTTCGGCCTTTGTCCTTCGTTCAAATCATTACGAAAAGATTTTTGGAGAATATGATGCAATATACATGCACCTTAATGATTTAATTTGTTTGCTAGAACATTTGATATACTTCAGACAAAAACTAATCTCTTATTTATAAATTCTAATAAGGTCTTGCAAACCCTAATTAACCAAACCCTTATCCTCCTATACCTAATTCCGCTTAATGCAACCTAATTATTGTGTTAATCTGACTTACAATACCTATGCAATACTATGGCATACATACCAACAAAAAAACCTAAACTAATTCCAAATAGTAAATGTAATTACTATCTATGCATCCATGTATCACCGGCCTAAATCATTATTTTGTCCACCCTGTTAGGAACTTCGAATAAGAAAAAAACAAAAAAAAATAAATGAAAACCACTCCATCATTTTTTTAATCCTCTTTTTTAGGTTGTACTATATCCGTCTTACAATAAATATTTTTAAGATTTTTGTATATATATATTAAAAAATAGAAAAATTATTTAATTAGATTAACCATCTTAATTATTTATGGATTTTTTACTATTATCAATGTAAAATATAATAATGTTTTGAAAATTTGTATACGATAATCGTTGAAGGGTAGTATAAAAAATAATTAAAATTACATTGAAAATCGTGAATAATATTTATTTTGAGATAATTTTTTATATTAAAATGACACTCATTGTAAAACGAAAAAAATATTAATTATACTTCATCTATCCCTAACTATAAATACCTATTGGAAAAAAATTGTGCCTAAATATAAACTCCCTTTCAATTTATTAGACACATTTATCATTTTTTCAAAAATATATGAACTGTTAATACTTAGGGATGGAGTGGTCATAACTTGATAGTCTATAAACATGTGTTTGTCTGGTGAAGTCACATGTATGGGTGCATGAGGTTCATTTTTTGGCCACATCGCGACGAGGACTATTGTTAAACTGCATGCAAGGTCGGTGCATTCTTCGACGGGAATGGACTTATGACCCTTAGACTCCACGTGAAGCCAACTGTTGCCTAATCTTGATAATTGGGAGGACGTGTTTGACAATGTGGTAAAGTGATATCTGATCTCGGTAATTAGGAGTATATCTTTAGCAAAATTTAAAGGTCGATGCCTACATATAGTTAAGAGTGCACTATGATAGTTGGACTTGATAGAAATATTTGAGGATGGTGTGATATGTGATATATATATATATATATATATATATATATATATATATATATATATATATATATATATATATATTTGTTTTATACCTCATCCCCTATTTTATATTTGTATGTAAATCTTAGCCCTTATTTTCTCTATACACTTGGTATGTTTTTCACGTCACATATTGGTACGTTGGAGGGTTTAGTCGAGCGTACCACCTCCTATTTATTTAGGTTCACTGGGGGAGGGGACATGGGCGAGCACAGAGGAACAAATCTAGGGGACAAACAAGCACATCATATGAATCAAATGTGTCTTCTTACCATCATTTAAATCCCTATAGATGCAACCTCATAGATATGGAATAACGACTCTAACGGACGTGACTTATTTTGATGTACATAGCCAATGACATGTTTGTTATTTTTATTATGTTGAGACGTCTAAATGTTTGATCTTCTTTTGATGTATTTATTTTGTTTGCTTTGTCCTTATGGTGTGTGTCTATATATATATATATATATATATATATATATATATATATATATATATATTTACTTATATGAGAGATCAAAGAGAGTAAAATGCATTTATAATTTAAATTTCAAAAACTCATCAGGAACCTTTACAATAAAAATATTAAATACTTTGATTTTAAATGTTTCAAAATTTTCATTCATTTTACTTTTTGAGTAATTGAGAGAATGTTAAGAAAATATGGATTTTATTTTCCAAAAAAAATATATGGATTTAATTTGCTATATATTTAAATTTAATTATTTTCATACCGGTATTTGGCTTCTTGTATTCAACCTACCTTTCTATTCATTTCCTCTGTTTCAAGTTATGTATAGCTATCTGATAAGTATTTAATTTATCAAGAAATTGATATAATTTAAAGACACCTATTTATTAAATTTAATGAAAATTATGTGACTTTATCTCAACTTTTGTATATAATTAGTTTTTAGTAAGTTAGTTATGAGATTTTTTTTTCTTCATCTTCTTTTTGTGCATATATAGGCAAATCAAGATTGAGTAGTCAAACCTTAAGCCATATGATCAAGGCAAAATGGAGAATGGTTGAAGACATAAATTTGCTTAGAGAATTATATATGTTTTAGCGAATCTACGTCAGATAGCAAGATAGAAAATACAAGACAAATTCACTTAGCGAATTTGAATTCTCTAAGCGAATTTAAGTCAGAGGCCAAGATGAAAAATACCACTAAGCGAAACTGAAATTTGCTAAAGAACACTCAATCCGCTTAGTGAATCCAAATTCGCTAAGCAAAACTCCACTTATCTAGCCGGTATATAAAGCAAAGTTGTTGCCAAATTGATAGGTCTTACAAACTTTGGAGAGAGAAACATAATGAGATTGAGAGATAATCATTGGAGAAGGTTTGGAACTCATCATTCAAGACCAATTTCTTCTCTTTGATCTTGTTTAGCTACAATAACAATGAGTAGATAAAGCTATCTTTTTTGGATTAGATGTAATCTATAAAACTCTCATGTAGTTCTTTTGAGTAGTTACATATATTCTAATAATACATCAATTGTGATGCTTTATCCTTGTTCTTAATGCTTGTTATAGTTTGATCACCTATAATTTGATTTGTTGATTCAAATTTTCATTGGAAAATACTATTTGAACCTTGAGTTAGAATAAATCATCAATTGGATATGATTTCTAGGAATAAAATTAGGTTTAATAGTCGTATATCATCAGTATTTAAGGAAAACTTATTTGTTAAATATGTGAGAAATTGATGTTTAAGAAATAGGGTTGATTTCTCAACTCATTAAGGAATTAGTAAGTTATAGCATGACTTGTTTCTAATCTAGCACAACCGCTATCGATTGTCAGGTTTGTGCTTTGCTTTTATTTTTTTCTCATCCACTAAAGAAGGGTGTGATTTTGAGCAATTTTTTGCTTGAAATTACCTCTTTGTGTCATTTTTCATCTTCATTTTTTTATTTAAATAAGTGACTCTCACATAGATTTGGTTTTTTCGCATTTATTGCGAGTTCTTCGTCAACGTGCAATATTGTTTTGTTCGTCGTCTTGGTTCAATATTTTTTTATTTCCCTTGTTGAGCGGTGTTTGTGGTTCAGATTGACATATCATTTTGATCCATTACATATTTAATTAATGATTTGGTCGTCAACGCTACAGATCCGGACGCATGGTTATTAGGTTACATTGATTATGTCAAAACATTTGTAGCTATTTTGCCGTTAAATGCTATTAACTTGGATGTTGTAGGTTTGTTGGCTGATTCATTATTTTTAGTTTTTAGCGACTTTGATTTTGTGTTGACATCCATGTGCTCTATCAATTTGAATGAATGGACATCTTTTTGTTAGTAAAAATAAATAATGTTTGATTATTGATGATGACGATGATATTGATGTGTAATATATGTTAATCATTAGAATAAAACAGAGTGAGATTGATTAATCTAATCCCAACACTTTTATTTCACCGTTATTTTCATATTTACTTTAGTCGTTTGTTTACTTTTATGCAAACGAACCAAAAACAATCTCAATAATTTCACTTAAGATTATAACTATTGTTGAAGAACGAAATATCACTCAAATTTTTATGAATATGATAATTTTTTATACTACTTTGATATTTTTATCACTTTCACTTTCAAACATAAATATTTAAATTTATATATCTTTTCACAAATACAAAAAATTGTTATTTTTTAATTTTAGTCTTCTCTTATTATCTTCAAGAAACAAAACGTCATAAAAAATATTAACGAAATTTAACATTTTTAATTAGTACATGTCTTTGCGTGCACGTTTTTTTCTTTCAAAAGTCTTATATATCCTGTGAAAATCTTGATGTTGACTCTGCAAAGTAATTTATAATATTATCATTATAATTTAATTACAGTTTTTATAATTGAGAGATCTGCAAATTATACCAACCCGATAATGATACCTAGTCGTAATGAATCTTGTTTATTTATAGTAATTATCAATTAGCACGTCCTCTCAATGCTATACACGTTTCACAAAATGATTTACCTACATGTCTAGTCATGTACTAGTATATATCATGTATAAAGACAAATCAGGGTAGAGACAAATTAACTTGCTAATCTATTTTGTTTAAAATAAATAAATAAATAGAAAAACTTGCAAATCATTGTTCGTTTTCTTAATTAAGATTGCATGCATAAGGTGCCTTACATAAGCTAATATTTGGCTAACTCACTTGCAACCCCAATTTGAGAATTTCCTTCTTTGATCATTGTTTATTCTTTTTTTTTTTTTTCCACCACCAACACGGTAGCCTTATATAAATGTACCTGGTGTATTGGATGTAGAAATTCAAGATCTTTCCAAATAATTTTCAATTGATTTTTCTATAAATAAGATGATATAATTATTATTATAAATTCATATACAACTGTGAGTTTTCTGGTATGAACGTGAGACATGATGTTTAACCTAACAATATCGACATTTCGCTATTTGAACTAAGTGTAGAATGAGAAACACAAAAAATGAGGATTTATATTGTGTTTTATTTTAAAACCATTTATAAAAAGACCGAACCAACGTAATAAAAGAATAACACAACCAATTTATCCTGGTTCACTACCAACACGGCAGCTATGTTCAATCTCTTCATCTTGAAGGATTTAATCCACTAATTTACCACATAATTACACTTCCACTGAACACCTACTAGTCAAATTGATTGTGTTGGAATTTTCTCAACCTTCTAGCTTAGTGCAGTCAAGCTGTTAAGGAATGCAACCACTACTGGGTTAGGTTACAAAATAATATGTTTAGGTTTTTTTATAACAATCTCTCAGTAGAGGGTGTTCACAAAGTTGTACTCTCAAAAATATTTCTCAGCATTTAGGAAGGCATCTTGTAATGGCAGCGTGAGATTTCTGAGTGATCTTGATTGGAAGCCCTAACATAGTACTCGATAGTTCACCATATTTGTCTGCATCAACGAATCTCCAAAATTCTTTAACTAGAACATTCAAAGCTACCTCTTGTTCTAAGTTAAAGTACTCGAACCAACCCACACCAATAAAATGCTCAATAAAATCAACATGGTTTGCAAAGTTGACCTGGTGTTCATGAAGAATTTTCAACTGATCAAGATTACATTGCATGGAGGGAACATATGAGACATTACTGAAAGAAGGGTTTGAGGATGAACTCGAAGCCATTGAAACAGGAGAAATTCAAAGATAATTAGGGAAGTTTGACGGTTGAAAGAAAGAAAATGTGGGAGTATGTGAGAGTTGTGATTGAAAAATGGGTTTTATGAAAAACGATTGAGTTTCTAACCCCATTACTAGCATGCATGCGTAAACACGCGTGAGTAACACCTCTCGGAGTATCACAACTTATGAGGAAAATTGTTCATATACAAGATTAATTGAATTTAGATTGACTAGAGGCACAAATAAATTCAATGTCATCAGAGGCATAACATTTCTACATTTAATCATTCATTGTGTTTTACTAGAGGCAATAACATGGAGGATTCAACATCATTCTTTTATAAACAATATTTAGATGTTTCTTTATAACACTGATTCTTTCCTTAGCAAGAAGTTTTGTGAAAATATCATCCCACTGATGATCAGTGTCAACAAATTTAATGTCTTAAATACCCTTATGGACATAATCCCTTATGAAATGATATTTGATCTCTATATGTTTTGCTCTTGAATGTAAAATATGTTTTTTTTTTTTGTTAAACATATAGTTGAAGTATTATCACAGAAGATAAGAATGTTACTCTCATTAATTTTGAAATCTTCTAGTTGATGTTTCATCTACAACAGTTGAGTGTTGCAACTAGCTATTGAGATATATTTTGCTTCTGTTCTAGAGAGTGCAATAGTCCCTTGCCGTTTTCTTGACTATGAGATTATATTCTCACCAAGAAATGTACAATTTCCACTGGTGCTTTTCCTTTCTAGTTTATCTCCAACATAGTCAGCATTACAGAAACCTAATAACTTGTACTTAAAAGATGGCATATAACACAAACCAATGTTAGTACTGCCTTTTAGATATCTAAAAATCCTCTTAACAACAATTAAGTGTGATTATCTAGGGCCAGAATGAAATCTGGTACACACACTAAACATAATATCAAATTTAGAGACAGTTAAGTAAAGAAGGAAATCGTTCATTCCTCTATATACCTTTTGATCTACATTTTTACCTGACTCTTCCTTATCAAGAGAACAAGTTGGATGCATAGGTGTAGACCTGGACTTACAATCATCCATTTTGAACTTCTTAAGTAGTTATCTTGTGTATTTCGTCTGATGAATTAGTACACCATCTAGGTTTTGATGAATTTGGATTCCAACGAAGAAATTTAATTCTCCCATGATGCTCAACTCAAATTCATTTTGCATTAACTTAGAAAAATATTGGTAGCGCTTGCTATTAGTATAACCAAAGATAATGTCAGCAACATATATTTGGACAATGAGAATGTCATTCTTAGATGATTTTCTAAATAAAGTAGTGTCAATCTGACATCTTTCAAAATCGTTGTTTAATAAGAGATTGCTTAGTATATCATACCAAGCTCTTGGAGCCTGTTTTAGACCTTACAAGGATTTCTTTAGTTTAAAAACATAGTCTGGAAATTCAATATCCTCAAAGCCAAGAGGTTGTTTAACATACACTTCTTCATTTATGTAACCATTTAGGACGACACTTTTCACATCCATTTGATACTTATGATAGCCTCTAACCTTGCCAATGGGATGAAAGTTTCAGTGTAATCAATACCTTCCTGCTGGTTGTATCCTAGGACTACAAGTCTAGCTTTGTTTCTAACCACTTCACCTTTATCATTTAGTTTGTTTATGAAAACACACTTGGTTCCAATTGACTTTTTTTCTTTAGGCTTGGGGATGAGATCCCATACATCGTTCCTTTTGAATTTATTTAACTCTTCTTGCACAACCATTATCCATCCATTATTTGATAGAGCTTCTTCTAGAGTTTTAGGTTCAACCTTATATAGTAGTCCAAAGGTAGATGTTTCCTTAAAAGTGGATCTTATTT
This sequence comes from Cicer chorassanicum, assembly GCA_037974735.1. NCBI lineage: Eukaryota > Viridiplantae > Streptophyta > Magnoliopsida > Fabales > Fabaceae > Cicer > Cicer chorassanicum. The sequence continues at coordinate 38,699,072 of JBBPBP010000003.1, read as the reverse complement.
TTAGAGAGTAATTTTCACTTCCCACGATCAGAGAGTCTAGATGAGAAGATTTGTATTTCCATCTAGGTTTGGATTCCTCATGATTTTGATTTGAGTTGTTAGGCATATATTCTGATTCATTGTAGACTAACTTTACTGATTCCTCTAATGTATCTCGCTTGCAACAATCAGTGTTTCTTTCTTGTATACAATGTAGGCTTTAGACCTTTCAAAGTATCCCAAGAAGATGCACTTTTAAGATTGTGAGTCAAATTTGCCAAGCTTCTCTTTGGTGTTCAAAATATAGCATATGCAACCAAATTGATGAAAATATAAAATGTTGGGTTTTATTCTTTTGCACATTTCATAAGGAGTCTTATTAAGAATATGTCTAATAGAGATTTTATTATGAATATAACACACACCGTTCACTGCTTCTACCCAATATTGATTGGCATCATTCATTTTGTGAATCATGGTTCGTTCCATTTCTTGAAGAGATCTATTTATTCTTTCTACAACATCGTTTTGTTGTGGCATTCTAGGAGAAGGAAAGTTATGTAAAATCCGATTCTCTTCACAAAAAATTTCAAAGACTTCAAATTCATCCCCATGATCACTACGAATCATTGCTATACAAAATCCTTTTTCATTTTGCACTTGTTTGCAGAAGATAGTGAAAACTTTATGTGACACATCCTTGTGTTTTAGAAACTTTACCCATGTCCATCTGGAATAGTCATAAACAATAACGAGTCCATAATTTTTACCACTGACAGAAGCATTCTTTATAGGGCCAAATAGATCAAGATGTAAAAGTTCAAGTGGTCTAGAAGTGGAGACAACGTTTTTGAAGGTGCAAACATGAGGGTTGACTAAGTTGATAACGTTTTCATTATTTGATTAAGCTGGTTCAAACTTGATGATTTACTTGGAGTAGAAGCAATAACAAAACTACAGAGTGAAGGAATAAAGTGACACAAGTAGTTTATCTTGGTTCACCCCTAACTTGACTACATCCAGTCCCTTCACTTAGAAGGATTTAATCCACTAATTCAACAACTTGAATTATGTAGCACCTGAACTTTCAAGCTAGTCTTCCAAAACAGTCTGACAACCCCATACTTTTCAGTAACATACACACCTTGACTCTACCAGCCAGTTCTTCTCCACACAATCTGACAACCCCAGATTGTTGAAGGCACACTAACACCACTATCAGGTTTGAATATAAAGGTGTGGAACTCGAGTAGTTGCTTCTAACAAGCTAATTATAGCAATGACTATCACACTCTAAGAAAAACACTTAGAAAATATTTCTCATTTGAAGAAGTGTTTCTCTCTTTGAACTCTAAGATGATTTGGAATTTTTGAGCTTGAGTTCTTCTACTCTTTTCTGATTTTTTGATGATCTTCTTCTTCAGCCTTGAGTATTTATTTATAAATAAAATTATGACTTCAATTTATTTTTTGTTTAATTCTAAATTGTATCTTCATTCCTAGCTTGGTCAACAATGATCTTATTCAAAAATAATTCTGAACAATATGTTTTTTGATAATATGTTCTTTAACCAATTCTTTATTTCAGAATTCAATATGAGCAGTTTTTCTAGATTGATTATGTTCGCATTTTTCTCATATTAAGTTTGTAAATTCTTCAGATTGACAGTGTTCGTAATTTGTTAAGATTGAGTTTGTAAATTCTTCATATTGATAATGTTCATATTTTGTTCTGATTGAGTTTGTAAATTCTTCATATTGATATTGTTCATTCTATTAAGATTTCTTTCGCAAATTCTTCAGATGAAACTTTCCTTCCTATTGCTTGCTTCAATCCGGGTGGAAACAAAGTGTTGGACTGGTTCTTGAACTTTCACAAGTAGGAGTATAACAAAGTCCAATTCAATATTTTGTCCTTTGTCAAAATCTGAATCATATCTTTGCAAATAATAAATATATCTTCTTGTGAGTGTTTCTTCTTGTAAATAATTAATATCTTCTTGTGATAAATCTTGATCAAATCTTCTTGTTAATAATTCATTTCTTCTTGTAGATAAATTTTGATCAAATCTTCTTGTAAATAATTCATATCTTCTTGTGATAAATCTTGATCAAATTTTCTTGTAAGTAATTCATATCTTCTTGTGATAAATATTGATCAAATCTTCTTGTAAATAATTCATATCTTCTTGTAGATAAATCTTGATCAAATTTTCTTGTAAATAATTCATATCTTCTTGTGATAAATTTTGATTAAATCTTCTTGTAAATAATTCATATCATCTTGTAGATAAATCTTGATCAAATCCTCTTGTAAATAATTCATATCTTCTTGTGATAAATCTTGATCAAATCTTCTTGTAAATAATTCATATTTTCTTGTGATAAATCTCGATCAAATTTTCTTGTAAATAATTCATATCTTATTGTTGATAAGATGTGGATCATATCTTCTTCAAATCTTGACCTTATCTTATTTTCAACTTGGTCAAAGATTTTCTTCAATTATAAATCTGAATCAAATACTAGTTTGGATTGTCTTCAAAAACACGAATCTTATTTCATACTCTATGAAGTTAAATATATTGTTCTCATAAAATACCGTTGTTAACATCAAAACTCTAAATATAAAACCAACTTGTTTCCAACAATTTTTAGAAGAAAAAGAAGATTTTGTTTGTTTTCCTTTCTGATATGCCTCACAAAGAACATTTGATTCATACTTGAGATTTGGCAACCCTCTGCCAAAGTTAAGTCTTTTCAATTTTGAGATTAACCTCAAACTGGCATGTCCTGATTTGTTGTGTCAAACCTATTGTTCCTAACTTACAAACATTAGACATTTTACTTCTTGTTTATCCAAGTCAGATAAGTTTATTTTGTAAATGTTGTTTTTTTCTTTGACCACTAAATATTATATATCAATCTGTTTGACTTATTGCCTTGCATGACTTTTGATTGAAGATAACATCATAACCACAATCGCTTAATTGACTTATGCTAAGTAGGTTGTGCATCAGTCCTTTTACAAGTAAAACATTTTTAATAAAGGGAATGGAACCATTACCTACTGTCTTGTACCCAATGATCTTTCCCTTCTAATCACCTCCAAAGCCTATGAATCCTCCGTTCTTGAGGGTCAAGTCTTGGAACATAGACTTTTCTCCCATCATGTGTTATGAGCATCCATTGTCCAGGTATCATGGCTGGTGTTTTAGTTTTGTTGCTAAGGATATCTGCAAGATAAATTGTTTTTTTCTTAGGTACCCAAATTTGGTTGGGTCCTAGTTTGTAAGTTCTGAAAGGTGTCTTGTCTTTCCATGTTTTTTGCATAGGACAAGTTCTTGTATTAGGACTTTTCTTTAGGCAATGTACACAGGTGGTATCAAACATGTTTACCACAGAAGTTTTCACTTGTTCTTCAAAACCAATGCCACATTTATTGTTTCTGCTAATACCATAGATCATAAAAGCTTGTTTGCTTCTGACTATGTCATTTGCAAGAAGTTCTTAAAAGATTTTGTGTACTTAACTGAGTTGCAGATTCTATCCTCTGAGGTTTTTGGAACATTTTTGTTCAAAGTTAGATTTTTTCTTTTCAGGTTTTCAAAATCCTTTTCCAGGAAACTGCATTGATTTGTTAAGATGTCATGAGCTTTTCTAAGAGACTTATGTTTTGAAGAAGCCTTATGATTTTTGTTTAGAAACTCATTTAACTTATATATAAGTACATTACAAGATAGGTCAGACAATACCCTATTTTCTTCATCAACAGATTCATCTTCAGAGTTAGGGTCAGAGTGAATATCAGCCACCAGAGCCATGTTTGCTTGTTCTTCATCTTTATCAGATGATTCATCAGAGTAATCCCAAGTAGCCATAAGACCTTTCTTTTTTTCCTTGAAATATTTTCTTTGGAATTTTCCTTTCTTAAGTTTAGGACATTCTAATTTAAAATGACCTGGTTCTTTGAACTCATAGCAGATGAGTCGATTCTTGTCTAATTTTTCACTTCCTTTTATACTATTTTGGGATTGTTTGAAATCATTTTTGGGAAAATATTTCTTCTTGTTGTTCCCCATGCGATGGATTTTTCTTGAGATAAATGACAAACCTTCATCATCTGAGTCTTCACTCTTATTATACAATTCACTTTCCTCTAAGTCTTCAGTAGCTTGCGAACCAAGGACTTTGACTTCTTTCTAGGCTCATCTTCAACCAGTTCAATCTCATGGAATCTGAGTGAGTTCAAAAGCTCTTCCAAAGGTAGTTTTTTTATATCCTTAGCCTTTTAAATAGTTGTTACCTTTTGTCTCCACTTGCTGGGAAGACTTCTGATGATCTTCTTGACGTGGTCGAAGGTAGTGTAGCTGTTTTGGAAAACCTTCAGTCCATAAAATAGAGTTTACAATCTAGAGAACATTGTCTCAATGCCTTCATCTTCTTCCATCTGGAAAAGTGTTCATACTTCCTGATAAGTAGATTTGCTTTAAATTCTTGTATCTATTTATTTTGTTCGTTGTTGAGGACCAGAGTATCAAAAATACTCTTTGCTATTTCTTTGTTGCTGCATTTTTCAAACTCTTTAAAGGTGATATCATTCATGATGAATGTTCTGACTTTATGGTGCATTTTGTATTGTTTCTTTTTATCAGTGTTAAGATCCATTATGGTTATTTCAACACTAGCGGCGTCTTTTGGAGCCTCATTGCCATCTTCGACTATGTCCCAAAGTTCAAGATCATGAGAGATGTAGAAACTTTTGAGTCTATCTTTCCAATACTCGAATCTTTCTCCATCGAAAAGATGAGGCTTGTTAACATTTCCACCTATAACTTCGTCACAAGAGTTAGTCATAACATTACAAATTATTACTCAAATAGGGTTAAGTGCCCAACTTTGAGATTGTGCTCTGATGCCAATTGTATAATGAGAAACACAAAAAACGGAGGTTTTGAATTGCGTTTTATTTTAAAAAACCGTTTATAAAAGATTGAATAAAAGTAATGAAAATAGAGCAGATAAACAGAAAAACAGAATAACACAACAAATTTATCCTGGTTCACCACCAACGCGACAGCTACATCCAAACCCTTCAACCTGGAGAATTTAATCCACTTATTCACCACAGAATTACACTTCCACTAAAAACCTACTACTCAAACTAACTGTGTTTGAGTTTTCTCAACCCTCTAGCTTAGTGTAGTCATGTTGTTGAAGGATGCAGTCACAAGTGGGCTAGGTTACAAAAGAATAGGTTTAGGTTTTCTAAAAACAATCTCTCACTAGAGGGTGTTCTCAAAGTTGTACTCTCAAAAAAAATTCTCAGCACTAGTGTGTTGTTTCGTTGTCCTGATTGCAAAAAATCAACATGTGTCATGCAGTTTCATATCAAATCTTCTGAGATTGATTCGCCATTAAAAACTTGTCAAAACGAGTCCTTGAATTTGTTTTGTGTATCTTGGTACGAAAACAGAAGTAGCAGAGGATACGATGAGCATGTCTAATATACCTTAGACACAACAGATTCAGGGTGTTTATCAGAGGATGTGCAAGAATTATGTCTTCTTTAGAGCATAAACTATCTTTAGATCATACATTATTTTTTAGATTCAGACGATCAGATGCTTGATGCTATTATTAGAGGCAAAAAATCACTTGCTTGTCAAGTTTATCAAAGGCAGACGATCAGATTCTTGTTGTAGACATCAAATGTAGACAAATCAAGAGCACTTCTTGTATTTGCCAGAATCGCCAAAGGCGCGTTTCAGAGTGTGCTCACCAAACTTAACATAAAGAATTAGAAGCAGAGTCTTATTGTTCCTTCATCTTAGTCCAATCACCGGAGGATGCAACGTAGGATCATACAAAATTCACTTGATCTGGGAATTGGACATTTAATAAGAACATTAGTGAATTAAATTGTTCCCACAAAATGATTTTGTTATCATCAAAATAAGTAAGTTTCATAATTATTCAAACCAACTTGGTTCTAACACTAGAAATTAAACACTCCATATTTTAAAATTGTAAAAATTAAACTTTTTTCACTCAAAAGTTTTTATTTATTTATTTATTTAACTAATGTACTTAAAACACTTTGTTAACATTCCCTTTATATTTTCTTGCTTCTTTCTCTTTTTGTGGTTGTTTTCTCTTTCAAAATACTCTCTCACTTCTTGCAACTCTATACAAAATATTCTCCTAAAAATAATCATAAAAATTATTTTTTTAAAAAAAATAAATACAAATTAATTAAGTGGATAATTAATTAGGTGAAAAAATGGGATATGATACGAAGTCCCAATTACTATAAAGGTAATTTTTTACAAAAAGTAATCAAATAAATTTAATGTTAATAACTAAACTATCAGTCAATTTTCTTAATCCTGTGAATTAGTTAAATAGATCTTTTTATTTTTTTAGTTAAGTTAAAGGAATCTTATGCTATAGAGAC
>JBBPBP010000003.1:38648330-38690216 GCA_037974735.1 Cicer chorassanicum | reverse complement strand
AAAAAAAAAAAAAATTAGTTTTTAAGAATGTGTAACTTCAAAATGCCAGAAAATTTAAAATTCTATTTGCCAATAGCGAAAAAGTTAAAAGTTGTTAAAATGTTACAAGTTCCGGAAATGTTATTTTAAGTTTCCCGGTTAATGTGTTTTTATATTTTTTTATTTAAAAAATGATAAAATGAGATTTTGATTAAAATGTTGGAGTAGGGATATAATTTTAGGAATACAAATTAAACCTTTTAGAAAATTGATGAAAAAAATGTCAAAGATAAGAAAGGATATACTAAAAAGTACAAAACCACGTCAGAAAATTTGATTAAAGAAAGTCCAAATTTAGCCTGAGCATTTGTGACATCATTTCAAGAAAAGTTTACCCCCTTACCCATAATTACACTCTACTCTAGAGATCTCTAAAATTCCAGTTTTTACCTTTTTCTTTTAAAACAAATGTTTTGAAAATCTTTTCTACCCCACGAGATTTAAAATGCATTTCATTTAAGTTTTCTGAAACACAAAAACTCTACCTTTTCACAAAATTTCACAATTTTAAATGTGTTCTTGAATTTGTATTTTAAAAAATTTAATTTATCGAAATATAAAACTCTTCCACCTCTATAAAATTCCATGTGTTTTAGAAAACACAAAATTTAAATTCTTCAAAATAAAAATTCTATTCACTTTTGTATTTATTTATTCACACTATGATGATGGGTGATTTGAATAACTTAATAAGTTTACTAGGGTAAAAGTATAATTGTGTAGGTGAGGAGTAAGTATAAATTTTGTTTCAAAAACTTTATCTGTTTTCAATCTCTTTTCTATTTCCAAACATTTGTACAATGAAAATTTTTATTGTACAAGTATTAAAAGTGATTAATTTTCATATTGTCAATATTAATTATCATATTATTGATATATATAACTTTAGAAGTAATTATAATTTTAGTCAAACGTTTACAATATTTTAAGTTATAATTAATTGGATAGTATAAAAAGATTTTCTATTTATAGTATATATAAAATAAATTCAAATTAAAAACTAAATAATGGACAATCTATAATTAAAAGTTAAAAAATAAATTAGTTTATTTCTCTTTTTTTTAATAAACTACATACAGTTTGACATATATTTATTACTTTCATTTTATAATACTCACTCTAAATTCTTTATTACATTAACCATTTCCTTACAAATTACTATCCAATGACAACTTTTCGATGAGAACTTTTCATCAACATCTTGTAAACATTATCTTTACTTGCCAAATTATCAAAAGCCTCCAAAAATACATGTCATCGACGTCTTGTAAACATTATCTTTTCTAGTCAAATTATCAAAAGCTTTCAAAAATACATATAGATTGACTGATACGGACAAAAAATACATCTAAATAAATAAAAAAGAAATACATCTAAATTGATCAATACAGATTTGTATTTTATACATCCAAATTGATCAATCTGAATACAATTTAAAAACTTTTGAAAACATTGAAAGTGAGAGAAGAAAACCACAGTTATAGAATTGTTGCATGCCTCCACCACAAAATGTTGATATTATGAATTTTAAAAAAACTTTTGAAAACATTAAAAGTGAGAGAAGAAACCACAATTATAGAATTGTTGCATGCCTCCACTACAAAATCTTGATATTATGAATTTCAAGCTGTTGTAGATGTCGTGTGAATCAAACAATGAACCTAAGAAGAATCAAACCGAAAAGGAGAAACAATAAATCAATTAAAGTTCACAAATAAGTTTTTTCAAAAAATTAAAAAAGAAATAATGCAGCTAAATTCTCAAGAAAATTGAGATTGAATGAGAAATAATTAACTATAATATCATATTAGATTTTTATATTAAACATAACTTTCTCTTACAAAATCGATTTTTATAATAAGGGAGTGTCATTCTTTGTAAACTAATAGAACTCTATATGATTTTTATAATAAGGGAGTGTCATTCTTTGTAAACTAATAGAACTTTATATGTTGTTAACGTGGGACTTGAATTATTTCTAATATCCATAACTATCTAAATATAGACGTAACATTAAATAGGGTACAAATACCTTATATACACCTCATTTAACCCCCAAAACTTTAGTAATAAAGAGGAGAAATATAGAGAGAAAGTGGAGAGAATCAACTTCCGTACATGATATGCTTCACAACATATCCCAAATCCATTTCTACATCTTAGCAACTTCTCAGTACTTAGTACAGATTCAGATTCTACATCACATGGTTCATATTTACATCTGAGATGAGACAGGAGACAAAAGTGCGGCAAATGAAAATACACAACTCGGCATTGCTTTTCCATATTGCCACTAAGAATGCGCTTGGGCGTGCTCGGGTTTGTGACTGTACTCATAGTCAAGATGAACAAAAGCACGTTCGATCTCGGGCAAAAGTTCAAGCTTCTCTTGCAATGATTCGCCGATATCGTGAGCCTCTTGTAAAGGCATGCCTGCTGGAAGTACGATATCAACCTCAACAAAGTAGTGAGACCCGAATGTGTAAGCCCGGACGGTATCGATATGCCTTACAGCCTTGTGGTGGTTCCAGCAGAGATATGTTAGTTTCTGAAGATACTCAGGTGCAGCTGATCTCCCAACAAGGGAATTAACATTTTCCAACACTGTCATTGACCATGTCCGAATCGTATACAAAGCCAGCTGCAGTAGAAGAATAACACGTAAGGAAAATAGATGCATGTTATATGTTAAAAGCTATAAGACGATGGCGAGTTACATATACAAATAGGAAATGTTTCAAGCAACATATAGTGCTCGAAAGCACTAATGGTGGTTCCTAAAATCATAGCAGTCAAGAAAATGGCATAAAAGAGATGTATCAAATAATCATAAGATGCACAAAGTTTGAGAGGTTGCAAAAATTATGATAAGCTGCTTAGATAGTCCGAAGTATCCAAACACTGATCCCCTGTAATGAGAGATTTCTTCTTAAAGAATCTGAAATCTAGATTGTTCAAAATATAAGGGCATGGCAGAGGCGGAGACAAATATATTTGAGGGGAAGGGAGTGAAGGGGGACAAAATCCATCCTCTCTCAATTTTGGCCCTGTCCAATACTAAAGGTTTTAAATATTTATTTTAAACATTCTAAATAATTGAAGTATATTGAATTAAATGTTTTATTATGATTAGGAGAAAATGTGTCTTCTTTCTCAAAAAAAAAGGTGAAAATATGTTTTTCCATCGCGGCTGAGAATCCTTCATCCCTGCCACTATCAATCACTTTCCACCAATGTTGCTGTTGTTGAACTCCGATTGCGTGAATAAGTGCATTCGGCAAAAGCACTTATTCACGCAGTCAGCAAATTGGTAACGGTTGGATCAAGACTAAACAGTCCAGATTTAATGCAGATTTTCATTGTTTAAAATATTTTAAGTACTAAGTTTGAAATCTGGATCATCCGATCTCAATCCAACAGTCACCGATATACTTACTATGTGAATGCGTGTTTTGCAACTGCAGGCAATCTCGATACACTGTTGGAATTCCGGTTGCGTGTATTCGGCAAAAGCACGTATTCACAGACAGAAAATTGGTAATGGTTGGATCAAGATCAGACAATCCAGATTTAATGCAGATTTATATTGTTTAAAATATTTAAAATACTAAGTTTGAAATTTGGATCATTTGATCTCAATCCAACAATCACCGATATACTGATTGTGTGAATGCGTGCTTTTGCAACTGCAGGCAATCTCGATCCGCTGTTGGAACTCCGATTGCATGCATTCGGCAAAAGCACACATTCATGCAGTCAGCAAATTGGTAACCGTTGGATCGATATCAGACAGTCCAGATTTAATGCAGATTTTCATTGTTTAAAATATTTAAAATACTAAGTTTGAAATCTGGATCATTCAATCTAAATCCACCAATGTAGTTGTTGCCTGAGATGTTTCATTACTGCCACCAATGGAAGGCACCCTCCACATTTGCCATCAACCCTGAGAACCTTCCATCATTATTGCTTAGCACCCTCCATCACTGCCATAATTGGGTCCTCTATTTGGGTCCTTTATCTTTTTTTGAAAAGGACTGACAATTATTATTTATAAAAGATAAAGGACGAAAATGAATTTAAAAAAAGATAAAGGACCAAAATTATATTTAAGTCAAAAAAATAAATAATAAAACAATTAATTCATAAGCTAAAATGTGTAGATATTAGGAAAGGAAATTTAATAAGCAAATATCATACCCATCATGGATAATTTAATAGTTAATGACAATAATTATACAGTTGTTTGAAAGAATTATGATGAGAAGGACTAACAATTATTATGTTTACAAAAGATAAAGGACGAATATGAATTTAAAAAAAGTTAAAGGACCAAAACGAATACTTGATAAAAGTTAAATGACTAAAATTATATTTAAACCAAAAAATAAAATAATAGAACAATTAATTCATAAGCTAAAATGTGTAGAGATTAGAAAAGGAAATTTAATAAGCGAATATCCTACCCATCATGGATAATTTTTGTGTATACATTGAGGTTTCTATTTAGGATAAATTAACATAAGGAAAGTATTTACTTACAATGATAGCACCAACAGGATCCATCCAATCATCAAACCAATTGGCCAAAAGTGCAGCAATGAGGCCAATCACATTAGTAATCACATCAAAAAAGTGATCCTGAGCATAGGCCTTAACAATCTCATTCTTAAAAGAGCGGCAATAAATCATCAGCAGGAATTTCACCAACGTCACTGAAAGCATAATACCCACAACCCAGCGCTCTTGTTCCCCGGTCAAGTTGAAGGTATTATCCTGGAAATGTCATTAAGATAAGCATTATGGCTAGTTAACTAGAAATTAGTAAGATCCAGCAAACTAAATGAAAAACCGTTGTTTTAACTTTTAACAGTTTTAAGTGTCAATTTTGATTCAAAAAATGTGCAAAATCAACTTACAGAGTATATTAATGTGCGAACAGACTCCAAAATTATTTGCAGTCCGAGTGTCGCCATGACAGAGGCAAAAACAAGAATTCCCTGCACGCAATTTTGAACCAAAAAATTAAGATGCATTCATAACTTCCCGCTGGCAGGCAAGAATACACAACAATTCAGAAAATTTCAAACAGAATATTAATAGGAGGACTGACCAATGGTTGCATCCGCTTCTTTCCAATAGGGTACTGATACGGGTTTGGTGTTTGCATCGAAAATGCAGTGAACCATAAGATGAATCCAGAGAGGAGGTCCAGAAGAGAGTCTAAAGTGGATGCAATGATGGCTAGGGAACCACTTCTGACCGATGCGTAAACTTTGGCAGCAAAAAGAACCATGTTCGCTATGTTCGATATTCTGATGGCAAACGTCTCACTCTTAGCTAACTTGTCTCGCTCCTCCTGCACACAACAGTTGATATTCAGCTGACGCATTTGACACTTTAGATTCAGAGATAATAAAGGAGAAAATGAAATAGAAACCTTTGACATTCCAGGAATAAAACCACGCTCCGCTAAAGCATCCATTTCAGTAAAGCCCTCAAGAACTTCAACCTGCTGCTGATAGTACTCGGCAATGTTATCTTCTTGACCTAAAGAAATACAAACAGAAAATTAAAGGAAATTTAAAACATAGGCATAAAATCGCATTTCCAATTAAATAGCAAAGATACCATCACTGAAGAATACATTTCAGAAAACATAGCTAATCTTACTGAAAAAGAAAACTAGACAGACATTTGTAGAACAATCAAATTATATTTGAAGGCACAGTTATGCTTAGAACTTCCATGGTTTCGTAATAGTGTAATACCAGTTGAATTCACATTTCTTCAATAATTGAACTTCATTCCGTGAACCATAAAAATTTCACAAAAAGCTTCACAAATTAGAAAACATACAAAGAAATCACAGCACAAAGGCAAGGTAATGAGCAAACTTAGAAGGCATGCGATGTAAAAGATCAGGGACCAAACAAGCAACATCAAATAAATGACTCTGGTTCAAGATGCATTCAACTAAAATGCAACTCCCAAATTCTTAAATCCAAAAGCTCCCTAACTTAAATCCAGCTTCCAAATCCAATACATCAAAAATGCACATAAAGTCATAAACTGGAAGATATATAACCAAATTCTAAACACAAGAAAAACCTTTCGTACCTACCCTCTACTTCCAAATTCCAATACTTACTATACTAGGTAGAATAAGGGAAACTACAAAACATAGCGTACTACTCACCCTGATTTACATCCATTGATAGCATCTTTCAGAAAATTGAAACAAGTTTTAGACTTATTACAAAGGAAAAAAACAACAAAGATGTTACATATATAAATTAATAAAGAGCCTTAAAAAAACTCAAAATCACACCAAAATAGAAAGAAAAAGAATTCCTGCAGCACGTTCCTCATAATCAACCACAATCATTGATACAAAACAAATTGCACATTCCCCATTGCAAATAAAAAAAGATTCTCAACTAAAAAAAAAAAAAGCAGATTCCAAAAACAAAATTAAATCAAATCAAAATTAAAAGAGGAGGAATAAGTTCTTATGAGTAAATATCCAATTTGGTCACTAAAATTATAGAATTTGTACCAACCTAGTCACTTACATTAATAATCTTTAAAAATAATTCCTAAAATTTCAAAATATTATTCAATTCATCCCTCCTTTACTATTTTGTAGAGAATATAATGACATTAAAAAGAAATAATGTCTGCGATACATTTAAAACTAAATAAATAATGTCATTTGATAAACAGATCCAAACATTTGCAGTACTAGCTCAGCTCAACTAGCAGATGTAAATATTGTTAGGTTAGACGTGTAGTCGTCTTTAGTTCGAACCCGAGTCTATAGACAAAAATACAGATCCAAACATATGCATAAACCTAATAATTAAAATTTTGCAATTCTAGAAATAATTCTAAAATATTCACAACACCGTACTAACTACTAATTTCATACCGTCGTACAATTTTAGAGATTCCCGTGTTACTAATTTAATATTGTATAGTACATAATTTAATATATGAAATATTTTAATTATTTATCAATTTAGTGGGAATGTTTAATAAATATTATTTAAAAATGGTACAAAATATAAATAAAGGGAATGAAAATTACCGAGAACGCCGTAGCAGTCATGGAGGCCGCGAGGGGGTTTGGGTGTCTTTTCCGGATATTCCGAAGACAGCTGAAACGACTCGAAGTTCAACCGCCATGACCGGTCACCATTGTCTGAACCTGAAAGAAGAGAAAGCTCTTCTTCGTTCTTAAGTTCCACCGTCTCCACCATTTGCCCGGTAATTTAAAAACGCCGTCGTTTTTAGTTAACTGAATGAGGAAAATGAAAAGAAGAAAATGGTAATAGTTTGTAGTTGTAGTTGGTATAATGCAGGTCTGTGCTTGTTTGTTATAGTATGTGCCGTACCAGATTTTTTTTCTTTTTTTCGTTGAAATAATTTATTTGTTTATTTAAATTTTTTATTTTTGAAACGGCAAAGTGGGAGTGAACACAGTGTGGTGTGTGAATGAGATTATGATGGTGAAGGAATGTGGATGTGTGCAATGAGTGAGATTTGTAAGCGCGTATGATGAACGTGAGGGTTTTACTGGTGGATTTTCGAGCGTGTTGTGACGAGGAGGAAAGAGCGCGTGAGCGAAGGATGGGTATTTGCACGATAATAGTGTGAGTGACGGAAAGATGTGGCTGCATAGAGAGGAGCCACATGAATCTGGACCAGTGGGACCTGGGTTGCTCATAACCCGTTTTACACCGATTAAAATTATTTTTGATCAATTGTAATAATATGAGTTATCCTATCAGGATTTCTTTTTTCAAATGCGACCTTCAAAATATGCTATAATGGAGAGTTTTTGTTTAGAAATGAGATATATTGGAAAATGGGTCACACTAATGTTAACAAATTAAAATAAAAGTGGTTGCATCTCTGATTTGCGACCTTCTCAAAGTAAGTAGATTATTGTTGTATATAAGTTTTAATATAGAGTATAGTGAAAAGTTTAGTTTAGAAATGAGATATACTGAAAAATGAACAACACTATCATGTTAACAAATAAAAATACATAAAATAAAAAATTTAACTTATATACATTATTATTGTAAAAAAAAACTATCAATCAATCATAATCATTAAATCATTAATAATGTGATTTTTTTCATAATTACTTCTAAACTCACGCACATGATTGGTTATGATGTGTCAACTATGTAAAGTCAATCTATTAAGTTAAGCTTTAAAATAAATATATAAAAAAGATTTAAATATGTTTTTATTCCCTATAAATATAATAATTTTTATCCAAAAATTTTATTTTTGGTCCTTAAGTAACAAAGGGAAACGTGGAACAAACGTTTAAATATGTTTTTGGTCTCTGTAAATATAACACTTTTCAGTTTTAGTCACTGAAAAATATTTGTTTGGATTTCATCTCGCAATATCCAAAAACTTAAATTTTGGTCCTTCAAATGGAAGTTACAAAAACGTGAGCCGACAAATAGAGAAAAACGTGGAATACAAATTTAAATAATTATTCGAAACAAATTTAACCGAAACAATATTTAAATAACAAATAAAATAATTTGTATACTTATTTCTAATAAAATAAGTATACAAACTCCAATGGAAATACAAATTTAACTAATTATTCTAAACAAATTTAACTGAAACAATATTTAAATAACAAATAAAAATAATTTGTATATTTATTTCTAATAAAATAAGTATACAAACTCCAATAAGAATACAAATTTAAATAATTATTCTAAACAAATTTAACCAAAACAATATTTAAATAACAAGTAGAAATAAGTATACAAATTATTCTAATATTTAAATTAAGGTTTAAATATGTTTTTGATCTCCGTAAATATAACAATTTTTAATTTTAGTCACTATAAAATTTTTTGTTTGGATTTCATCCCTATAATATCAGAAAAATTTACTTTTGGTCCTTAACGTTAAGTGGACGTTACAAAAAACGTTAATTGACAAAGGAAAATGTAGACCAAACGTTTATATGTTTTTGGTCCCTGTAAATATAATAGTTAAAAAATATTTGTTTGGATTTCATCTCTGCAATATCCAAAAACTTTATTTTTGGTCACTCACGTCAAATGAACGTTACAAAAATGTGAGCCGACAAATAGAGGAAAACGTAGAGCAATCGTAGCACTTTAATGGGAATATTAATTTAAATATTAAAATAATTTATATACTTATTTTTATTTAATTATTTAAATATTGTTTCGGTTAAATTTGTTTAGAATAATTATTTAAATTTATATTCTCATTGGATTTTGTATACTTATTTTATTAGAAATAAATATACAAATTATTTTTATTTGTTATTTAAATATTGTTTTAGTTAAATTTGTTTAGTATAATTATTTAAATTTGTATACTTATTTATAATAAAATAAGTATTCTAAATAAATTTAAATAATTATTCTTATTTATTTAACTAAAACAATATTTAAATAACAAATAAAAAAAGTATACAAATTATTTTAATATTTAAAATTATTATAGGGACTACCATTTCATACTAATTGATCTACATTTAGTGTTCTATTGAAAAAGAAAAAACGTTACAACAAATATAAAAAATGGGCAACTAAATATTTAATACAATATTTAATTATATTTCTTTATTTTAGATGCATTAGTTTTAAATAAAATTTACAAAATTTGAAATTAGTCAGATTGTCAATATTATTTATAAATTGTTGTCCTCTTTCTCAATGATTAATTTTCTTTTTAAATAAGTTTTTTCTCTCAAACATATTTTATTTGGTTTGAGTATTCAATGTACAATACAACTTCATAAACGATCGAGTTAGGTTTACCTAATCGTTGTTTCCCACTTCTCCAATTTAGTGGTGTTTTTTCTTCGAGGTCGTGTTTTTCGTAAATGAATCAATTGTATTTGGTTGTCGACGATGTGGTATTTTTGAAAAGCTCGTAATGTGATGATTTTTATCTCTTTATATGTGAATATTCAAATAATTATTGAAAATGTTAAGCTTTATTTTGGTCGTGGATTAAATCTCATACAAAGAATTTCCATTATCAATTAGGTATTTAGTGTGATCAACCTCTTCTTTGTTTGGTAACGATGGTAGTTAGGTGGTTCTCGTGTTGTAGTAGCTATGTTTCATTTTGTATTGGTGGGTGGTGGTGTTTTCTGTGTCCATCTTATTTTGGATTTTGCCTTTGTTTTGTTTTTGTACCTTTTGTGTTTTGAGACACGCATTGTGCTTCAAAATTTCATTTTAATGAAATATTTATTTGGCGTTTTAAAAAATATATAACTTCATGAGTTTTGTAGGCATTATTGCATGATCGATGTTGGTATTTTTCTGATATGATTTTCTATAATTTCAAAAATATCTTTTAGTTAAAGATCTTTCCTCAACTCCTCCTTTCGGCTATACTTTTTGTTTGTGTTCAAGTGCTAGATTCTTCAATGTATTTGACAATGTCATGACTTTCGAGTTCTCGTATTTGGACTAAATTATTCGATTTCTTTAGGAGAATTACGCATGTTTTTCAAATACTCCTCTATATTTTTTTTATTATATTCACTCTCCATAGCATATCTCCAAAGGTATTCAAATTTTTATTTTTTCTAAATGAGTTAATTTCTCAGATTTTTTATTCTCAGACGATATACTTCGAATATTGGCATGTAAAACATTAACTTAAGCAGAACTTATTTATGTTTATGATCAACAACATTATTGCAAACACAATATTTAGTACATTAAAAAATGTATACGCCTCCAAGACACCATCATTTGTATCGAATTCGTTGTCGTAAAACAACATACACACCCTTTAATGTAACAATCAATCTTTTTAACTTCTAATCCCACCTTAGACACCAACTTCTTATCATCATAATAACTTCTTAGAAGATGATCTTTTTACTAGAGTCGCATCAACATCATTTGCAAAAAAAAATTCCAAGCATTGATTGGAAACATGCCAATTTGACTTAGTAGCTAAAAGTCTTACACATATAAATAATTTAAAGTCAGAAACAACAATCTATTTATTTTTTCAATAAGCATGAAAAATATTGCGTTTTTTTTTTCTTTCTTTGATTGAGAGTATTTCCTCGTTGTATTGAGATTTATTGTAAGATACATTCACCTCAAAAGCATCACCAACTATATCATCTATATAATTGATTATATGGATAATATGGTTGGCGATGTTATAATTATATAATCAATTATCCCTCCCTCAATTATATAGATATATTTTATGACATTGCATATGCAATAAATCCATGCATCTCAATTATATAGATATATTTTATGACATTGCATATGCAATAAATCCATGCATTTCTTTCTTAAAATCCAGTTTAAGTCCACTTCTCTTCGGATATAATGTTACATGGTACATGTAAACATTGACATTTACACTAATAAAGTTATTTTTTTTGTTGCTATATGAATCGTGAATTAATAAATATTAATCTATCACAAAATGTTCTAGAATAAGTCTAATCATAACATATTTTTTTAACAACCTATCTAATTATTTACAAATTAATGTGAATTACACATACTATCACATGTATAAAAGATTGTACTCACACATTTATTTTGTAGGTTAACCAAAAAAAAGAGACGAAAAAAAAAGACAAAGTTTCACTTTCAAGTCTTTTTGTCTGATGACAAAAGTGGGAGAATGATATTTGATAAAGTGGAGAGAAAATGATACTTAAACTTAGGGAAACTCTAAGTTAGGGGGAGTCAAAGAAATATATAGAAAAATTGTTATAAAATATACAAGTTTTGTAATCATCAAAAAATAGGAGATTGTTGGAACCAAGTTGATTTTATACTTAGAGTTTTGATGATAACAAAAGTATTTTATGAGAAAAATATATTTGACTTCAAAGAGTATGAAAGAAGATTCATGTATTTGAAGAAAATCTAAAATAAGATTTGATTCAAATTTATAATTGAAGAAAATCTAAATTAAGATTTAATTCAAATTTATAATTGAAGAAAATCTAAAATAAGATTTGATTCAAATTTATAATTGAAGAAAATCTAAAATAAGATTTGATTCAAATTTATAATTGAAGAAAATCTTTGATTAAGTTGAAAAGAAGATATGGACAAGAATTGAAGAATATTTGAAGATTTGATGAACATTTGATGAAGATTTATCTACAACAAAATATGAATAGAATCAATCTGAAGAATTTAGAAACACAGTCTGAACAAAATACGAACAAAATCAATCTAAATAATTTATAATCTCAATCTAAACAAAAAAGGAACATAATCAATTTGAAGAATTTACAAACGCAATCTGAAAAAAAATATAATTTAGAATTAAACAATGACTAAATTGAAGCCTAATTTTTAACGATAAATAGACACTCAAGGCCGAAGAAGAAAAACATCAAAAATCATAAAAGAGTTGAAAAACTCAAGCTCAAAATTCCAAATTCATCTTAGAGTTCAAAGAGAGAAACACTTGTTCAAGTTAGAAATATTCTATGAGTGTTCTTTTCTTAGAGTGTGAGAGTTTTTATTATCATCAGTTTTGTAGAAGCAACTACTCAAGTTCCAATCTTTTGTATCCAACCCGATAATGATTTTGTTCCTTCTTCAATCTGGGGTTGTCAAGTTGTTAGGAGAAGATTTGGCTTGTAGGGTCAAAGTGGTTAGTTTCTCAAAAGTCTGGGGTTGTCAGACTGTTTGGGAAGACTAGCTTGGAGGGTCAAGTGCTTTGTAATTCAAAGTATTTGAATTAGTGGATTAAAGCCTTCTGAATGAAGGGACTGAATGTAGCCAAATTAGTGGTGAACCAGAACAAATATATGCGTCAAATTATTTATCCTTTCATTGTTTGCTATCTCTAAATCTGATTGTTTTTTATCCAATTAATTCATAAAAATCAACCAGCCGTCATCAAATTAGCAAAAAGTTATCAACTTTGTCAAACATAATTCAACTCCCCTTCTCGTGTTTGCACCTTCAATGAACACAATTAATTTGACTAGTAGGTGTTCAGCGAAAGTGTAATTCAATTGGTGAATTAGTGGATAAAATCTTTCAGTTTGAAGGGATTAGACATAGCTACCGCTTTGGTGGTGAACCAAAATAAATTGGTTATGTTGTTATGTGTTTCTGTTTTATCTGCTCCATTTTCATCACTTGATTTTAATATCACTAAAATGTTTTCTAAAATAAAACACAATTCAAACCTCTCAATTTCTTGTGTTTCTCGTTCTACAGAAACAACTCTTTTGTTATTTTAATCTAAATTGTTCTTGATCGTAGGATTATTGTAAGTAAGACATCAATAATCTGGGTAAATCAATATATATGTAATGGTGTTTATTGGATAAAGATTAATAGATCTCATTTATTAAATTACATATATAGATGATGCATATGTGTTGATATCATCATTGAACTGACTGAATTGAAATTTTTTAATGGTTAATATTACCTTAATATATCAATAAAAAACTCTCAAGAAAAATATAACAAAATTTTTTTGACCAAAGATTATGATAGTAATTAACAAATTATTTATTGTATTTTAATTCCTGACACCTAATACCTTACGATGCTAGTTGAAAGGATATTGGGTACGGTTAAATACTTGTATAATTAATGATTAATTAAGATGGGATCCGTCAACTCTTGGTAATGCGTTTTAGCTGTATGATAAAATGAAAAACAATTTTCTTAAGTCATAGATGTTAACTTATTAGAGTTTCAGAGTAATACCATGATCTAGAGTTAACCAGAGTTGTAACGACAAAGATAAATATTATATTATTCTTCTAGTGATTCTTGAAAGTAAAATAATATTTATGTTATCCGAACATTAAAGGGTGTTGCTAAAAGCCTACCTTAATTAATATATTAATTCGATTAATCTATTATCGATTTAATATTGAACCTATAAGATCACACAAATGAGTGTTCTAGTTTTCACTAAAGAAATACTTTATTGTTTGATAATTAAATTGGAGAATCTAATTAGACAAATATAAATGTTCTAAGTAGAATATTATTATATTTTTTGTTAATACTTAGAATATAATTAATATATATATATATATATTGAGCACATATATTTTTGGGATAGAGTATGAGATTCACCGAACGTTGTTTTTTTGAAAGAAAAAATAATACATTTTAAATGTATATATTTAAAATAAATATATGAATCAAAGTGTAACTACTGGAAGAGGAAAGAAAATCGTTTTTCCACTAAATTAATAAGCACATGTTAATTAATCTTCTTGAGTAATGGTCATGTGAAGGGGAAAATTGTTTTCCAATAATTAACATGAGTTAATTGCTCTTCGTGGATGGCGACCATTTGAAAGAAAAACCATTTTCTTGGTATATGTTAATTGCTTTTATTAGATGAGAGAATGTATGCTTATAAGTAGACATCAAATAATTTCTTCTTAAATAGATTTTTTTGGAAGCATAGAATACTATAGCTTAATTTTCTTGTTCCACTGTTTAAAGATTTATAGTAAAAAAAAATAGTCTCAGTGTAGATACATATAGAGTTTGCATATAATTGGAAAATCTTTTATGATTCAAGAAGTGTTAGTCACACAAGGTTTGATAATAAGAAATTCTAGGGAGGTATTTATTGTTGTATTTTATAGTGTAGTACTGTAGTTCACTCGCGATCTATAGAAGCAAAATCAAGGAGGGAAGTACGTTGTTTCAAAAGTAAAATTGTGAGTATGATTCTAGAGAAACTTTTATACATAATATGATTGAATATAGGAAAGTAGTTAAATTTTATAACTATAAAATATTTATGTTTTACAAAAATTGAAAAATGAATAATTATTAATTGTGATATAGGTCAATAGGATAATTGTGGTTTGATAAATGATAATCGGTTATGATGAATTTTGACTAGTAATTAATATAAGTATTGTGATGTATGTGTTTGTAATTTTTGGTTCTATAATCGGTATATTTTATTAGTAGAATTGTGGTTGTTGTGCTATTATTGACGAATGACGAATTGTATATTTGAATCTAAGATGTGATGACATGTTATCTATACATCTTTGATATGTATATTAAAATTTATTTTCCCAATTTTTTTAATTATTAAAATTACAAAATAGATCAAACATTTAGACGCAAAATAGATCAAATATTTTGCAGTTGAAAGCATTATAAACACAATTTTTTCTTCACCGCTCACGTTTTTCCACTCAAACAACTTCTTACGCCATTCCCAATTAGAAACTCTCCCCCCATCACCCTCACCACACATATTCACCCAGATGTCAAATTATACAATCTCCTAAATCTATCATGCAAAACACCACCCTCCACCCATGTATCCTCCCATAAACGAGTTTCTCCCCATTCCCCACCACTTTGCTAATATTATCTACAAACCACCTCCAGGCTCCCTCTTCCCCGCCCTTCTACCAAAGAGAAAATAATATGCCACCACATTGAATCCTTAGAATAACCTCCACACACCTTCTTGTTGACAATCTCATACTTATGACTCAACACTTTAAATCAAAATTCCTCATTTTCATCCTCCAACACAATTTATCTAACACAACTAAATTAAAAACTTCAAGTTGCGCACCCCCTAACCCACCCCTTTACTCTAACACACATGATCTCATTTTATCTAATGAATCTTCCTCTCCTTCTCACTCGACACACATATAGAACAATGTGAAGTCGACCATCGAAAGATTACAACTCATCCACTCAAACATTTGAGTATGAATGCGATATACCATAGACTTCTAAAACTCCAACCTCCTCAGATTATCCCCAATAAATATAATTTATAAAATAAAGACAATATATTTAAATTTTTATGGTAATTGTTCGGTTAACAAAATATAGGTAACCAAATACGAATCATGCAAGGGATAATTTTTCACATTCGATATTTTTTGTTTGTTTATTTTAAAGTATTTGGCGATACATTTTATTGATAATTATAAGATAAACATTGAAACGATTTTTTTTGCATGCTATTGATGTATATAGTATTTATTTAAAATTTGTGCTTTTTTTATTTATTTATAAATAAGTGTAAAAAAATTTAACATAAATTATCTCGTGCAATATATATTATTAAATAATTGATATATATATATATATATATATATATATATATTGATTTGATTTGTAGGTAAACTCTTAATTATTCAATTGTGCATATATTCATTTATGTGCTTGGACAAAGCACATATAGAAAGTTATTGAAGAAAGATGGGTTTGAATAATTTTTAGAATAAAAAACTGTGCATGTTGAGTTGAAAGCGTTGTCTGTACCTTGAGTGTGGAGAACGACCCCTTCTCGCCATCCTTCAAATGGATTTTACCCAAAAAAATAATCGATTTTCTTTTGTTGGCATGTTAAACGTGGAAAAGAATCTTTGACATTTAATTGATTTAAATGCATATTCATTGCACGAAGCCATAATGCGTTGAGTAAGGAATTAGAAATAGCATGTGTTGCTTAAAAAAAGAAGAAATAGCTGGTGTTTTAAGTCAAAGTCAAAGAGTAATTTTTAACACAAGCTATTCTTTTTGGTGCAATATACTCCTCTACGTTTTATATTTGTGTATTGGTTAATTTTTATTTCCTTATAGGGTTGAAATGGCCTTAGTGTTTTTTTTTTAAAATAAAAAACGATATTTATTCATTTAAATTTATAAAATTACATAGAAAGCAATACAATCTTTTTACAGCTTATATAAATTTGATTTTTATCATGTCGTAGAGATTGTCAATCAAAACTCATTTTCCCTTATCAATAATGTTGATATGCATATGTGCTAGCTAAATGAACATGTGAGTCTAGAAGAAACCAATGTAGCCCCTTTTAGCATGTATTCCTACAGCTAATGAACATGTGAGTCTAGAAGAAATCAATGTAGCCCCTTTTAGCATGTATCCCTAAGTGTAGTGAGCCTAGTTTGGCAACTCAATTGAGACTTATTATAAAGTGGTTACTAAAATTGTGACTCAAAGGCTAGGAGCTATTCTCCTTAATGTTGTGGCGGAAAACCAAAGTAGCTCTGTGCCAAATAGGTGCACCTCTAGCAATATTCTTGTATTGCATGAAACAATCCATACTTTGAAAGGCAACCAAAGTTGCAGGGTTCTTAAGCTTGATTTGGAAAAAGCTTATGAACGTTTGGAGTGGAATTTCATTAATGAGACTTTAGAGATTATGAAACTGCCACCTTTGATAACTAACTTGATTCACTGGTGCATATCCTCGATATCTCTTAGTATAAATTGGAATGGGGACGCTACTCTGCATTTCAATTCAACTAGAGGTTTAAGGCAATGAGACCCTATATCACCCTACCTTTTTGTTCTTGCTATTGCAAGATTGGACCATAGCATCAAATATAAAGTAGAGGATGGTAGATGGAAACCTTTATCATTTGCTAGAAGTAGAGGTCCAAAATTGTCTCAAGTTTGCTTTGCGAATGATCGCATCTTGGTGGCAGAGGCTAATAGAGACCAAGTAAATTTCATTCAAAATGTGATTTAGTCTTTTTGTGTCATCTCGGGCCAGAAGATTAATCTTAGTAAGTCTAAAGTGTTCTTTGCTAAAAACACTAATGATACTAATGAAGCTACTTTGAGCCAAGGTTTAGGAATCGAACAAACTTCTAATCTTGGAATCTATTTGGGAGCTCCCATGCTACATCAAAGATATTCCAGAGAATCTTATCAATCTGTTTTGGATAAGATGAAAAAGAAGCTTTCTACATGGAAAACTAAAAATCTTTCATTTGCAAGTCGAATCACCTTGACTGAGTCTTTTCTATCTTGCATTCTCGAATATGTGAGGTTTGATTACATTGTATGTGTCATCGAAGAATCCAAAGACATTTCCACATTGAGTCTTGAAGAGTTGCAGGGAACTTTAGAAGCAAGGGAATTGAGAATGGATGAAAGGAATGGGAGTAAATATGGAGATCATGCACTGGTAGCGCAAGCTTACAAGAAAATAGATTAGAAAAAGAAGTGGAAGAAGAATAAGTTCAAGGAACCTGAAGACGAGTCTGAGTCTTCATCAAAAGAGGGCAATGCAAGTGGTAAATCAAAAGGAAGATCAAAGAACTTTGACAAGAAGAAGGTACAATGTTACAATTGTGAGAAGTTTGGACACTTTGCTAATGAATTCTGGGCTGGCAAAGGAGGAAAACAGAAGAAGAAAGAAGAAGATGAAACATGTGCTGCTCAAGAAGATGACTCAAATTTAGATTTAGACACAGTCTTGTTAATGGCTACCACAAACGAAGAACATTCGTCGTCCCAATTCTAGTTTCTTGATACTGGTTGCTCTAATCACATGACAAGCCAAAGGGAATGGCTGGTGGATGTTGATACATCAAGAATGAGCAATATCAGGTTTGCTGATGATAGAACTTTGAAAGCTAACTGAGCTGGCAGCATAGTGATCAAAAGAAGAAATGGCAAAACAACAGAAAGTGAGGTAGAGGATGTGCAACTGGTTAAACCAGAAGATGATGGTTCAGAGAAAGTTAATCATGTGGAGGCTGCACAGGACCCAGAAAGTGATGCAGAGGACGTGTTGTATGCTGAATCAAAAGAGGAGGATTCAGAACAAGTTAGTGATGTGAATGTTCTTGGCAAAGATGTTGAGCCATCTGAAGAGGCTTCTAAGGAGACTACAAACCGAGCTATTGCCCCTCTCATTGTTGTGGTGTTTGATGCAGCAATGGAGTTTGGGAGTGTAGTGTTCTATGATGGATGTGCGATCCGTGGTTCTAGTTCGGATTCTAGATATGCAGTTGGATCTGTTTTTGCTTTTGGGACTGATTCTAAGAATAGTGAGGATCGAAGTAGTAAGTCTTCCACAGCAGCTAATGAGCCGAAGGTGAGGCACAAGAAAAATCGTGGTAGTAGGAATACGAGTTCGAAGAATTTAGTTAACTCCGGTCTAAAGGTTCAGCAGGGAAAGGGACGCATCGAGAGTTCTAAGAAACCTGGTGGTGGTGGAAGAGTGAAAATCGAGACGGAAAATTATGTTTCTAGTTTGGAATATGATTCAAGAAGCTCCAACTTTAAGCAAGGTGTGTTTACGGTTACTAGTAACGAAAGGCACAATGGTAACCCCCGTGTTTATGATGGAGGTGAGAGTGGTGAAGCTCACACTAATGAACATTTCACCGAGGGAGATGAAGATGGTTATGGCAATGAAAATAGTGAAGACGAGCCCATGACAAATGGTCTGATAGAAAGCAGTAGAGTTGAAAGGGAAAGAATTCCAGTGGAGGAAGTGTTTGAGCAGCTGAAATGTTCAAGAGAAGGATTAACGTCAGAGGAATGATCAAATCGTCTTCAATTATTTGGACCAAACAAATTGGAAGAGAAAAAAGAGAGCAAGTTTTTGATGTTCTTAGAGTTTATGTGGAACCCTTTATCTTGGGTTTATGGAAGCTGCTGCATTAATGGCAATTGCTTTGGCTAATGATAGTGGAAGACCTCCTGATTGGCAAGATTTTGTTGGTATTATTGTTCTTTTGGTTATTAATTCAACAATCAGGTTCATTGAAGAAAACGATACTGGTAATTCTGGGTTTAAGTTTACCATTCGTTATTCTGTTGATAGGGATGATGAAGAAGTGACAGAATTTGTTCTTATTGTCGAGGTTGATGGTTTAGGTTCTGATGAAGTTGTCACGAATGATAAGGTGTTGAAGAAGTGTAAGAAGGATAAGAAAGATAATACCGACAAAGTGAAAAAGGCAAAAAGGAAGAAGAATAAGAAGGGTAATGCAGCAGCTGATTTGAATGGCAAGATTGTTGATGATGGAGTTAAGAAGATTCCTAAGGGTAAAATTACTTAGAATCTTGAATTAAGGGAAAGTGTTAGAAACCAATAATGTTCTGGGAAAATCAGAATAAACCAAGAACGTTCTTGGTATTGAAAGTTTGTGTAATTCAAGTTTAGTGTTAGTTGTATGTAATAACTAACTAACTAATTACTCAATTAGTTAGTTAATTAATTAACTAAAGGACAGTTAGAATGAGTCATGTATAAATAACTCAATTTATTTATTTAATAAATAAGTCCTACAACATATATCTCATCTCATATTTCATCATTCCTGCGCTTGAAGTAATAGCTTGAAAGCTAACATGTAGGATTTGGATCATCCAAAATTTAAATCATAGAGATTATGCACGTAAAATTTTATAAAAATCTAAAATAATTTGATATGTTAGTGAAATACATTAAAATTAATGTCTTTTACATTTTATTAAACACTATTAATTTTCATGAGCATCAATAACATATCAAATAATTTTAGATTTATGTAAAATTTTACATGTATAATTCATATGATATAAATTTTCAATCAACAAAAAAATTGAAAAAAAAAGAGATTTCACATAAATTTGAATTGAGAGATTTCAAACTCCTATCATGTAAGGCTGAATGAGGTAACATAGTTTAAATCTTTAGATATTTTTGTTAAAAAAGGAAAGAAAATATATAAGTTAAATACTCACATTAATTTAAATGGATAAAAATAATCAATTTTTTAAATAAAAAATATATTTTTCATAATAAAATAGTTACTTAATCTGTCACTTCTATCAACAAAATAAATATTATTATACAATTATTTACTCAATTAATAATCAATTTCAAAAATGTATTTTAAATTAAATTTACACTTTTAGTTAAAGTTAACGTAAGCACTTTTCAAAAAGCAAAACGTAAGCACTTTCAAAATTAAAACCCCCAATTTGGTAAAATAATAAATATTAAATAAACCACAAATAATTCCCTCTATTTTATTCTTCTTCTTTCTTGTTCTTATATACCTCTCTCACCAACATTAACACAAACATCACCTTCAAAAAAAAAAAAACACAGTCCAATAATGATGTTTCATTCCAAACCCAGAAACCTCAATTCACTAAAAAAAACCTCATTTTTCTTTTTCTTATGCATTTCAATTTCAATTTCATTTGCATTTAAGATCACTACTCCAAATCCCAAAGAAGAATCCCTCACATACCTATGGCCACTCCCTTCACAATTTACTTCAGGAAATCAGTCTCTCTCCGTTGACCCTTCACTCACTCTTTCAGTCAAAGGACATGTTGGTCGTGGTGTTTCTCACATTCTTAATGCTGCTTTTTATAGATATAGAGGGATTGTGTTCAAGCACTCTGGTGTTGGATTTGGTTTTGGGTTTGTTAGAAAGTTGAAGGAAAGGGTTAGTGTGGTTCCTTATGATATTGCTAGCTTGAAGATCATTCTACATTCAGATAAGGAAGAGGTGATTTTTATTTGACTTTTAAATTTATCAATTTTGTTTCTTTTTCTTGTTCCATTTTTGGGTTTTTTAGCATTGACACCTAAGATTGAAAGCGTGTTGTTTTCAATAACATTTAGGTTTTGTTTGGATAAACAATTTAATTAAACATTTACTACAGTTGATTCTTTTTATAAAAGATAGTTGGGTCACCAAAAGTTGACTTATTTGGTTGTTACATATTGATTAAAAGTTAATTCAACTGTCTCTTATAAAAAGGACCGAATCGAGTATTAAATAAGTGTTTATATATAAGCTATCACTATAATAAAAGAAATCGGGTCAAACTGTTTTTGTATAAGTTATAAGTTGTTTTTATGTGCTATGCTGGAGAGCTTATGAAAACAAGCTGAAAACAATTTATGAACATGTCATAAGCTGTTTCTGTAATCTCTTTCAAACGGTCTCACAAACGTTTATATCAGTAAATAGACTCAAATAAGCCTATCTAATCAAGCTCTTAATCACTTTCATTTTCTTAAATTGTTACTTGTATCTATATGTTAGTGTCGTGTTTGATGTGTGTGTGAGTGCTTCATAGTTTGAGCTGAAGGGTGGTTTTAGTTTTGAGAATGGGGATTTTTTTCATTGCAGCTACAACTTGGAGTGGATGAAAGCTATACCTTGCAAGTTTCTAAAGCAGATGACTCTTCTGTTGCTGGGGAAGTTACCATTGAGGTGTGATGTTTCTTACTCATAATTGAATGAACTCCATTCAATTTTACTTAAGCCCTTTTCAAAGCTTCCAAAAACCAAAACCCCAATTTTGCTTATTATGGATTCTGAAGCAAATTTAAGTAAAACTGAATGGAATGTGTGGTTTACTCTTTAGCATTTTTCTAACAAAACTTAAGATGTACTTTGGCATTTATCTTATTTTGTGATTTTACTGATTGTAGGCAAATACTGTTTACGGTGCATTGCGTGGATTAGAGGTATGTATAGAATTTGCAAGTCACTAAGCTCTTGCGTTTTTTTTCTTCTTTTAATTAAAACTTTATTTTGGGGGCTTGAAGTTGAGGAGGTAAAGATTGTACGTGGAGAGCAATTAGTTTATGTTTAACACTTAAAATTTTCATGCTTGATGGCTTTATTTTCATATCTGATTACTGAAATTGTAGATATTTATTTCTGGATAAACTGACATATAATGTTTTAAGATAATTCTCAAGAATTAGGGTAAAAATATATTTTATTGAATTGAAATATGTTAACAATGCATAAGATATATAGACTAGATTACTATATAGTCAAATCTCTATTAGTACTCATATATAACTAAATCCCTACTAGTACTCCTATACAATCGAATCCCTATACTTGAGGGATATTTTTAATAATAAAACAGAAACATATTTTGACACTCACCCTCAAGCTGGTGAATAGGTGTTCTCCATTTCCAACTTGGATACAATTCTTTCAAAGTTGCTACTGTTTAGCCCTTTAGTTAGAAGATTTGCAAGGTTTTCTTGGGAGAAGACATATGGAGTGGAAATTAGGCCATTATCGAGTTTTTCTTTGATGAAATGTCTGTTGACTTCAATATGCTTGGTTCTGTCATGCTGCACTGGATTATGTGCTATACTAATAGCGGATTTATTATCACAATAGAGCTTCATTGGTTTATCCCACTTTATCTTCAGGTCCTCCAAAATGATCTTCAACCATAGTAACTCACATATCCCTTGTGCCATTGCCCTAAATTCTGCTTTAGCACTGAATCTAGATACCATACTTTGTTTCTTACTCTTCCAAGTCACAAGATTTCCACATAGAAAAGTGAAATATCCTGTTGTTGACCTTCTATCTACAATTGACTCTGCATAGTCAGCATCATTATATGCTTCAAGACCCACATTTCCATTTCTTCTGAACAAAATTCAACTTCCCGAAGTTCCTTTCAAATATTGCACGATTATGAGTGCAGCTTGCAAGTGTACCTCCTTTGGTTGGTGCACGAATTGATTGACTAGGTTTACAGCGAAGGCAACATTAGGTCTAATATGTGACAAATATGAGTCTTCCAACTAATCTTTGGGAGATTTCCTTGTCAACTGCAATGTCTTCTTCTGCATTTCCTAACTTTAAATTTGGATTGATTGGTGTACTCACTGGCTTGCATGCTGTCTTGCCCGTTTCTTGCGGAAGATCTGTGGTGTACTTTTGTTGGGATATGAAAATCCCTTTTTTAGAGTGAGCCACTTCAATTCCCAAGAAATACTTCAATTTTCCCAAGGTTTTAATCTCAAATTCCTTGGCTAGGTGTTGTCATAACAGTTGTTGCTCCTTTTCATCATCATTTGTCACTATAATGTCATCCACATATACTAATAACACTGTTACTCCCCCTGACTTAGAGTGTTTGATAAAGAGGGTATGATCTCCTTGGCTTTGTTTGAAGCCTAGACCCACCGTGACTCTAGCAAACCTCCCTCGTGGCGATTGTTTAAGCCCATATAAAGCCTTTTTTAGCTTACAAACGGTGCTGGCAGCAATATGCTCACTTAATCTAGAGGTAAGTCCATATGAATCTCTTCTTCTAGATCTCCATGGAGGAAGACATTTTTTACATCAAATTGGTGCAAGTTCCAACTGTAATTAGTTGCTAGAGATAGTATCACCCTGACGGTATTCATTTTTGCAACCGAAGCAAATGTTTCCAAGTAATCCACTCCATACGTTTTAGTACATCCTTTAGCTACCAATCTTGCCTTGTACCTCTCAATAGACCTATCAACCTTGTACTTTACAGTGTATAGCATCCTACAAGTTTCTTTCCATTTGGTAGAGGGACCAAATCCCAAGTACCATTCTTGTCCAGTGCTTCCATTTCCAAGTTCATGGCTTGTTTCCATTTCCTGTCAGACAATGCTTCAGATAGAGAGGTAGGTATAGTGGTAGTGTTCATGCTTGTGAGAAAGGCTTTATGGGTAGGTAAAAATTGTTCAAAGCATAGGTAATTGGGATATCAAGGTCATCATAAGTTTGGTGGTGTGTTGGATTCTAATTCATGTGCATAGGAAGATTCATAGATTGGATCGCTAGAGTTTGAAGCGTCAAGAGAAGTTACCTCATGTAAGGTCGAATTAGAGTCATGGATGTGAATAGATTCAGGAATGACTTTTGTTCTTCTTGTATATACTAGATTATTCCCATATTTTACATTAGTGTCATCCTTTCCATCTTCCTCAGAATCAATTTCAGTCTCAACATTGTCATTTCCTTCATTTTCATCTTTTTGAAAAACAATTTCAATCTCAATTTCTAGTTCAAGAGTCAACTCAAGAAGTAGAAGAGACTCATTTTCCTTACTTGTATTCTCCCCTTAAAGATGAGTTTGACCAAAAAAACTTTCTTGTTCATGGAAGGCGACATCTCGGGAGACAAATAATTTTTGGTATGGTGGATGATAACATTTGTAGCCCTTTAGGTGGAAGAGTACCTAATAAAGACACATCTTAAGGTTATAGGATCAAGTTTCCCTCTACTATCACTATGGATATGGACAAACGACGCACACTCAAATATTCTGGGAGTAAGATTACTATAGGTGAGCACATTAAGGTAAAACGTGGACAGGGCTTCTATGGGAGTTTTGAAGGCAGGGACACCAGAAGGTAGTCAAAACTGCCTTTCCCCAAAATTTCTTGGGAACTTTATTTTGAAATAACATCGCTCGAGTTTGATCTAACAAGTGCCCATTTTTCCTCTTCAGCAATCCCATTTTGTTGGCATGTTTTAACACATGAAGACTCATGAATAATGCTCTCCTTTTGACAGAAAGAATTAAGTCCATGATTAAAGTAATATTTGGCATTATCAGACCTAATCCTCTTAATACTCACTCAAAATTGGCTTTTTTTTTTTATCATGAAGAAGAATTGTACAAACACAAAACTGATTTCAAATTTTCGTTTTAGTAAATAAACCCAAGTAACCCGAGTACAATAATCAATAAAGGTTACAAACCAACGGGCTCCTAATATATTTGGAACATTAGAGGGGCCCCATACATCAGTATGAACTCAACGGAATGAAGAAGTACTCATTTGGTTACTAACTGAATTCTTGTCCTAAAGGACACAAGATTTGTTATAAAAATCATTACATGATAGGTCTTGTGTTAGTTTTTGTATGGAAATTAAGCTAGTGGACAATTTAGGAATATGAAGGACATTTCTTAGAGTTATGGATGAGTTTATTTGGACATCTCCTTGACCTGCTGCAGTTATAAGGGTACCATCTGCTGTGGATATTTTTATGTTGCTAGGGCAAGGTGAATAAGTGGAGAAGTGTGTAGGTAAGGGTGTCATGTGGTGAGTGGCTCCAGAATTCAGTATCCAATATTGGTTACCAAGAGAAAGTGTAGAGAACTAGTAGCTGTTGGTTTCTCCAACTTACTAAGAAGTGATCTAATCTTCTCTGCTTCATTTCCATTGAGTCAGGCCAATCCACTTTTGCTTTCTTTAACTGTCATATCCATAAAATCAGTAGACAAACGATATTAGAGATGAAAGATTGATCTATCAAACAAAACAAACTTCAAACATCCAAAAATTATCCACAAATTGTAAGTGTGTTAAAATGCCGCTACAGAAAAGTCCAAGCAAAAACTGTGTGAGCTTCAAATGACCCACAAACAAAAGTGCTCCGATTAGAAAGTGAACCCCCAAAACGAAACGAAAAATGGAGGTCTAGAAGGCGGCGCGTGGGCACCACACGCTGGAGATGACGTTGCAAGTGGGCGTCACGCGCCGAACTGGAAAGCGTGTGTGAATAGGGCGTTGACAACGACACTTTGGGTTTCGGCCGATCTATATTGCATAAGAGCTAAGATGTTAGAAATTTAATGAAGTGTATTTCATTTTTTATAGCTTTAAATTATTGACTTGATATTGTAGAAGTATGAACTAACATGTATATGTATTGGCATATGTACTGTAAGCAGTTTTGTCAATCGTGGATTGGGAAAAGTAGCGGTTTATTCAAACTCCGCTATTTGACAACTTTTTGTACTAAATAACATATCACATAATAGTAGTTTGTTCAAATTCTGTTGTGCTATAGTGCTGCTATAGTCGCTATTTAACAACACGAATTGTATGTAAGTTATTTAAAGTGAGTTTATCTTCTTCTATACCTTGAAAATTGAAAACTGAACTATTGTTGTGTTTGCATGATGCACCAGACACTCAGCCAGCTATGTTCTTTTGATTATACAACTAAAGCAGTACAAATAAACAAGGCACCTTGGTCCATCCAAGATAAACCTAGATTCGCATACCGTGGTCTTATGTTGGGTGAGGAACATTATTTACAATGAAAAAAAGTTAATCTTCAGTGAGTGATTTTATATTATGGTCAATGGATATCATTGATACTTATGAATTTTTATTTATTTATCTATTTTTGCAGATACGTCGAGGCACTATTTACCAATTACTGTAATTAAGCAGATTATTGAATCTATGTCCTATGCCAAACTTGTAAGATAATTGTCATAAGTTTCTTTCATTTTTCTTCCGTACTATTCATGTAACTTGGAAACCAAAGACTTGTCAACTAATTAGCATATCTTGCTGTTTTGTTTCATGTAATATTGAATAAAAAAAATTATACTTCATAGAATGTTCTTCATTGGCACATCATAGACGAAGAGTCGTTTCCTCTCGAGATACCTACATATCCAAATTTATGGAATGGTTCATATTCAAAGTGGGAACGTTACACAGTAGAGGATGCATATGAAATTGTCAAGTAAGACTCTCTTTATTAAAATCGTCTTTCCTTGAATTGTTCGGTTTAAATAATCCTGATACTACAACTTTTCTAATGTAAACATGTTGCAAACTTTTCTATGTCAAACAATTTTTAACTGGAAATTGTTATCCTAAAATTACATTGTGATGTCCTGGTCAAATGATCAATGATGATTTTTTCCTTTTATTATATTGTCACTTTCTTGTTGCTAACTTGTTATCTCCGAGCTTGCTTTTTTAATCTTTCATTGACAGATATTGTGATTTCTTTTCATGTTTCACATTGTGATGATATAAAGCTTTGCCAAAATGAGAGGTGAGGTGTTTTCAAATTCCTTTTAAAGTAAATCTGATTTTTTTGAGGCTATTTCTGATGGCTTTTAAAATATCAATGGTTGTATATTTGTTGAGTATTTGCATAATTTATCACAGGCATAAATGTGATGGCAGAAGTCGATGTCCCTGGACATGCAGAATCATGGTAAAACACATGCCTTGGTCACTTTTTCCTTTTACAATTTATTATAAATATTTCTTTTGAGAAAGGTTTTGTTTACCGTGAAAAAAGTTTAAGCTTTCTAGCTTTTGACCTGTAATAACATTAAATGCTTCCTTTGAAGGAAATTAGATGTTGAATGTAGGTATGTTCTATACTTATTCCTCCAATGATTGCTACGGTTTGACATTTCACAATTTTGTTTAAAACCGGTTTAGCACTGGAACTTCATATTAAAGGCGTGTCATGTTTGGTGTCCAACACATGTTACATTCAATCACTTCTATTTTTTAAAATTATTGCCGGTGTCTACGTTTTTACATCAGTGTCGTGTCTAGTGTTTGTGTCTGTGTTTCATAGTTTATAATAACAACTGAGTTGATTATATTTTTCCTTCTATATTTGCTTGATTTGATTATCACCTTGAGTTCAATTACTATATTTAAAAGCTTTTATTCAAGTATTAATCTATAACTTCTATTAATTTGGACTTTAATTGGTTGCACAAACAATTTAATACTTTTGTTGAAGAATCAAGAGAAATCATATTTGATTCTCTTTTATTTTATATTATTATGTTTATTTTAATTTTATGATTCTGTCATTATTACTCAGTATTACTATTGTAATTTCTTTTCCTATATAAACAGCTTAAGGCTGTAGTAATAAAATATGAAAGTATTATATTATTTTGTCTTCTACTTTCTTCATGGTATCAAGAGCTCTGGTTAGGGTTCTGTAAAGAACCCATCAGGGTTTGCCGCTCTAATCAACTGACCTATGGCACAAAATACCCCATGTAAGGCAGCCCTTATGGGCAGCAGCGATGATGGTTTGGATAAAAAATCAGAAGTAGTCAACAACGCCGACAGTATTGGTTTAGGCAGTGGCCCAGGCAGCAATAATGGTTTATCTAACAATGGTTTTTCCAACATTTTTGGCCATGAGGGAACTTCTAATGTCCTCAAGGTTGAAATTCAAAAACTCAATGGAAAAAATTATGTTGAATGGTCTCAAACCACAAGATTGATACTAGACGGTAAGGGAAAATATGGTTTCCTAACAGGAGAGGTGCAAATGCCTGCCACTACTGATCTGAATTACAGGTTTTGGAAATCTGAGAACTCTGTTATTATCGCTTGGCTGCTTAGTAATATGGAATCAATGATAAGAAAACCTTTTATGTTTTTGCCTACTGCAAAGGAAGTTTGGGAGGCAGTCAAAGAAACATATTCTGACATTCAGAATTCTTCTCAAATTTTCGATCTCAAATCACGATTGTGGCATGCCAAACAAGGAGATAGAGATGTCACTACCTATTATAATGAGTTGATGACACTATGGCAAGAATTGGATCTCTGCTATGATGATCATTGGAAGTGCTGTGAGGACAGTGTTTTGTTTCTTAAGAGACAAGAGAACGACCGAGTATTCATGTTCTTGGTTGGGCTTAATAAGCGGCTCGATGAAGTCCGAGGCAGAATATTGGGAAAGATTCCATTGCCATCACTTCGGGAAGCGTTCTCAGAAGTTAGAAGAGAAGAGGCGAGACAAGGTGTTATGATGGGTAAGACACTTTCTGTTGGTGAGGTTGAAAGCTCTGCCCTAGTCACTAAGAATGAAGACGGGAAGAGAGATGGCAAGAAACCATGGCGCGAACATTGCAAACGTCCAGGGCACACACGTGATACATGTTGGAAGCTCCATGG
Organism: Cicer chorassanicum; assembly: GCA_037974735.1. Classification (NCBI taxonomy): domain Eukaryota; kingdom Viridiplantae; phylum Streptophyta; class Magnoliopsida; order Fabales; family Fabaceae; genus Cicer; species Cicer chorassanicum. Next base: position 38,660,845 of record JBBPBP010000003.1, on the reverse strand, counting down.
AAAACCTCTAAATTGGAAGAAAAAAGAAGGAAACGAAGGTCATGCCCTCCAAGCTGGTACCTCTAATCAAGAGAAGCAGTCCCCTTCAAGCCCATCTCCTTTCACCAAGGAACAATTAGATAAATTGTACAAACTCCTTGAGTCTCAAACTCCTTCTTGCTCTATAGCTCAGAGAGGTAATTTTCCAAATACTGCTCTACTTAGTGTCACTCGCAGCCATACTTGGATTATCGATTCTGGTGCTACTGATCATATGACTGGGGAGTCGAGTCTATTTTCTTGTTATAGTCCTTGTGCAGGTAACCACAAAATTAAAATTGCAGATGGCTCTCTTTCAGCCATTGCAGGGAAAGGTTCTGTTATTCTGTCACCTGTGTTAACCTTAAAAGATGTCTTACATGTTCCTAATTTATCATGTAATCTGTTATCCATTACTAAATTAACAAAGGATATAAATTGTCAAGCTAACTTCTTTCATTCTCATTGCACTTTTAAGGATTTGAGCACGGGGAAGATGATTGGCAATGCTAAGGAGAGTGGAGGACTCTATTATCTTGACAATGGACTCGACTTCAAAGACCAACAAAAAACAAGTACTTGCTTTGAATCTATTTTTGTCTCTTCTAATAATGATGATATTATGTTATGGCATTTACGGTTAGGAAATCCTAGTTTTCCGTATTTGAAACATTTGTTTCCTAAATTATTTTCTAAGAAGGATCCGTCTTTATTTCATTGTGAAACTTGTGAACTTGCTAAATATCAACGTTCTTCTTTTTCTACACAACCATATAAACCATCAAAACCGTTTGCAGTTATTCATAGTGATGTTTGGGGTCCTAATAGAATAAACACCTTTTCTAATAAAAAATGGTTTATAACTTTTAGTGATGATCATACTAGAATTTGTTGGGTTTATCTATTAAAAGAAAAATCTGAAGTTAGACAGGTTGTCAAAAACTTTTTTACAATGGTGCATACTCAATACCAAACAAATATTCAAGTCTTCAGAAGTGACAATGGTAAAGAATATTTTAATACACTTTTGTCCGATTTTTTTCTTGCAAATGGGGTTGTTCATCAAAGTTCTTGTGTTAATACACCCCAACAAAATGGAATTGCAGAGAGAAAGAATAGGCATATTCTTGAGGTTGCTAGAGCTTTACTATTTGCAAATCACGTTCCAAAATATTTGTGGGGTGAAGCTGTTTTAACTGCATCATATTTAATTAATCGAATGCCATCTAAAGTTTTAGATTTTCATACCCCTCTTGATGTTTTTCGAAATTATTTTCCTTTGACTAGTGTCTCTGCTGATTTGCCATTAAAAGTTTTTGGTTGCACTGCTTTTGTTCATGAACATAAACACCTTGACAAACTCGAGCCACGAGCAATAAAATGTGTGTTTACCGGTTACTCTCCAACTCAAAAGGGGTATCGGTGTTTTGAACCAAAATCAAAAAGAATTTTTGTAACCATGGATGTTACTTTTGTTGAAAATCAACCATTTTTTACTGACATTCATCTTCAGGGGGGAAATTTTAAGGAAGATTCATCTTTTACGTTTGAAAACATCATTACTTTAAGTGATATAGTGTCGTCACAAAATTCTGAGACTTATATAGATGCACCAAAAGAAAATGCCCAAGAATCCATATTGAAACTCAATCCACTTATGAGTGAGGTTTCGACAGATTCGGGGGCGACAATTTCAAATCAAAATCACAATAATGAAGGACCACCTGAAATGCCACAACATAATGACTCAGATAAAGAGACACAAAGCAGGTTTACTACAATTGACCCTACTTGGAAGGGAAATGTCTTTGAAAGAAGAAACCATAAACAGAGAAATGAAGGACCCATTCTCCGACCCTTCCAAGATTCCGAACCAATAGATAATCCAACACATCATCTTGATACAGGTAAGTCTTCTTCTGTTCTTAAAAGTCATGTCGAGCATCCTGATATAGATCTTCCTATTGCAATTAGAAAACCTGTTAGATCATGCACTAAATATCCTTTGTCTAATTATGTGTCATACTCAAAATTGTCTTCTTCATTTGCTGCATTTATCTCTAAGTTGTCTGCTGTAGAAATTCCAAAAAATATACAGGAGGCTCTAAAAATTCCAAAGTGGAAGGAAGCTGTTCTTGAGGAGATGAGAGCTCTTGAGAAGAATCAAACTTGGAGAGTCATGACGTTACCTACAGGAAAGAATACTGTTGGTTGTAAATGGGTATTTACTGTAAAATATAATTCTGACAACACAGTTGAAAGATACAAGGCACGCTTGGTTGCTAAAGGGTTTACTCAGACATATGGCATTGATTACTCAGAGACTTTTGCTCCCGTTGCCAAATTAAACACTATTAGAGTTCTCTTGTCCTTGGCAGTGAATTTAGATTGGTCTCTTAACCAACTTGATGTAAAGAATGCTTTTCTGAATGGTGATTTGGAGAAGGAAGTATACATGGATAGTCCACCTGGCTTTGAAGATAAATTTGGTTCAAATGTGTGCAAACTACAAAAATCCCTTTATGGTCTCAAGCAATCCCCAAGTGCTTGGTTTGAAAAATTCACTCGGTCGGTCAAAAAGCAAGGATATATGCAGGGACAATCAGACCATACTCTGTTCATGAAGTTCTATAATGTTGGTAAAATTGCAATTCTAATTGTATATGTAGATGATATTATTCTCACAGGAGATGACATTGTCGAGATGAAAAGATTGAAGAAAAATTTGACACAAGAATTTGAGATCAAAGATTTAGGCGCGCTTAAATATTTTCTTGGTATGGAAGTTGCTCGCTCAAAGAAGGGAATTGTTGTTTCTCAAAGAAAATACATCCTAGATCTCTTGGAAGAAATTGGGATGAGTGGGTGTAAACCAGCAGATACTCCTATGGAATTAAATGCTAAACTTTGGGAGAAAGGCAGTGTTCCTGTTGAGATTGGAAGATACCAGAGGTTAGTCGGCAAACTTATTTATCTAGCCCACACTAGACCTGACATCGCTTTCTCCGTGAGTGTTGTAAGCCAATTCATGCATTCTCCCTATGAAGAACACTTGAAAGCAGTTTATCGGATCTTAAGGTACTTGAAATCCAATCCTGGAAAGGGTTTGTACTTCAAGAAAACTAATGACAGAGAAGTCTCTATATTTACAGATGCTGATTGGGCAGGATCAATTACTGATAGAAAATCCACCACTAGATATTGTGCCTATGTTTGGGGAAATTTAGTTACTTGGAGAAGTAAGAAACAAGGGGTTGTTGCTCGAAGCAGTGCAGAAGCTGAATTCAGAGCAATGGCTCAAGGAATCTGTGAACTTTTATGGATTCGTAAACTCTTGGACGAATTGAAAATGAAAGGTGACTCACCCTTAAAATTGTTCTGTGATAGCAAAGCAGCAATAAGTATAGCTCACAACCCTGTACAACATGATAGAACCAAGCACATTGAGATTGACCGCCATTTCATAAAAGAAAAAATTGATGCTGGAATTATATGCCTGCCATTTGTGACTTCCAATCAGCAAACTGCTGATATCTTGACAAAAAGTTTGGCAAGACCCAATTTTGAGCGACTTATAGCCAAGTTGGGCATGACAGATATCTATGCACCAACTTGAGGGGGGGTGTTGAAGAATCAAGAGAAATCATATTTGATTCTCTTTTATTTTATATTATTATGTTTATTTTAATTTTATGATTCTGTCATTATTACTCAGTATTACTATTGTAATTTCTTTTCCTATATAAACAGCTTAAGGCTGTAGTAATAAAATATGAAAGTATTATATTATTTTGTCTTCTACTTTCTTCAACTTCTAATGAAAAATAGCATTCATCACCAATATTTTAAGCTTTTGTTTTTCTTTTTTGTGCAGGGGTGCTGGATATCCTGATCTTTGGCCATCACCTACCTGCAAGGAGCCACTAGATGTTTCAAAGACATTTACTTTTGACGTCGTTTCCGGTATTCTCTCAGGTTAAATTTCCCATAAACCTTAATCCTTACAGATTTTTGCGCTACATTTAACAAACTTTCTCCTCTGATGGTAAAGGTCTTGGGAAGATTATAGGGAAAAACAAGTTGAATAATTGTGTGACACGTGCTCTCCTCTCTCTCTCTCCCACATAAATTAACTTCTTTTTTTCTCTTTTCTAAATTTCACAGATATGAGAAAGATTTTCCCATTTGAGCTATTTCACTTGGGTGGTGATGAAGTTAATACAGGTCAGTATGAGTGTTTCCTTCTTGCAACTTGCCAAAGAACAATTTGATCTTAAAGCTTAAGCTGTTGAATAAGGGCTTAAAATGATTTTTATCAATATTACTTAAAAGTTTATCTCTGAAGTGATAAGTGCATTACGAGAGCTATATGGATAAATCTTCATTGCTGTCAAATAGCGGTGCTATACTGCTATACGTAGCGGAATTTGAACAAAGTGTTTTCATATAGCAGCTATTGTGGCATTATAGTGCCGTAACATAGAAAAATCTGAACAACAACAACAACCATGCCTTATTCCACTAAATAGGGTTGGCTACATGGATCAAACGACGACATAACGTTCTATCATATAAAATATCTCTATCTAGTTCAATAATCTCTAGATCTTTACTAATAATTTTTCTTATAGTTTTTCTAGGTCTCCTCCTGCCTCTAGCAATTTGACTACCCTCCAACAAATCGCTATTTTCTGCTATCCATGATTGACAACACTATCTACTACAAACTTTGTTTCTTGTTTGAAATCTATATGCTAATGCTGGTGCATTAGTGCACTTTCTCTACTAAAGTTATCATATGAATAAACTGCTAAGTAATCGAAGTCTAGATAAAATGAGGGTTCCAGGAACTGATAGTTCATGTATAGTTTCTTAAAAAAATATTAGGAGAATGTTTGGTTGGTTAATATGTCTTTAATCTTTGAAAACAGGAAGCAAAGTAAAAAAATAAGTGACATGAAATCAAAGAACTATTTTTCAAACCCAATTGGCTCTATAAATCTGGAACAAGTTTCGACGTCTTCATTTAATTTCCATAAGTGTATTTTTTCCTTATACATAAAAACCTTAGACGTCTCTTGCAGTCAACATTTATTTTCTATGAACTTAACGTGTCATACGTTCCTTAATATCCATATTTTGTCTCTTCGGAAGTGATTTCAAAACTGTGGCCATGTGTGTGACTTCATAACATTCACAATATAATAATTACAATAAAAAGTAGACTTTAAGTGATTATTGTAAATTTGAAGCCATTTATTTTGATGCTAATTAATGAGAAATTATGTTTTATTTTGACAGATTGCTGGAGCAATACTTCTCATGTAAATGAATGGTACTGATTTTTACCTGTTATACTATAATGTTACATTTTATGATGACTATTTATTGTGAATGACTTGGCAACAATTTGGACTATTTAATGCAGGCTTCAGAAACACAATATGACTACTAAAGGTGCTTATGAATACTTTGTACTGAAGGCCCAAGAAATAGCCCTTTCAAAAAATTGGACTCCAGTGAACTGGTATGATCCGTATATATATGGCATTCGGACTAAAATCCGTGTTTTTAGAACCGGACCAACCAGTTGAACTGGAACCAGCCAGTCTGCCGATTGGTTCAACTAGAGGCATTTCTCAGTCTCTTAGAACCTGATCGAACCGCGGTTCAACCAATTTGTTTTTTTTAATACTTATTTAATAGTCATTTGGTTCAATTGAACCATGATCCAAAGGTGTCACTGATTGATCTCTGGTCTGGTTTTTAAACATCGGACTAAAGATACTGATTTATGCACTTAATATGTCCTTGATGATCATTTCACCTGAGTATCCTCTTTCCATCTTAGCCTTTTCTTCCTGTTGAAAACTGTTTTTCAAATGGCACTGATAGTTTGCATATGCATCAGATAGTATAGTATCTGAGCATATCAATAACAACAATTAATTATTCAAATTACAACATCACATTCTTAAAATACATACATATATTTCGCATGTGACATTTTTTTCTTTGCAACTTCTCAGGGAAGAAACCTTCAATACATTTCCAACAAAGCTTCATCCTGAAACAGTAGTACATAACTGGTGAGTATACAAGTAATTTTATTGCGGCACAAAACTCAAATGCCCAAGTTGCAAAATAAATAATTTAAGGTAAATACTGTAGGTTGGGCCCCGGGGTTTGTCCGAAGGCTGTTGCGAAAGGTTTCCGGTGCATTTTCAGTAACCAAGGTGTCTGGTATCTTGACCATCTAGATGTACCTTGGGATGAGGTCTATACTGCTGAGCCACTAGAAGGTATACATAAAGATTCAGAACAAAAGCTTGTAATTGGTGGAGAAGTTTGTATGTGGGGTGAGACAGCTGATACATCTGATGTTCAGCAAACGATTTGGCCTCGAGCTGCTGCAGCTGCAGGTAAGCGTATCTTGCTGACGCTGCGTTGTTCGCCTTTCTTGCATTGTATTTTTAGTTTTACTGCTAGAGCATACTCTTAAACTTAAAAGGTTTAAATATGCATTTGATACCTCCATTTTTTCTTTTAGTTCCTATAAAAATATTTTTCTTTTTCGCCCTTGCAACATTTTTTTTCCGGTCCTTGTTTTGTTTTAATCTTTGCAAAATTTGTTTATATTTGAATTGCCTCTTCAGTTTATAATTTCCTTTGGTTGTAACATTGTTTCAGAAAATAAAACATGCCCTTAACTGCTCTTTGTTTCTGACAGAACGACTGTGGAGTCCGAGAGATTCAACTTCTGCAAAAAATATAACCTTAACGGCATTACCGCGGTTGCAACACTTCAGATGTCTGTTAAATAGACGAGGGGTTCCGGCTGCTCCTGTCACAAACTTTTATGCTAGAACAGCACCTGTTGGTACAGGCTCATGCTATGACCAATAACATGTATCATGATATATCTTTGTGTAGCTTGTTGTGTAAGTAACCGGTATTTGTCTACTATGCTATGTTGATTGTATATCAGAACTCTATGGTGATGGCAACAGTTATATTGTAATGTTATGATAATATTAAGTTTCTTGTTTTCTTTTGTGTTATTAAAAGCAAATCATATGGACTTGTGATAATGCGTGAACTTGTTTAATGCAGAAAGCTATGAAATCTTAGTGAAATAATAAAGTTGGAAGAATCTTGATATATTTGGCTGTTGAAGAGGGAAATTTTTTTTATGTTTTTTTTACTTGTGTGAACCTTAGGTATAAAACCTCACTTTATTTTTAGATAAATATTAGTAAATTAGTAGTTAATTTAATTTCCAATGTTTGAACGTCTAGACTTCCTGCTTATAACTTTTTCGACGTCCCTTTTAAAACCTCACTTAGGCACAATGGTTATGCAATTTGCACTAATCGTTTCATCAGCCAAGCCCTTCTCCACAATTATCCAAAAGATGCATGTAGGTCTACGAGGGTTTCGTCCAATCAGTTGGTTACCTTGGTGAAATTATATGTATTTCACATCTATATTTCTTTTGTCTCTAAATATAAACAAAATTTTGTCAAGGAAATTTTAATGTATTTTGTCCAAAATTTGAATTCTTTAATCAATTTTTGTTTATATTTTAGATGTCATAAGTGATTTACCTAACCATACTAATTATGTCCAGCCTACAAGACACAACTTTATCCTTTGTTGAAGAGATTTTGCCTACGATGTTGAGTTCAAGTCTTTTGGTTTTGGCCAGCCACTCCAACAAATCAAATTGAAGGTGGGTTTGAGTGAACAAATCAAAGTGAAAGTCTGTTTCAATGAATGTATACCAAATGTAACATGATTTTAAATGAAGTTGATTATATAAATGGGATTTGGTTAAAAATTAAAATTGAAGTCAAGTGATTTAAGTTTGTATTTTTTTTCTTTTCTCAAAATGTAAGTTTGATGCAAGAGTTATTTTCTGATTTAAGTTTGTATTTTTTTTCTTCTCAAAATGTAAGTTTGATGCAAGAGTTATTTTCATATGAAAGTGTTAGATACATCAAGTTTCTTACATCAATTTTTTACTTTGGAGAGTAACTCTTTATATCTAATAAGAGTTACTCTATCGAAGAGCGCTTGGAAGAGATGATTCAAGTCTCTTCTAACAACACCACAGCTCAGAGGTCCTAAGTACAAATCCAATTTTATGAATGTAGCAACGTTAAATCTCTTGATGAAATTATTTGTCGTTCATTATAGTCTTATCTAGCTCGTGAGATTAGTCGCTGCAGTTGCGTGCTGAAGATACCTAGTTTAAAAACATAAAATAAGAGTTGCTCTGCTGTCCAAAGATCACGGCAGCATATATATAATAAATGATTAACAAAATTCTGGTGAGAAAATTTCTTCCATTGCTCTACCTGCTTTAAACTTTTACATATTAATTATAGTCCATAACTTTGGATGAAAATATCTTTTGATTTATTTACATGACATTGCTGGATTTTTATACATATCTAGAGACTAGACATCTTCTTATTGTTGCAACAATATTAATTCACAACCATCCACAACCCGTGAAAAGTAATTAGTGGATCAACATTAAAGGAGTATTCCACCTAGTTGCCTCTGTTTGAAGGCAAACAAACAAATAGTAATTAATGCAATTTTTGACTCATTAGGTGTATAACATAGAGCATGTGCTATCCATATTTATTCTCCCTTACATAATTCCTATAATACGACGAACTACAAATTCTGTTGAAAAAGATATCCACATTTATTGTAAGATATACCTCGAATGAAATTACTTTTGATAGAGAAAATTTAAAGGAAAAAAAAAAAGAAAAAAAGAAATCTAGTTCATATGTTTCATTATGTTCAAAAGTTTGTAGAATAGTTACACTTTAACTTTTAGTGTTTTTTTCCTTCTTCCTCGTCTACCTAAGAAGTGGTTTAGTGTCATGTTTTCTAGTTGGAATCATCCATCTAGATCGTTTTTTATTTTCTTTTATCTAAATTAGTGGTTTTTGTATATATTTGATTTTTCTTTTGTATTTTTTTTCTACGATTTTGTCATTTAAGTGTGAAGTTGTTTTGTTTGTCGTCTTGGTGCATTGTTGTTTGATTTTCTGTCTTGTTGTAGTGTTCGTATGGTTTTGACATACCAACTTCGATTTATTTTAAATTTAGTTAATGGTTTTTTCCAAAAATAACACAAATTCAACGTTGTTAAATTAAAATTAATAAATCTACAAATAAACTTACAACATATAGATCAATAGCAATGGACGCCAATTGGGATAATGGATTTGGTTTGTCTATTTTAGCCTAAGCATCACTGTATTTATGTGTATGAGCTTTTGCTTGCTCTGAGTTTCGAAGTGGGGGAACTTAGAAGTGATAATGATAAAATATGTAACACTTTAATATAATTTGTATTTGGATGAAATTTACATAAGTTACGCTAAATTATGTGGTTTGATTTTATTTTATTTTTCATATGTTTCATTTAATGTAGGTAATTTAGTTGAGCCATTATCAAATAATAAACATAGATACATCACTCAATTAGAATTTGAATCCCAACTCACAACTTTGTAAAAATTTAGTTGTCACATTCGATTTGTCCGCAGAAAAAGAGTCGCCACTAATTTTATTTTTTTAAAAGGGAAATTGGATAGAACTTAAAATAAAGATCTTGACCTAAAAAAATGGATTTGGAAATCAATTACGGGTAGGAAAAGTAATATTACTCTATATCGTCCGTTAAAACAATTACCTATAATTAATTGTATATAAATTATTTATTTTACCCATGAAAGAATAATAAAAAGGAAAATAAATTATTTACATTAATAAAAGAAGAAAAAAAAATATAATTTTACTAATTTAGTTTGACAAGAGGAAAACTTTGCTCATACGTATAGCAATAGTGAAATCAAAACACACATAGTTTTTGGGTAGAAAATATTTATGTGCTGGTTGATTTTTTTTACTCTTTTAATTATTTTTTATTATAATTATTATTATATATGTATAAAAAAAGATAATAATAATAATAATAATAATAAGGTTTAAATATGTTTTTGGTTCCTGTAAATATAACTTTTTTTATTTTGGTCATCGTAATTTTTTTTTGTTTACATTCATGTAATATCAGAAAAAATTATTTTTGGTCCTTAACGTTAAGTGGACGTTACAAAAACGTTAATTGACAAATGAAAACAGTTTTTGCTCCTTGGAAATATAACACTTTACAGTTTTAGTCCCTGAAAAATATTTTTTTTGAATTTCATCCTTGCAATATTCAAAAACCTCCTCAAATATAAAATAACATACAAATTGATTTTTATTAATAATAAACTTATGCCAAGTAATGTTTAAAATATTTTCACTTCAATAATTTAAAATTTATTAATTTTCTGTTTTCTTGATTTATTATTATTAAATTAATTTCCATTTTCTGTTTTAAAAAAATCACTAATTATTTATTTATTTATACATTAAATAGTAAAAACATTCGCAAACAACATCGAGGTTCAGGATTTTAACTCGAAACATGGTATCCAATCTAATAATATTGTTATTTGTCAATTGATTTAAGCTTTATAGATAACTTATTTTCAAATATATTCAAAACATATATATTAATTCTAGTAACTTTAACAATATAGTTAATAAAAAACAGATATACAACAATAAACATATAATATAACATTATAATTAAAATAAAACTAATATAATATTAACTGCAATTATATTAGTATAAAATAATGATTAAAATAAATCTATCACCTAATATATATTTTATTTATTTTAAGTTATAATAAACAAAATTTAAATTGTAAAAGGAGATTTTAGTTAAAATTATAAAGCTTAAATCTAAAGTTATTTTAATCATTATTTTATACTAATATAATTAATTTAATAATAATAAATAAATAAAATAGAAGATTTTAGTGATTTTTTGAAACAGAAAATGGAAATTAATGTAATAATAATAAATAAATAAAACAGAAGATTAATAAATTTTAAATTATTGAAGTGAAAATATTTTAAACATTACTTGGTATAAGTTCATTATTAATAAAGATAAATTTTAATGTTATTTTATATTTAAGGAGATTTTTTAATCTTATAGGGTTGAAATTCAAAAAAATATTTTTCAGGGACTAAAATTGAAAAGTGTTATATTTACTAGGACCAAAAACTGTTTCCATTTATCAATTAACATTTTTTTAATGTCCACTTAACGTTAAGGAACAAAAATAATTTTTTTTTTTGATATTACAGGGATGTAAACAAAAAAAATTAAGATGACCAAAATCAAAAATATAATTTTACTAATTCGGTTTGACAAGAGAAAAACTTTACTTCCACGTATCCTTAGGTGCAATAGTGAAATCAAAACACACATAGTTTTTGGGTAGAAAATATTTGTGTTGGTTATTTTTTTTATTACTCTTTTAATTATTTTTTATTATAGTTATTATTATTATATATGTATAAAAAGGATAATAATAATAATAATAATAATAATAATAATAATAATAATAATAATAATAATAATAATAATAATAATAATAATAATAATAATAACGAAAAAGAGGTGAGATGTCTGTTCACAAATTGTATCTTTTTATTTTGTATTTGGTTTTAAAGTTAGGAAAAATTGATTATTATTAGAAAACAACGGTAATGCGTCGTTATGTGAACGAAAAGATGGACGCAACGACGAAGAAAAATATGCAGCCTACTAAAGGATTTTCTCGTGCATTATTGGATCTGTTGTAGCACAAAGGTCGTCGACAATTGGAGGTGAGTGATGCGATGCAACGAACGAGGATGAATTTATTTGGTGGCGACGAAGACTATTAATTCTTATTCTAAGAAAAAAAAAACTATTTATTGATCTAGTTCGTTATTATGATTTAGCGAGTTATTTGATAAAGCCATGATATGAGTTTTCTCTTATATTACAATAGGGTGTAGATTTTTTTTTTTTGATTGGTTTATAAGCATCAATTATTTATGCTTTTTTTTAGTATGTGTGTTGCAAAACAATTTTAGGAATAAAGACAATAGCTTAAGAAAAATGAAAGCTTTAACATATAAATAATCGATACCTTACTACTGATTTGGTTTTGTTGGACTAATTTTATCAAGTTCAGATTTTCTGCTTCTCCCTATTTTTACCTATTATTCTTTCTTTTTTTTAGTCAATCTTTTGTTTTTCTCAACTTTTCTTCTCTTGGTGTGGATTATTTAGACTTTTTGGAGGTAGGTTATAAAAGACAAAGAAATAATTGTGATTGATAATTCATTTATTTTTCATTCATTTTCATTCAATTGATCACTATTATGCTGATTTTTATTACCACTTATTCATTTCTTATTGGTTTCTTTTTATTCAATTGATCATCATCATATTGATTTTTATTAAATGTCTGAACAAGAATTAGAGGCAAACAGAATTATAAGCACCATAATTTTCTAAAGTTTATAGCTCTAATTATTTATTTTATTTTTATTATTATATTTTATTTTTTATATAT
>JBBPBP010000003.1:38624876-38646195 GCA_037974735.1 Cicer chorassanicum | reverse complement strand
GAGGATGATAATTAATTTTATTGGTTTTGTTTGGAATTTTTGACGAATTTTTTGAATTTTTGCAAAAAAAAAGGATAACATTGTTGACATTTTAAAACGTAAAAGATCAAATTGTCACTTAAAATTAAAATAGAAGACCAAATCGAAAAAAAGAAAAAAAAAATAAATGACTAAAACATTAACTGAAATAAAGTTAAAGGACCACAAATGTAATTTAGTCCTATAAATATACGTATATAAAGACTTTTATTTGATAATTAATGCGTGATTAGCTCTGTTGTGGGACTACGAGATATCCATTAATTTTATAATATTTGGATGACTATGAGACTTTTTTTAATAAGCATATAGTAACATTAGTGACAAAGTTTTTAAAAAATGAATATATAAAATTCTCTGCCTGATTCTCTCATTTTAAATTTAGTGACAAGTCAGTTAATGATAGATATTTTGTCTATAATTTTGCTCACTAATTTAATTTTGTTAAAGTAGTGCTTTTTTAAATATAATAAATTTCTATCATCTTGTCATTAAAATAGTGCTTACTAAAAATGAATAGCTTTTTCCTCTAAATGAATAGCTTTTCTCGAACAATACTTTTCTTAAACATCAAAATCTTGACAAAAGGAAAAAATGTTCCTTAAACTGTGATTAAACAATTACCTAAGAATATCAAAAGTTGAATTTGTTGCTTCAAATTGTAGACCTCGACTTTGATTTCTTGTTTGCACTTGCTGACTATGTTCATCATGTGGGCCTTTCTATCCTCTTACAATAAAAAGTAGCCACGAGAGACAAAAAATTTATGGACTATTTTTTAATTGATTTAACTATTTTAATCTACTACTTTAATACATAATTAGTTTTCTTAATTTAAAATTTTAGATTTTATAATTTTTCGTGAAAAAATCTTTCGTGTTATATAACACTGTTGTTAAAAAGAATACAGGGTATAAGATTTGGTTTGGGATAACACACCTCAAGGGCTAATTTAAATACATTTGACAATTAATACAAAAACTTGTGTATTGATTGGTTCAGTCTCAATCATTTTTCATGTCCAGTGTGCTTGTCTTATTTAAATATTTGGTAATGGAAGACTTTTAAAGCTAGTGTGAAAACTTTTTATAATAATTCATGCATTGGGTCCCTTATAATAAATTTAAATGTTACCTTCGTCTCAACTGTTATGATGCAACCAATGTTGTTAATTGCATTACTAAAACAAACACGATGGCTTCCATTGAGTTAGTTGCTCAAAATTTTAGAGACTTATTGTTAGGTTTTTCAAATGTTATTATTAAGTTTGTTAGTAGAGAACACAATTCTAAAGCTCATAATCCAGCATCTTTGTCAAAATTTGTTAGGAATAGAACTTGGCTCGGGTCAAATCTTAGTTTCAATTTTTCTTGGTTTTACACTTTGTTCTGTTGTTGGTTGTTATGATTATGATTATGTTTCAACTATTGTTTAATGAAAGTGTGTTTAACTTCAAAAAGACAAAATAACGATGAATGCACCAACAATGGAAAGAGTAATATAATAAAATTATTATGTTCTCTCTTTTATTTGTAAATTTTTCTTAATATGTGTAAAATGGTCAAACAAATCACCTATTGAGAGACATAGGAGTATAAAATTTTCAATTGTGGTGTGGAATTGTAGTTTTGATGCAGGACCGATCCAACACATATAGAGGTCTAAAACGAATTTGAATATGATGTTTTTTAAAGCCTATAATAGTACTTTAGTAAAATTACTATTTTTTTTTTATAACTAATGATTTTTTAGACACTTTAGAATATAAAGTCATTTATTAAACTAATATAATAGATTTTGTATTTTTTTAATTGAGAATAAAGTCAAATGATTTAACAATAAACAAGTCAAATGATTTGTTTCCCGCGTAACTTTATGAATTGACTAACATTATTACATGATTCGAGTGCAGAATAAAAATGTAATGTGCTTTTCAGCTACTATGAATAGAGGTTTGTTGATTCCCTTATGTCTAAGCACTCATTAAATCCTCTTTGTATCGAATAAGCATGATTCAATTCATTCTATGGTTTTAGGCATTATGTCTAATAACCTAAGCTAGTTAGTGTGCCGATTTCTTGGTTTACCATATCAATCTTTGGATTTTCATTCATGAAACTCTTTCAATATCTAATGATTTATAAAATGAACTAAGCTAATCAAGATCCTCATAAATATATGTCATAAACACAATGATTAAAAATGCTATGCATCACATAACAACGCTAAAGTAACCTTTTACCTTACACGTTCATCATATCTCAGCATATAGAGTTTATCACATAATGATCGTGAAATAAACTTTGAACAAAGAAATCATATTCATACCATAGTAAGAAAACATAAATAAACATAATAATGCAACATAAACAATGATCAAATATTGTTAACATAAATCGAAGCAATATAGGGATGCAACTCTACTTCAATGGTTAAAATATAAAATGGAGAATGAGATGGAAAAAGGTGATGAAATGGAATAGACACATAGGACAATGACACGTAATTCTAAACCTAGGGCAACAATCCTCTTCGCTTCCTTAAAGACAATTTATATAATCTCTTTCTTTTGTCACCTAAGTCAATCTTTAAAATAGTGCAAATGTATGTTAGTCCTAAAGTACAAGAAATATTCCCTTTCTTTTATGGCTCGCAGAGTCATCATTCTTGAGTTAGCCTTTTAAATTTCAGCTCAACAAGAACAATAGCTCAACTCCAAATAATTGACTAGTGTAACACCTCATAGTATTTGTTCAAATAATCAAATTACTTAAAACATGCACACTTAACACACTAATGAAATCAAACAAAAGGAGCTACCTATTGATGATTAACCTAATTAAACTAAAATACCTTCACTCCTAATTAATTATAGCTCCACCACTAGCTAAGAGCAAGGTTTGCCCATAATCACATAGAAAAGAAGAGCTTAAGTGTGAGCATTGCTTCATAGAAAATTTTGCTTGAGTAATTTGTTTGTCAAATATGAGCAGTGGTCTAGTCTTGAATTGACTCTTCAACCACCTACAAAACCATTGGATCATGGTCATCCCAAAAAGAATGATGATATATGTTAGATTGGTCTTGAGGGTTCATTAATGAAAACAACTGTTAATGATTTTTTATTTTAGTCTTTATTTGATTATGTTAGTGTTTAAATTTGTATCTCTTTAAGTTGTTAATGCATTTGACATTGCATATGCCAATTGTTAGGCCAAAATTGATTGGTCATTTGATATAGATGTCAAATGGTTGAGAATTTACCCTGCTTGAAACTTTTATTTTTTTATGTAGATGCTGTATCATTTAAACTTAATTTATGTAGATGTTGTATCATTTAAACTTTGCCGACGCTTAAAACTTATATCCTTTGATTCTTTGACTAAAAAAAAAATCATCTTTTTCCCTTTTTTTTTCATTAATGATTAATATTTCAATTAAGAAAAAAATTAGGAGATAATTTAATCCATTGAAAACATTTCTATACAAAACCTTGAAAAATTAAAATACTTCTTTATTAATTTTTTTTTCTATTTATTACTAATATTTATATCAATTTAAAAAATACATATGTTTGACTCTTCGAACATCTCTTTAATTAATGTTTAGTGTTTCACTTAAAATTCTTTTTACGAGAGAATTTAATCCCTTAAAAATATATCTATCCTAAAAAATTTTGAAAACATTAAAAGAATTTTTTAATGATTTTTATTTGTTTATAAATCACTATATTTAAAAAAATACATGTTTGTTTTTCCTCTCTAGATTGATATTTCACTTAAAAAGGAAATTTTTATGAAGAATATTTCTACCAAAAAGAAATCTTTAAAAACATTAAAAAAAATCTTTATTGATTTTTTCTTCTATAAATAGCCAATATATAACCATTTAAAAATGATACATGTTTGACTCATACAATTATTCTTATTTCATCTTTAGATTAGGTTAAGTTTTGGATTTGCATTGGAAGACCATCATTATGATTACTTTTTATGACAACTAACAAGAAGATAATGAGATAAACCCTCAACATAAAAGGCATTTTTGTCAAAATAAAAAAACAAAAAAGGCATAAAATTAAAATTTTTGACCCAAAAGAAACCCATAAAAATATTAAGACACTCACTCAATGCATTATTTTAGTATGACTCAACCTTTCTCTTCCTTCCTATAAACTACTTCCCTTTCCTTGCTCATTCAACAACTCAACACCCCTTTTCTTCCTTTCCCAATTCCTCTCTCAAATCAAACCCATCCCTCAAATTCCAAATTTCATCCATCTTGAAAAATTAAAAAAAAATTATTTTAAAAATAAAAGTAAAAAATCTCATCTTTCTCTCTTTCTTTCTCTTCAATTTCTATCTAATATTTTCCCTCATCATCATACAATATTTTCACTTCAAGATTCCCACACTCAATTTTCAATCTATCTATTTTCTTTCTATTTCATTTTCAAATGCTTCATTCTTAGATGGTTTCGATTTCATAAATTCTCATCAATGCGCACCGTTTTGTTTCATCGTAGAAAACCTAATTTCTAGGGTTAGAGTTACTGAATTAGGGTTCGTGTTCTTTCTTTCAACAAGTTTCCATTTTTACACAAAACCCACAAAATTCTTGCGATTTCGTAACGATTTGGCATGGTGGGTAACGACGATGCTCGAGCTCCGTGCAACCTTTCATCTTCCCGGAAAATGTTTTGGCGTTCGGCGTCGTGGTCTTCTGCTCGCTCCTCCGCCGCGAACCCTTCCGGCGAACCGGAATCGAATTTCGCCGATCCAAATTCTGGTCCGGAGAATTCCAACCGGAGATTTCCTCCGCCGCCGTTGACGCCTCGGTCGCAGCAGAATTGTAAGGCGAGGTCATCGTGTCTTCCGCCGCTTCAGCCGCTTTCGATTGCTCGCCGGAGTTTGGACGAGTGGCCGAAGGCGAGTTCCGACGATATCGGGGAGTGGCCACAGCCACCTACTACTCCTAGTGGAAGAGGTAACAACAGTAATTGCAATAGCAACGGTGAAAGATTGAAACTTGATTTGTCTTCAATTCAGCAGAATAATAATAATAATAATCATGATAGTAGGAATAATGGTGGACTTGTCAAGAGAGATAAAATTGCTTTTTTTGATAAGGAATGTTCAAAAGTTGCTGAACATGTTTATCTTGGTGGTGATGCTGTTGCTAAAGATAGAGAAATTTTGAAAAGGAATGGGATAACTCATGTTTTGAATTGTGTTGGTTTTGTTTGTCCTGAATATTTCAAAGCTGATTTTGTGTATAGGACTTTGTGGTTGCAAGATAGTCCTAGTGAAGATATTACTAGTATTTTGTATGATGTGTTTGATTACTTTGAGGATGTTAGGGAAAAGAATGGGAGAGTTTTTGTGCATTGTTGTCAAGGTGTGTCTAGGTCAACTTCTCTTGTTATTGCTTACCTTATGTGGAGGGAAGGACAGAGTTTTGATGACGCTTTTCAGTTTGTAAAGGCGGCGAGGGGTATTGCTGATCCGAATATGGGTTTCGCTTGTCAGTTGTTGCAGTGTCAGAAAAGGGTTCATGCATTTCCTCTTAGTCCTAGCTCTTTGTTGAGAATGTATAGGATTGCTCCGCATTCGCCGTATGATCCTTTGCATCTTGTTCCGAAAATGTTGACCGATCCGTCTTCAAATGCTTTGGATTCGAGGGGTGCGTTTATAGTGCACATACCTTCTGCAATATATGTTTGGATTGGTAAAAATTGTGAGGCTATCATGGAAAGGGATTCTAGAGGGGCTGCTGGTCAGATTGTTCGGTATGAGAGAGTGCAAGGATCTATTATCATGATTAAGGAAGGTGAGGAACCTCTTTCCTTTTGGGATGCTTTTTCGAAGTTTTTGCCTTTGATGGACATGTCTGGTAGTAGAGTCGAAAATAGTAGCAAATCAAGTGTTAATAAGATTTGGCCCGGTGAGAGGAAAGTGGATGCGTATGATGTTGATTTTGAAGTTTTTAGTAAAGCCATCATGGGAGGTTTTGTGCCTCCATTTGCATCATCGGATAATGAACATGAAACCCATCTTCCTGCAAGAGAGAGTAGTTGGAGTCTTTTAAGGCGGAAAGTTCCGTCTACTAATGTGAAGGAGTTTATCTCAGCCCCTAAGTTATCTGCCTTACCACGGGTTTACTCAGATTCCATGTTGTGTATTCATACATCTGCAAATTCATCTCCATCCTTATCATTGACGTCAACGTCATCATCTTTATCATCATCCTCGTCGCCCTCTTTTGTCTCTCCAGATTCCGTTTCTTCCGATTCTAGCACTCACTCAAAGTTATTCTTAGAATTGTCCCCTGATTCCTCCTCTCTAGTTTTTGGTCCTATTCCGGTATCTCCATCTTTGTCTAACTTCTCTAAGTTGTCCCTCTTGTCAAATTCTAATTCTCAACCGGTGTCTAAGTGTAAAGATAATCATGGTGTCAAGTTATCACCACATCCATTTTCTCAGCCTGCCTCTTTACCATTGATAAAACCATCAACTTCCATTGCCGAACGCAGAGGTAGTTTATCTAAGTCTTTGAAGTTGCCGCTAATGAATGATAAGAAACAAATAATAGATAAACCGTCAACTATTTGCGCCACTCGGGAACACGGTGTTCTCGCTAACAGCAACTTTAACTGCGTGCAAGATTCAGACAGTATAGATTATATTTTTGAGTCCACCAGCCATGTCAAAGGTGGGGGTGCGGATTCAATTCGACAATGCGAACTGGCAACACGCCCAGGCACAGTTGATATTGCAGGCTGCAAGGAATCATCGCTTCTGAGGAACTGCGTTGAGCCTTCCGTTGATAGTTTGTCAATAGAAAATGGCTCGTTGCAGCGTAGTAAGACACAAACTTTAGTATATTGCTGGCCCAGTTTAGAAAAGATTGATCTTTTTGGTGCAAATCATTTGGATTCTGAGGCTGCTTTTGTCATATTCTCTCCGAATATACATACACATGCAGGAAATGTCTTATATTTTTGGGTAGGGAATTCTTTCAAACTGGATGCCTCACAGGTTTGGTTAGATAGTGATAGACAGACCGGTTTTCTTGGAGCAGTTGACTGGAACCGAATTGGTCGTGATCTCATTGCTCGGTTTAGTTTGCCAAAGAATACAGTCACTAAGGTATGATCCTATCTCTCTTTTATCTCATTACATTTTATAACTCCACACTATAATCAAGTTGCATCAGTCATGACATGCATGTCACATATAGTTTATTTGGACTCCTCCATTGTTTTTGTGTATAAAGGCCCGGCAGCTTGTTAAAATTGTACCGACATGGAATTGATTTCATGCTTTTTAACAAAAAACTTGTAGTATTTTTCTCTGGCTCCCAAAATAATGTGCAATCTTTGTACCTGATTTCGGGTGATTGGGCCTCACAATGTAAAAGGCAGTGAATTCTCTAACTGAACCTAATGTAAGTTTGGATTGGAGTTTGCTAAATTTTCATTTACCTTTTAAGATTTTTGGTTGTCCTGCATCAGGAATGTGTTTTATCACATTAATATTTTTTACTTTTTAAAGAAAAATCCAATAAAGGGTGAAATTGATGATCGACTTTAATGGTTTGAAAGGTGATACTTCATCATTCTAGTTCACAGAGTTTTTATTTTGTGGTAAAGATGTGGAAATTGAAGGCCCATCAGCAACCTTACCTTCTGTTTGCCTTTGTTGATTTATGTATTTAAATGGAAGATTAATTAAGCTTCATGCAACTGTGGATTGTTTTGATATTTTCAATTCTCATGTTGACAATTAAATCTGTTCCTGAATAGATTGTTAAAGAGAATGAAGAACCACAAGAGTTACTCGCTTTGCTGAGTTCATTGTAGCACAAGAGGTACTAGGAGAAACCTCGGTTCAAAATCGCGTATCCTTTCCGTCATCTGCAGCTGTCTCTATGTATGCCAATTTTGAAGGCTCTCTAATTTGATTTCCTCTGGGGAAAAGAAATCCAGTGAGGTAAGATTGCTTCATCTTAGCAGTTACATTATTATTTCTGAAACATTTAGTTTATGGGTTTAATGACTATGCACCGTCAGTGTAAACAGTTTTACACTATAAGGTAACATCAGCTATTGACTATATAGTTATTGATTGATGGAAGTTACAATCATGAGATGAGATGATAAGATCAATGGTTAATTTTAACTCTCAGTGTAAAATTAGCTTACACTGACAGTGTACAATAATTTTTCTCTTAGTTTATTAGTTTAATGGACATACAGCGACATGGAAAAACAGTTTTACACTGTCATTCAATGATAGACCACCATTTTTCCATGTCATACAACTAGTTTCAAAATATCCTTACAAAAAGTGAGGTGGTGTGACTAAAAAACGGGTTTTCACTAGATGTTAGTGTAAAACAGTTTTACACTAACAATGTATATCCTTTAAATCCTTAGTTTATTTATATGGTTTTGTTTTGATCAATTAATTTATATGATAAAAATTGGTTTTTTATATTCCTACAGTTTGTATCAACATTTTTATACATTTTTTTCTGTGGATAAAAAACATCTTAGTTAAATGGCACCATTGTTGGTGTACCAGTTGCATAAATATCATGTTTCTAATGCTAAACAATTCGCGCTCATTCTTTTTCATGTTCTTCTTTAGTCTTCATGCCTTTGCTTTGACGAGTGTTGCATTGCATTAATTGCATGATTGTGTCTCTTGTGATACCATGAAAACCATCACAAAATCTTAGGAGCAAAATTTTTCACTTTGCTTCTGCAGATGACCTGTCTCGGATATAACTCTCAGAACTAACGATTCTGAGTACAGTTGCATTAACCTTAGTTTTTCTGTTCAAGTCCTTAAATTGGTTTGTAAGTTTGGTAAAATGCATTAAATCTCTGTGGAAAAGAAAAAAACCTTTTTAAATGTTACTTATGGCATCTACTCACTTCCTCTCATATTAGGTATCATATTTGTTTTTATCAAATTATTTGTCACTTTGTAAATACAATTTTCCTATATTATCTTCATTTATTTGTATTTCAACTTCCTACATTAATTAGTCATTTCACCAAACTCATAAATTATGCATGCATGGCACTTATGACTTACTATTTTGTATTTGTTGCTTGCAGGACATTGTAGCTCTTCTGATTCTACAATGCTTTAACACTTCCAACCTAGACATTTATGTTCAACATACTGATTTTGTTGTTGCATAATCTCATGTTATTTAAGGAGGGAAAAAGAATCTAATTCCTTCATTAAACATATCACTTATTTAGAATTTCTAAATTGATAGATTAGGTCGATGTTATATAAGATCTTCATTAAAAAAAATTACATAGTTTTAGTTGCACATTGTAAATTGCTGAAAAATGCATGCTTGTATGATATATAAATTTGGTAATTATATTATTTTACATGTCCCTTGCGATGTTATTTATGCTTGCTGATTTCCTTAATCAAATAGAATAAATGTAGTCAATTTAATGAATTATTGAGGATAAGAGACAGTTATTTTTTTTTGGGGTCCAAACACTGATTAGAGAACCGAGACAGAGGGAGGCTCTGAAGCAGCAGCGGCGAGAGAGAAATTTTAACCCACTTTTTCAAATTTATTTAGTCTTTTTAAATTCTCCTTTAAATTCTCAACTTCTCTATCTGTTATGAATTTTGCCATTTTACTTCGTTCTTCGTCACCGCCTTTTTTGATTTGAGTAAAATCAATGTCAAAATTATTCTGTGAATAGTGCTTACATTGCCTCCAATTAGTATTTTGATTTGGAGTAAGTTTCTTTATTTAATTTCAAAATTGACTTTTTAAAATTTGTTCTCTATTTTTGACTTTTATCTATAAAGTGTCGATTTAGACTGATCGAAGGATGATGAGTCAGAGGAATGATATCTGTTGGTTTTGGGTTAACCTTAGAAAAGTTTTTAAGGTAAGGGCTCTTCCCACTTAAATTTGAGCCAAGTCTTTGGGTTAGGTGTTATATGATATTGGTGAAATCTCTTGAATGTTTTGAAAGGAAGAAAAATATTTTCTAGTGTTGTATTAAATTACTAATATGATTTGATTATACAAAATACATGGCACCTTTGTTTTAAAGTAGAAATGTAAGAATTTCATGAGAATATATGATTTGCAAAATTGTTCGATTGATATTGTGTTAAATCTATGTTGTGTATATGAGGGTGAATATATGCATATATGAAAAATGTTTTTATGTGTGAAATGAAAGTTTTAATAGAGCATAGCATGACCTTTTTGGTATATGATATGATTTGATACATCATTCATTTCATGCATCATGTAAATGGATGATAGAGTTTTGTGCGAGTTAGTCTTTCTGATTATGATTTCATACAAGTTTTCTTTGTAGTTATGGTTTTGTGTGAGTTTTTCTCCAATGATATCAATGATAATATTCGAATCATATGAATTTTGCATGAGCATGCATAAACATGCATAGAAAGTTAGAAACCATTGTTAAAAAAAAAACTGAGAATATAATTGACTTATATGTATTACGTGGTTATGATTTAATTATTAAAATGTTTGTTTAATTCTTTTTGATGCGAAAAGATTTTATGTTCCTATTTAATGGCATTTAATCAATTGCTCTTAGCTTGTTATATTTGCCATGTAATTGACCCTTACAAATAATTTTAGGCACTAATGATTTAGAAGGAACCCAATAATGAATTGCCCGAGGTGTATATGTTTCGCGATGTTGGCGATTGCATGGGATAATGGATTTTAGATGTTGCTCTATAATACTTTTATGTCTCAGTACCTTTAAATTCTATTTCTTTTACGCAATTGAATTTAATATTCTAAATACGAATGCATATTTTTCTTCCGCGTGATAAAAAAAATTAAATCGTCGTTATTTTTTTGTTAATTTAACTCCTTGAATTTATTACAAAAATATTTTTATCATTGAAGATAGAATTATCTTGCTAGCGTGAAATATAATTTTTCAAAATCGAGCTTTTTGCAAAATAATCAATGAAGATAGGTAACGTTTTGGATAAACATTTGAGACGTTATAGTAAACACAATGACACTTGACCATTGTTGATCAAGAGCAAGCTGCAAGCCCCATCAGACTCTAAGAGCTTCAATCAAGGTTGGTTTGAGCGTCACCAGCTCCCTTTACTTTAACTTCCATGAAGGATATCCTTACGTAATGTCTACTCTTGAAAACTCTTGCCCATCAAGTACTCTTCTCCTGTTAATAGCCTCCAACAATGTTTTCAAAGTAAGGCTTGATTGAACTCAGAGAAAGCTCTGACTCCGATCCCTCCCTGCTTCCTTTTTTTTTTTCGTTACCATCTTGTTCCAACCAACCCAATGGATTTTCCTATTTCTTTCATATGTCTCCCACCAGAATTTTGCAAGAAAATTTTCAATCTCATTGCAATATCCATGTAATTGGAGATTGCTTGTGCCACTGATTTTATCAACACTTCCTTTTGTGCTTTTGACAAAAACTTTTCTTTCCATCCCTTCAATTTCTTTCAAACTTGATCAATGACAAGCGAGAGATGATCTTCCTCAATCTTCCAAACATCATTGGGAGGCCCATATATTTGGAATGGATATCAACTATCTTTACTTCCATCTTGTTATAGATCATATTTTTATCTTCTTCTTGTTGGAACCGGGTTGGTTCTAGGAACAATTCCTTCATCATGTTTTGATGATGATAAAGGTACTTTGTGAGAACAATTTATTGCACTAATGATTTCATTGAGTGTGTAGTAAATAAAACCAGGAAACGAAGGAAACAAATATGTTAGAGGAAACTAAGACATCAGAGTCAAGTGAAGTCAACGCTGGTGTGTGCGCGCATCTGCCTCTGAAGATTTTCCTCTGAAGCGTTTGCCTAGGGTGCCTCTGAAGCTTTTGCCTCTGAAGATTGAAGTATGCCTCTGAAATTTGAAGCATGCCTCAAAACGCCTACTATAGTAGCTCTGAAACTTCTATTCGAGTTGCCTCTAAAACTCATGTTCCGCTCGCTCTAAAGACTGCAACTTGTTCCAATATGCTACCTCTAATACGCAACATGCTTTGAAGATTCAACAAGGTGACGTTGCCCATGCCACTAATTCTAAGTTATGCGGTTCTGACCTCTGCCTCTGACTACATGAACCAAGCAATACAACATCTGACTTCGATGATGAAGTTATGTTTTGATGAAAAAGTCAACAACTCTGATGGAAAGTCAACGCTCTAATGGCGACTGAGCTGTTTCATGATTTTGGAGGTCCAAGAACAAATTCTATTATATTCCTATTATTCTTAAACAGACATTTTGGAAGAAGATTCAAGGAGAATTATTTTCAAGCGCTATTTGGATATTCTCGCACATAATCATTTTTTAGAAGATTTGGTTGAAGATTCACTTTGAAATTAATCAAGATTCAATGGTCATATTCCCAAACCATATTTATCGAGGTTTATTTTTTGTGAAGATTTCTGTTGACCTCGCGGAAGGAAGATACACTCAGAATTTATTTGGGATTGTATTGAAACCCTATTTCATGTTATATAAAGGGATCAATTCTGAAGAAGAATACAACACAACAACTCAGTTTTAGCAAAGGCACTCATTCAAATTTATATTACTTAGTGCTATATTTTAGTGTGAAGTTCATTGTAATCAATTCTCATAGAAGAAGCAAAAAAAAGTTTCTAGTTTCACTCATTTGTGTCCTAACCCAATAATGGCTATTCTACCTCAACGACTTATTGGTTTTCAAGTTGGAAGTTGAGAAGACTTGACTTGACTTATAGGTTTTCATGATGTATTTGGAATTCATTCTATAGAAGGGCCAATTGGTGGTGAAGTTGAAATAATTCCCGAAGTTAGAGAAAACTCTAAGTTTTACGGATTTGTGAAGGACAATGAGCAAATAACATTGATATTTATCTACAACATTTAGTACAAGAGTTGTAAGATTTATGGGATGATGGAATTGAAACATTTGATGCCTACAAGAAAGAGATATTTCAACTTCGTGCAACTACAATGTGGACTATTAATGACTTTCCAACATTTGATAACTTGTTTGCATGGAGTATTAAAGGTCAATATGCATGCCCATGTTGTGGTATTGAAACTACCTTACGGTGGTTACGTCATGGTAAAACTTTTTGCTACATGGATCATCGTCGTTGGTTATCTCCCAACCATAAGTGGAGGTTGAATAGTAGGGATTTTGATGGAACACGAGAGCTAAGGAACCCTCCTAGAAGACTTGATGAGACTGATATTTTAAGGCAGATAGATGAATCTAGAAAAGAAGGTCTAGCAAATGGAGCACAACCTTGGAAAAAAAAGGGCATTTTCTTCACATTTGCTTATTGGCAATATAATGTATTACATCATAATCTTGATGTGATGCACATTGAAAAAAATGTATGTGACAACATCATTGATACACTGTTAAACCAAAGGGGAAAATATGAAGATAGTTATAAGTCACGAGCTGATCTTATAGTATGGACATAAGAAGTATGTTTCATCCTCAATTGAGCTCTAATAGTACTACAACGCGTTTGCATAGAGCATGCTATCAAATGACTATCAAAGAAAGGAAATATTTTCTAACCATTCTCAAGAATGTAAAAACTCCAGATGAGTGCTCATCAAGCATCCCACGTTGTGTGCATGTCAAGCAGCAGAAGATATTTGGCTTAAAAAGTTATGATTGTCATGTTTTGATGCAAGAGCTTCTTGTAGTAGCATTAAGGGGTTCATTGCTAGATAAAGTCACTTTAGTGTTGGTTGATCTTTACAATTTCTTCAAGTAAATTTGTTTTAAGGTACTTAATGTGGAATTTTTATCACAATTGAAGTCTTAAATAGTTATCACACTCTCCTAGATGGAAACAATTTTTCCTCCTTCAGTTTTTACTATTATGATGCATTTGGTAATTCATTTGGCACACGAAACCCAAGTTGTTGGATTGGTACAACATCGATGTATGTATCCGATTGAGAGGTATGAATAGTTTATAACAATTTGTTTAATTAAAAATGTTAAACAAGTTTTTCTCGATGTTGAGAACATAGATGTATAAAATAAATTCAGTTTCATGTTTCTTTTTACTCGTAAGTCCTTTGTTCGTAATAGAGCTCATCCAAAAGGATCAATTGCAGATGGTTTTTTGGCCAATGAATGTATGACTTTTTATTCGCATTATCTATCTAGGGTGGAAACTTGGTTCAATAGACCTAGCAAAAATGATGATGAAATGGATTCTACGTCAATAGGTAGTGTGACCTTTTTACATCCTATTGGAAGACCATTAGGGACAAAGAAACAAGAAAAGTTACAATTAGGGAAGAGGAAGAAAGTGAGTAGAACTAAACTTGACATAAGAAGTCGCATCTATTGTATCAGATGATAGAGTTGACCCAAATCAATATCGTGGTTTGGTTCATCATTCGTTTTCTGATGAAGGATAAGTCATACATATTATGAGTAATATATTAAAGAGTTTATTATTTAGACTAATATTTTGTATCAATTGTAGAAAATTTGTAAAATTAATAGGAAAAATCGTGCTAAGTTTGAAGATGACCATTGCATGGGTTCAAAAAGTCTCCCAAAACTTATTGATGAAAATGTTTTTTTCTATTTGTATTTTCATGGCTTTAATTTAATTTAAAAAACAAAATGCATTTAACTTGTGTGTTTGGTTTTAGATAAAAAAAAGACAAATGAGTGTGGCTTGGACGTAAAAAGATTTACATTAATATCCGCACTCGTAATGACAAATCAATTGTCAATGAAAAGACTGCAAGATTGATTGTAAGTTTTGATTATAATCAAACAATACCAATATATAAAATGTGTATATATTAAGTTTGACAAAGTACTGAATTTTATTTTCAATTGTTGTCAATTTTGTTTGCACTTGAGGCTGATAGTTAACTAGAAAAAAATTATTTTTATGATGATTGTATTGGTATTTTAACTGGAGCTTTTAGGAGATTTTGTACTTGTTAACCTAGAGGCAGTGTTGGTGTTTTTTAAGTTGAGCTTATTGTAGTACTACTAGTAAATCACAAAATATTGTTGGAACCGAGTTGGTTTTACATTTAGAGTTTTGATGTTAATAAAAGTATTTTATGAGAACAATATATTTGACTTCAAAGAGTATGAAAGAAGATTCATGTTTTTGAAGAAAATCTAAAATAAGATTTGATTCAAATTTATAATTGAAGAAAATCTTAAATAAGATTTGATTCAAAATTATAATTGATGAAAATCTAAAATAAGATTTGATTCAAATTTATAATTGAAGAAAATCTTTGACCAAGTTGAAAAGAAAATATGGTCAATATTTGAAGAAGATTTGAAGAATATTTGAAAAAGATTTGAAGAATATTTGATCAACATTTAATGAAGAATTAAGAATATTTGATCTACATTTAATGAATATTTGAAGAAGATTTGATCAACATTTTAATGAAGATTTGAAGAATATTTAATCAACATTTAATGAAGATTTGAAGAATATTTGATTTGAAGAATTTACAAAGTCAATCTACACAAAATAGGAACATAATCAATTTGAAGATTTCAAACTCAATCTAAACAAGATACAATTCAGAATTAAATAAGGACTAAATTGAAGCCCAAATTTTCCCTATAAATAGACACTCAAGACTGAAGGAGAAAAGCATCGGAAATCAGAAAAAAGTAACTCAAGCTCAAAGTTCTCAATTCATCTTAGAGTTCAAAGAGAGAAACACTTGTTCAAGTTAGAAATATTTTTTGAGTGTTCTTTTCTTATAGTGCGAGAGTTATTATTATTATCTGCTTTGTTAGAAGCAACTACTCAAGTTTCAATCTCTTGGATCCAACTCGATAGCGGTTTAGTTATCAACTTTGTGCAAACACAATTCAACCCCTCTCTCGTGTTCGCACCTTCAATTGGCATCAGAGCTCGGTCTCAAGGCTGAGCACTTTACAGTGTTTGAGAAAAGATCCAATGGTTCAATATGTCTAGATTCAGTGAGGAAGCTGCTGGAGGCAATATCAACAGACCACCTCTATTTGATGGAGAACGTTTTAAGTATTGGAAAGACAGGCTGAGAAGTTGCTATATTTCACTAGAGGAAGTGGAACTGGCGTTTATACGCAGAAAAGTTCAGAAGATGTGGCATAATAGAAAGAAGAAATTTCCCTAAAGATATTCCAAGCAATCCAACAAAGGAAATGATGATAAATATGATAAGAAAAGCATAATTTGTTATGGATGCAATGAATCTGGACATATCAAGTGAGAATGTTCAAATATGGAGAAAGAAAAACACTAGAGGAAAGATTCCAGACCCAAGAAGAAGATTATGATGGCTACATGGGATAATTATGAGGAATCCTCTGACGATGAACAAGAAGATTTGGGTATGATGGCTCATACCAACTATACCTCTGGATCCAACACAAATTATGACTCTGAAAGTGAATCAACAGATGAAGAAAGTGAGGTATTTTCTGAATTTACTTGATCTGATTTAATTACTGCTATAAATGATTTTTTAAATATTAATCACAAATTGTCTTTAAAACTGAAAACACTTCGGAAAGAAAATACAAATCTAATTGAAAATGTTAATGTTTTAAAGAATCAAAGTACTGAATTTAAAATAGAAAATACGAATATAAAAACTGATATTACTGAACTTAAAATAGAGAATGCAAATCTAAAAAATGATATTACTGAACTTTAGACTGATAATGCAACTCTGAAAACTGATATTATTAAACTTAAAACAGAAAATGCAAATCTGAAAACTGATATTGCTGAACATAAGGCTGAAAATCTAACTCTGAAAAGTAATTATAGTTCAACATCAATTGAAAATACCACATGTAACTCTGATAAGCATGAAGAAGTATTTCAAGATTTTATTGATAATGGTATGGAAAGAAGCAAGTATGCATCTATGATTTATGGGGTTAGTAGGAATGGTAAAAAAAGGAATAGGATTTCAAGAAAAATTAATTGAATCTAAGTTTATTCGTTCTGATGATTTATGTACTATTTGCTATAAGAAAGGTCACACTAAAATATCTTGTCCTATGTTAACCACATGGAAAGACAAGAAATCTTTAAGATCTAACAAACCAGGACCCAACCAAATTTGGGTAGCAAAAGATAAAATTGTTTATGTTGCAGATGTTCTAAGCAATCAAATTGGAACACCAGTCATGGTGCCTGATCAATGGATGCTTGCAATATATGAAGGCAAAAAGGTCTATGTTCCAAGCTCTACCAAATAGAAGCCAACTGATTCTGTTGGAAGAAGGACTGATCAACCCAATACTTATCAGAACCAGAACCATATGATGAACCAGAAATATCAGAAATATCTCGAGTATCAACAGACTCAAAACTGGAAGAGAAATCACACATATCAACAGAACTGGAACTACCATAAGAATCAGAATTACCGTAAAAGAAACCCGATACATCAGCAGAAACAGAAGTGGCAGATTAAAAATCAGAATCAAGAGACTTCTTTGAACACTCCAATCAAATTCATAAAGACTACAAATCTGGATGGGAATTCAAATTCCTTCATCCAGACTCTCTAATTAGAGAATATGCAAACTCAAAAATCTGAAAACCAGAATAGAAAAACTAAAAGGGTTTTCATAGTGAAACTGAAATTCTTAACATATAGGTGATATCTTTCTTTAAATTTAATTATTGTCTGATATTATGTTTACTGTGATAACGATAAGCTTGATCATAAAAATCAAAGCTAGATAAGTATTTTGCAGGTTCTCAAGAATTTAAGAGGAATGGTGTTTGGGATCTAGTACCTAGACCAAAGAAGAACATTATTGGAACCATGCGGGTTTTCAAAAACTAGTGAAGTGGTCAAAAACAAGGCAAAACTTGTCACACAAGGCTACAGTCAGAAAAAAGGCATTGGTTACACTGAGATATATGCTCCAGTGGCCAGGTTAGAAGCTATTCGTATCCTACTTTCGTTTGCTACAAATAATAACATTACATTATTTCAAATGGATGTTAAAAGTGTTTTTCTAAATGGTTATATAAGTGAAAAAGTCTATGTTAAACAACTCCCAGGTTTTGAAAGTTTTGAATTTCCAAATCATGTTTTTAAACTTAGGAAATCCTTGTATGGTCTAAAACAATCACCTAGTGCATGGTATGATAGACTTAGTAACTTCTTGTTTAAAAATAACTTTGAAAGAGAAAAAGTTGAAAATACACTCTTTAGATGGCATTCTTATTATTCAAATTTATGTTGATGACATTATTTTTGGATCTACTAATGGCACTCTTTGCCAAGAATTTTCTATATTGATGCAACTTGAATTTCAATTGTGTATGATGGGACATCATGTTTAG
Source organism: Cicer chorassanicum (assembly GCA_037974735.1). Classification (NCBI taxonomy): domain Eukaryota; kingdom Viridiplantae; phylum Streptophyta; class Magnoliopsida; order Fabales; family Fabaceae; genus Cicer; species Cicer chorassanicum. The sequence goes on along the minus strand of JBBPBP010000003.1, from coordinate 38,627,751 downwards.
TGTATGTGTATGTGCAATATTTCAAGCTGACCTTAGGGAATCACATTTAACTGCTGTTAAGAGAATCCTTAGATACCAAAAAGGCACTACCAACCTTACCTTGTTCGACAAGAAATCTCCTAAGTACAAACTTAGTGGATACTGTGATTCTGATTATGCGATATTCCCATCTATTGCGATAACACTTCTGCCATTTGTCTAGCCAAAAACCCTATCTTACACATAGAGATCAAACAACACTTCATTAGAGACTTTTTTCAAAAATGGGTACTAAACATTCAATTTGTAGACACTGAACACCAATGGGCTGACATATTCACCAAACCACTACCTGAAGATAGGTTTAACTTCATCAAGAAAAACCTAAACCTTACCTTCATACCTGACTGATGTTGTGATCACTTCAAAGTAGTTTAGTTTTACACTAGTTATTATATTTTCTTATATTATGTTATATTTATTTTATTCAAAAAAAAAAAGAAGAGAAAAAAAAAGAAAAAAAGGAAAGAGGCAAAGTTTCACATTCAAGTCTTTTTGTTTGATGACAAAAGGGGGAGAAAGATATTTGATAAAGTGGAGAGAAAATGATACTAAGACTTAGGGGGAACCCTAAGTTAGGGGGAGTCAAAGAAATATAAAGAAAATTTGTTATAAAAAATACAAGTTTTGTCATCGTCAAAAAGGGGGGAGATTGTTGGAACCAAGTTGGTTTTACATTTAGAGTTTTGATGTTAACAAAAGTATTTTATGAGAACAATATATTAGACTTCAAAGAATATATTTGACTTCAAAGAGTATGAAAGAAGATTCATGTTTTTGAAAAAAATTTAAAATAATATTTGATTCAAATTTATAATTGAAGAAAATCTTAAATAAGATTTGATTCAAAATTATAATTGACGAAAATCTAAAATAAGATTTGATTCAAATTTATAATTGAAGAAAATATTTGAACAAGTTGAAAAAAAAAATATGGTCAAGATTTGAAGAATATTTGATCAATATTTTAATGAAGATTTGAAGAACATTTGATCAACATTTAATTAAGATTTGAAGAATATTTGATTTGAAAAATTTACAAAGTCAATCTACACAAAATAGGAACAGAATCATTCTGAAGAATTTACAAAGTCAATCTACACAAAATAGGAACAAAATCAATTTGAAGAATTTACAAACTCAATTTAAACAAGATACAATTCAGAATTAAATAAGGACTAAATTGAAGCCCAAATTTTCACTATAAATAGACACTCAAGGCTGAAGGAGAAAAGCATCGAAAAACAGAAAAAAGTAACTCAAGCTCAAAGTTCTCAATTCATCTTAGAGTTCAAAGAGAGAAACACTTGTTTAAGTTATAAATGTTTTTTGAGTGTTCTTATCTTATAATGTGAGAGTTATTATTATTATCAGCTTTGTTAGAAGCAACTACTCAAGTTTCAATCTCTTGTATCCAACCCGATAGTGGTTTAGTTCCTTCTTCAATCTGGGATTGTTAGGCTGTTTGGGAAGACTGGCTTGGAGGGTCAGGTGCTTTGTAATTCAAGGTATTTGATATAGTGGATTAAAGCCTTCTGAATAAGGGACTGGATGTAGCCAAGTTAATGGTGAACCAGGATAAAGCTATGTGTCAAATCATTTATGCTTTCGTTGTTTGCTGCTTCTGAATCCGATTGCTTTTACTCCAAGTAAGTCACCAAAACCTAACTAAATTTTTAATTATTTATAAATTATCATAAAGTTATCAACTTTGTGCAAACACAATTCAACCCCCCTTCTCGTGTTCGCACCTTCAATTATGCCTTGAATGTCAATTTCAGTTTGGTAGCTTGTTTTGTCATTAATTAGTGTGCTGTTCTTTGGGACCTTGAGAGATATAATAAAAACATAGTGTACTCTCTCTGTTTTTTAGTGTGCTGTTCTTTGGGACCTTGTTTTGTTATTTAGTCTGCCGTTCTTTGGAACCTTGAGAGATGTAATAAAAATATAGTTAAAAGGTTGTAATACATATAGTTGTTTCATTAATATTTTTTATTTTATTTTTTAGGAAGAACTAAACAAACACACTAATGAGGCTCAAACATCTCAATCAACCCAAAACACACAAGATTCTATATGTTGGAAGGATGACATATTTTATCAAGTACAAGGACTTGATAAAAACGAACATGTGCGATGTATGAACATGATTCCTCATTCTAAAAAATCGAAGGTTAATGTATCTAAAAAAAATGAAGAATTGTGTGAAAGAGTTAAGAATATGGAAACCCTGTTAGCAAATGTGTTGACGTTAATTTAAAATCGATTTTCTCGAGAAGATGTGAATGATATAATACAAGCTGCAAGACAAGTATATCATAAGTTACTATAACCTTATCCAAGTTGCTTCATAGGTTCCATACTAGTATTTTTCATAAGCAATATCTTCTATTTTTTTGTGATAGGTTCTTGATGCTACTAGTGCTCAAAACCATTTGAATTCTCCTAACAATGAAGATAATGAAAATGGTAGTTAGATAGTATTAATTAATTTTCATTAAAATCATTAATATTTTCTCTGTTTTATTAGTAATATTCTTATGCTGAATTGTGTATTTACTCATTTGTTATTTTATTGTTTGTAGTTCAAGATTAAAAGTTAATTTGTTGTTGAAGATGAAATCTTGACAATTTAGTGGACTCAATTTTTAATATTTTATGAGATTGTTATGTATGACATTATATGCATATTTTAAATGTTACTAATATAATCTTTTCCACTACTAAGGAAAAATATTCTATAGTATACTAAGGTGGACATGATTTAATTATTGTTTTGTATGATTTGCTCGTAAGACTTTTATGCTAATTTACAATATATACGATGAACAACTTT
>JBBPBP010000003.1:38605129-38624779 GCA_037974735.1 Cicer chorassanicum | reverse complement strand
ATATATATATATCGTTAATTTTATAGCAAATTTATTACCGTTAAAACCTATACCAATAGAAATAAGTTGTCACTTTAATGTATAGCAACATAATCAAAACCGTAGATATAAATTTTATAAATTATGGCTAAACTATATACCAACGGTGAAATGTATATAAGTAAAATCAAATGTTTAAAGTAATAGACAAAAGTCTCTCACTATATCCTATAGCGATGGAGAGAATCCATAGGTAGTGAGTAATTATATACCACAAAAAAAAAAACTCCACTTGTATAGGTAATTTTGACTATACCTACAAGTTTTTACTGTAACTAAAAGTAAAACTTCTCGTAGTGATATGCACTTAATGATCCTGTCCAGAAACTCTATCATGGACAAAACTTTACAAACAAACGACCATTCAAGTCTAAATAGACTTTTGAGATATTTAGCTTCACCGCGGCCATTCTTTTTTGAGGCAAATTTATTGTTAATTCATAAGAGAAATGTACATTTAATGCAATTTCAAGGTAGGATTGTGATTGGTTTACACTATGGTGTGCGGTCCCTTAAGAGTGAGTGTATTTTCTAAAAATATTGTTATAGTTATCATCTCTTCACTCTTTTTATTGGATAATTCAATAAATTGTATTAAAATAAATGAATATTGTTAAAATACAATGATATAAATTTATTAATAGAATCCATATAGTATTTTATTTTGAGGTTTGAATTATAGAGAATGTTTATTAAATACTATCATAAAAAAATTATAAAATGAGTGATGTGTGTATATGCATGAGATTCGTTTAAGCACTCAAATACTTCAAATTAGAAACTTCCAAGCAATTAACATAGCAAATTAATATTGAAAAAATTTAACATTGCATACATCTTACGGGAGGAAAGTAGGTGGTAAGATCTTAGCCTTATGATTGACAAAAAGAAAAAACTTAGCCTGAAAATTTTAAAATGTTTGAGTTAAAATTCTCTCGAATACATTTATAAAATAATTATTAGTATCATTTTAATTAATAAAAAATTTCTCTTTTGTTAATATTTTTTTTTAAAATATTGGCCACTTCCATAAAGTCACTTAAACGAACAAAGATAGAGAAAACAACATATATTCAAATTTCAACAAAGAGATATAGCATATTCATAATAAAAAATGTTGCCACAAAAATTAAATGGTTTAATACTTTTTAGAAACTAAAAAAAATAATATTTTATTCTTTTTTAGTACATATCTATATGTTTTTAATTTGTCGCGCATTTTTTTATGTTTATTGCGCCCTCTACAATCATTTTATTCGTTGTCCACCAATCTCGTCGAATCTGTTGCTACTCACGCCACTATCATAGACGATCTAGTCTAACTGTTTCGTGCGATTTGAACGCCGAATCGTTATAGATTTTTGCTATAAATAGAGTGCTCCAACCACTTAAGAAAGCACATCAAAACTTGCCATATTACTAAGTTTTCTCTCTTTTCATTCTTTTGATCGACACATTTCCGAGCCACTTCTCCCATTTCTTTATGTCCATTTGGGAAATTGTTCCGACGAAATTTGAGTGGTCTTAGTACCATTGTTCTGGAGTGGCTTCAACCATATTGCGGTGTAATTCTAAAACGATTCCTACAGTGCAGTAAGAAGCTAATACAATTTGTAACTGGACTGTTTAAATCATGGGAACGTCGTGGTTAATAATCTGCTTGCACAATTCTAGACTGGGCCGCAAAAGCTCTTAAAGAGTGCCACTTAGTATGCGAGTCAACCTAGAAATATCATGGTGACTTAAATCTATTTTTTTTAAACTGTACTTTTTGTAACGAAAACAAAATATTTAAGACGTTTCTTTCTAACATGTCTTCCGAAGAGATTGTTTGTTCTGCTCTTTCTAACTTCAACAAACAATTTTGGTTTTAGGAATGTTATTTCAAATGATGGCAACAAAAGATGTTGTTTTTCTTACCTATGAAAAAGAATGCCGACGTTTTGAAAGATGACATTCTAGTGGTTCCTAAAACAATTGAAAAAGTTGAAAATGATAAGAAAACTATAGAATTAACCAAGTGGAATGAAAACAATTATCTATGTGAGAATTATATCCGTAATAGACTTTCTAATGACTTATAAGATTATTACAGTACTTGTAAGTTTGTTAGAGAATTTTGGGATGCTTTGAGAAAAAAAAAAATTGATATTAAGGAAGCTAACGCTAAAAAGTATGTTGTTAGCTACTACCACAATTATCTAATGACTGATGACAAATTCGTTGAGGCCCAATCCCATGAGATTTAAAAGATAGCTCACGAAATCATTAATGAAGGTTATGATTTTACATGAGAAATTTTATTTAGTTTTCATAATAGACAAATTGCCCCATGCTTAGAAAGATTTCAAAAACCTTCCAAGGCACAAGACCAAAGAATTTTCTCTAGAAAGTGCAATAACCCACCTTCGAATTGAGGAAGAATCTCGCAAACAAGACCATAAAGATGAAGTGTTGGTTGTTTCTAACTACAAGAATGAGAACCCTCGAAAGGCCAAAAGTGTGAGCATAGCAACCACCACCTAAAAATGACTCTGGCTCACAATTCATTTGCTACAACTGTGAGAATCCATGTCATATGGCACACAAGTGTTTGAACAAGCCAAGTTATACTCTGCAAGATAACTTAATTGAAGAGCAATTCATTGTTATGATTTCTAATCAACATTGTTGGTGGATTAACACTGGCGCCTCCCTCCATACATGCTATGATTATGCTTTGATCAAAACATACACATTTTCTAAATATAAGAAAATGTTGTTGGGAGATTCTCACACCACTAATGTAGCTGGTACTGGAGATGTGGAGTTGCAGTTCACCTCTGGAAATGCTTCGATCATAAAAGACTTGATGCACACTCCAAAGACGAGGTTGAATCTTGTTTTTGGTTTTCTCCTTAAAAAGGTACGGGTCGCTTGCTCTATAGAGGAACATTTGTACATATTACTAAAATGGATATTTTTTTGGGAATGGTACGCTATTGATGACATGTTTAAGTTAAATGTTGAAATGAACCAAATGTCTCTTTTAATTTACATGTGTGATTTTAATATTTGAAATGCTAGACTTTGTCATTTGAATAAACATGTTATTTCAACCTTGTGTTGATTAGGTTCAGTTCCAAACCAAACTTGTGATTTTAATATTTGCTAAGGTTTAATTGACGAATGTTTTGACTATACTTTTGTATATCTTATGAAAAATAAAAGTGAGGCGCTTGACATGTTTAAGATTTTTGTAATAAAAACTGAAAATCAATTCAGTTGAAAGATTAAAATATTTCGTAGTGATAGAGAAAAAAAATATGATTCTCACATGTTTAATGATTTTTATAAATTGCATGGAATTATACATGAAACAATAACCCCATATTCGCTACGTCCAGTCCTCACAACTGTGAGATTTTCCACTAAGTGTTCAAAACAAAGAACCTTATGTGTTTTACAGCACCTAGCTCAGATCAAACTTGATCTGTTGTAACGTTAAAACCTTTCCACTCAGAAAGGAGTTCAATCAGGTCACCTATCAACCTTGACGATCATTCTTGAAACTAGAGAACATTCTCCGTTTTCCAGATTTTGTTGTTTCTTTTTCTGTTCAGTTTGAATCTGATTTCTTTGCTTTGCTTGGCTCCTATCTTTGAATTAATACACTCAGAAGCACAAGTTAAATTAACATAACATTTAGAATCATAATTAACATTCTTAATTAACTTTTTGTTTGTTTTCATCAAAACATTAAATTGAGATTTTGTCTCAACAGACCCTACATTTAGTAGACTTTCGTCTTGGTTTTAAACCAATAGGTTGTAAGTGGATTTTAAAAAAGAAACTAAAACTCGATGGAACTGTTGATAAGTACAAGGTTCCCTTTGTAGCCAAAATTTTTAGGCAAAAAGAGAATATATATTTGTTTGACCCTATCTTAATTAACTTTTTTTTTTGTTTTCATCAAAACATTAAATTGAGATTTTGTCTCAACAATCTCCCTCTTTTTGATGATGATAAACATGTTAATTTAGATTTTAATTTTGATTCTAATTTTTATCATAGAGAGCTTAAAAGCTCCCCCTCAGAATATGCTTCAAATTTTTGAACCAACATAAAATCTAAAATTAATTCTCCCTCTTTGTCAACACAAAAAGGTTGGGGAATACAAAGAAAATGTATACTACACATAGAAAACAATAAGTAGACTCCAGTTTTAAGAAAAATAACATTTTCTAAAAACTCCCCCTGAATATTTTGAAATTGATATCCTTCAAAATTCCAAAACACAAGTAAGATAAAATGAATGTGAACAAGATCATGCTTACCAGTAAAAATAGATCCATTTTTCATTTTTAAAACTAGAGAGAGTGAGCGCATATAGGAAGCAAAAAATAAGATGAATGTGACAACATGTCAAATATAATTTCTCTCTTTACAAAACATTCTTATGCTAATAAAGTTTGTGTTTTTCAAAAAAAAAAAAAATTGAAACGATCAAAGAGATTTGTTCACATAAAAAAATGCTTTTCAGGATATAAAGAGGAGAATTTGTAGAAAAGGATTTAAGTTCGATGAATGAATTAAGAAGTAATCATGATCAGGATATACCTTGATAAGATCCAAAGAAGCAATTGAATTAGACAAGAGTACAATGTGAATATGTGCTTCTTCTAAAGTGAAACTTGAATATCATTTATGTATTTCAGAGGCAAATCAACCACTGTAATTACACCTCCAACAACAGCTTTGGTACCATATCCTTCCAATTAGTTCTTCCAATAATTTGATCATAAGGAGATGTTTTTGGAGGAAAGGTCAATAGTGAGATATGTATAGGAATGCCAAAAGCAAATGGTTCAAACTCATTTAGAAATTTTTGATGTTTTTTCAACCACATCATCATAATAGGAAACATTGGATTTGATTGGATGTTGCATATAAACTGTCAAGAACGTTCTGGAGAATGTTCTGCTTTTCTGGAGAATGTTCTGCTCTTCTGCAGAATGTTCTGCTTTTCTGCAGAATGTTCTTCTTTTTCATCTCCTTAGCTTTAATGTTTCCAAAGGTTATAGACACTCCAAATTTTTGTAATGAGATGAGGCATCATACTTTTCCATTCATGTGTATTTAGCATGCTTTGTCCATGTATCAATGTTCTTTCTTGATTATTGGATGACGTTCCTGCATCACAAGTTAGTAATGATTTTGGTACCCATATTTGTTTGGGTCCTTGATGGTTAGTATATCTTCTTTTAGAAGATTTTTTAAAACTTGATCTTTTTTTAAAATAACGAGTTGATTTTTGATGACCAATTTTGAGACAGAAGAAATATTTAATTGTTCGAAATCTGGGTTTTAAGGGGTTTTAATCTTGATTTTGAAGAAGTTCCAGATCGTTCTCATTTTTTCAGACTTTTTGGAGAAAGTTCTGCTTTTGTTCTGGAACGTTCTCGGTTTTGAGAACAACCTGGAGAACATTCTCGTTTCTGCATATTTTTCAAAACTGGTTCAGCTTTATTTGCAAAACGATCTTCCCTTTTAAAAAACCTTTTGCTTTTAATCTTTTCATCTCTTTTCTTAAAGTAGCAAGCAAAATCCAGATGTCCAAGTATCTTACAATATAAGCATTTGGTTTTGCATTTATCCTCTTTTCTTTCCAGAACAAAAAAGTTTTCATATATTTTCGTTTTTTGAGTTTTATCAAAACCAAGACCAACCTTATCAAATATTCCTACTTGAGATCCCATGATTTTTTGAAAGGTTTCAGTAGCTTTAATAAAATTTGACAAGTCATTTCTAAGAAGTTCATTTTCAGTTTTAAGGAGAACGTTCTCCGTTTTCGTTGCAGAACGTTCTTGATTTTCAAATTCATTATTTTCCTTAAAATGAGTTTCCAGCATGTTCTGAATGATGTTTTTTAGTTCATCAATCATAACCTGAGCTTTCTCTTTTTCCTTTTTTTCTTTTAAAACTTGATCCTTTAAAAAGCTACATTTTTGAACAAGCAGATTTGAATCATTAAGTAAGCTATCAAAATCTTTTTCAATTTGTTCACATAAAAGACATGGTTCAGAATTTATTACCTCTTTGTCTTCAGTATCTGCCATTAAACATAAGTTGGCTTCTTCAGGTTCCTCTGTTTCTGATGCATCAGAACCATCCCAGGTCACCATCATGAATTTTTTCTTGAAAGGGAACTTCTTTGGTGCTCTTTTGTTCAAGGGACATTCAGTGTTATAATGTCCTTGTTTGTTGCATCCAAAACATGTGATTTGACTTTTGTCTACCTTTATTTTGAAGTTTTCCTTTTGATTTGAAAGTCCCTTTTTGATATGATCCCTTCTTCTCAACATTCTTCTCAAACTTGATGTGTTATAACGTTAAAACATTTCCACTCAGAAAGGAGTTCAATCAGGTCACATATCAACCTTGACGATCATTCTTGAAACTGGAGAACATTCTCCGTTTTCCATATTTTGTTGTTTCTTTTTATGTTCAGTTTGAATCTGATTTCTTTGCTTTGCTTGGCTCCTATCTTTGAATTAATACACTCAGAAGCACAAGTTAAATTAACATAACATTTAGAATCGTAATTAACATTCTTAATTAACTTTTTGTTTGTTTTCATCAAAACATTAAATTGAGATTTTGTCTCAACAGACCCTACATTTAGTAGACTTTCGTCTTGGTTTTAAACCAATAGGTTGTAAGTGGATTTTATAAAAGAAACAAAAATTCGATGGAACTGTTGATAAATACTAGGTTCCCTTTGTAGCCAAAATTTTTAGGCAAAAAGAGAATATATATTTGTTTGACCCTTTCTCACAAGTCACAACAATTACGTCCATTAGAGTCATAATGTCGCTGACTTCTATTCATAATTTCGTGGTACACCAAATGGATGTAAAAACTAATTTTCTAAATGGTGATTTGGAAGAAGGAATCTATATGGAGCAACCTATAGGTTTTGTGATTCAATGTCAAGAGACCAAGGTCAGTAAGTTAGATAATTTTTTGTATCATCTTAAACAAACTCCTAAGCAATGACATGAAAATTTTGATAATTTAACTATATCAAATGAGTTTAAAGTGATGAATGCATTTACTACAAAATTAAAATGATATTTGCACTATCATGTGTCTTTGTGTGGACGGATATCTATTTCGTTCCAACATTCATGTTGTTAGTACTATGAAATAATTGTTATGTAACTACTTTGACATGAAAGACCTTAGAGAAGCAAATGTAATCCTTGATATTAAGAGGCTAGAAAAGGGTATTTCTTTGCATTAGTCGCAACATTTAAAAAAAAATATAATTACTTTGATTGTAAACCAGCCTACACATCATATGATCCAAGTGTCAAATTCTTCAAGAACATTGATGAAGCTGTTAAACAAATTGAATATGTGAGTGGGAGTACCAAGTACATGAGTACTTTTGATAGCCTTACCTATGTAAATGTGGGAATAGGGCCATTTTCTATGAAATTTTTAGGCATAATTCCTAGATTACTCACTATATTGGAATAGACGTTCAAGACCATTAAAACAGGAGCCTTTTGAGAATACATCTAATGAAAAAGTTGTGTTGTTTTCATGTCAGAGATAGAGTTTAAGACTACGAGTCACTCTAGTTTAATCTGAATCTTACATACTAAGCAATTGTTCAAGTCAAAAGACACTTTTTGTTTATGTACAATATTATAGAAGCGTTTAATGTTACTTCAAAAATCCTATTTTTAATTTAAGTATGGGATTGTTGAAACTTTTTAAACTTTGAGTTAGTATTGTATGAATCGAAAAAATTGTTAAAGTACCACATAAAATAGAGTTCACACAACTTTGAGCTAATGTTGTGTACACACATATGCATTGCTATAAGTATAAATTCCAATCTTTAAAGCATGCAATAAATTAAAACTAAAGGGGTGGAGACGTGCGAAGACGGTTACCGGTGATAGTGAATGGTTGTAGATGATTGTTTACACTAGTACATTTTCACCTTATTATATCAGAGATATTAGATCTTTTGTTTCCCACCCTATTTAAGAAACTATCCATCTCCTTCCTTCTTTGATTTCCGTTGCATTTCCTTAATTTCCCTTAGCATTGGAGGATGTAACTGCAAGAGACTCCTTGAGTAATTTTTATTTGATGATTTGGACCAGCAAAATAGAATACACAAGCCATATTCATATTTGATTAATTTTTTCGCATCATTTGTGTAACTAACAAAAAACTTGTATGGTTAACTTAGCTACGTTAATAGCATGTGGTGTATTTGATTCTTTTCAAAATTGATAAAAACAATCCTAACAACAAATATTAAATAATGAAATATTTTACGAAAACTCAATATCATAAAGTTTGATTTTGATTTAATTGTTAAGATATAACTTTTAATTCTTTAAATAGAACTTCACCGTTAAGATTATAAGAATTATCATGTTTCAAATAAGTTTGGAAAGTTTTGTAACATAATATCAAGTTTTAATTAGAGGATGACCTACGTCTTTCAACATTAAACAAAATCCAAAAATGTCCTCATTTGTGCTATATTGCTGAAATATTTTATTAAGTGAGACAATTGTTTGATCTACAATATATATAAAATAATAATCTTAAAAGATTCCTAGCAGACTCAATGTTTAATTATGTCCATTCAAAGAAATTTTTTCCGAAAAGTAAGTAACAAATTTGTCTCTTGTCTATGGATGATGGTGAGTTGGTGTTGCTGCTTTGTTTATATTTAGGTTTTTGTTTAACAAATTTGAAGTCTTGTGCGGCCGCACTTCTCGCACACCATGAGGACCTCTCTGATCTTCAGAAGTAAGCACCCTTAACTAAAATTTATAATAAGGTATAACATATAATTAGTTTAAGGAAATCATGTGTGTTTATTAAACAGTGGTAGAGCCGGTCCAACACATTTGGAATCCTAAAACGAATTTTAATATGAGGTCTAAATTCAATTTTCTAAATTTTAACATGACACCGCTAAATTAATATAATTGATGTCATGTAATATTTCTTTTTTAATTGATTTAATATTGTTAAGACAATATTAAATTAGGAAAAAGATTTATATGTTTTAATTTTAAAAATATTAAAATTCAAGGCCGTTTTATTAAGTAAAATTTGTTTTTGAGGCATTTTAATGAAGTAAAAATTTTATTTTTCATGGAGACTTAAAGCAATTGTTTTAATGGTGTTACCCTCGGACTCACCTTGAAGAGTAGTATCTCAAGGAGTACTCACCTTGAAGAGTAGTATCTCAAGGAGTCTATCTACATTGCTTGTCCTAATCTCTTAATAGCAACATTTTTATTTTGTTATGTTTATTTATGAAGGAATTTGTCAATCTTGAACCTTGGTGGTCTAAGAAACTTGCAATCCATGTATGCCATGTGACCTTTTATTGTTAAATTTTTTTACATCTCAAATGCACATGATTATGTTAATGTTGAATTAATTTGTATCTTAACTATGTTTTTTTAAATGACAAAGACCTAAATTGAGTTTGAAGCGATTTATCTGATAATCAACTTTGTTGTAAGTCTTAAATAAATCAGAATGTTGAATTCTGTGTTGTTTGCTTTATTGCACTTGTCATTGCTTCCTTTACTTTTACAAGAAATATTTTAGTTTCTTAATTTTTTTTTCTTTTTGTAATTTAGCTTCATTTCGTCTTCCATTGAATGCTCGCCTTTTATATATTCTTTAAGACACGTTATAAAATAGACCATGGTTTAAAGTCACGAGTTATTATTTATCAAAAATATTATCGATTGTCGATAAAATTTTATATGATTTTTAAATATTAATCTATAGTAAAATACTTATAAAAGTGGTGCATCGAAGAATTCAACGTTCTTTAATTCTTATTCGAGAAATCAAATTAATGCTCTTACCTATTCATGCTCCCTTTTCTTTATATTCAGAAAATTTAAATCATTGCCTAGTAATCTCAAATGTGCTATCACCATTTCTCTATATAAGTTTCGTTGAGTAAATCACTTAAATTTATAGTATTAAATTTATTGGCAATTTATTACAGAAATTCAAGAATCATTTAATATTTTTATTGTAATATTTATTACAGATTACAATTTTTTTTTTACATAATTTGGTTGAAGTTAGTAAATAAATAATTAATGTAATTAAAAAATTAAAAGAAATCTTATAAAAAGAAACAAACAAAAATCTCAAGAGATGCTTATATACAGTGACAAAGTTAGAGTTGATTACTTAATAAGCTAGTGTTTAAAGTATTTAATTAAGAACATATGCAGAAGTTATTCTTGCAATTGATTTGAATAAGTCTATATATCAATTTATGAATATGTCTTGATTGATTTTTTAGTGTACTAGCATTCAAATATTAAATAAAGTGTTTATGTCATGACATACTGTATAAACTCTTCCAAACATCCCTCTTGATTTTTACGGAGTTAATTGTTTTGCTTTGTTTTGTTTATCGTTTTGTTTAAACTAGCTTGTTTGTTACTTACAATTTAATTTTCTGCTTTGAGAATATATAATTATTGGTGGTATTTTTGGTCAGATGATTTTGTTATTCTTAGATTTCGATGTGACTTGTCATTCATGCTCAAGATGACTTATTGCAAAATGTATATAGATTTTGTTTTTGTTTTTTTGACAAAATTATCAAGATGTTGTCTAAGTAAGTCATCATAAATGACTTATGCATAAGTTATACAAGTAGATAGGGGTGTTTATGGTTTGTAGTTTTTTATCCAAACAAAATCTATAAAATAATCAATTAAATAGTTTGGATTTTGAAACCATTTTTAAAAATCGGTTTGAAAAATACACGAGCGATTTATAACTTATTTTCATCTAATTAACTGGTTTTGTTTGAAGTTAATTTTATTTTATTTAAAAAGATATATATTTTTGTGAATTTTTAATTATTTTAAAATAACTGTTTTATTAAATTACTTTTTTAACAAAGTTTTTTTTTTTTAAAAGTCAATGAAAAGTTGGAGAGAGGAAGAGATAAGAAATGAATGTGAATCTTGCTTCTGAAGGTGAAGTCGTTATATAGTAGTTCTGTTGCAGCCTAAAATTTGAGTGTTTCTCGAATTCAATGTAGTCGCAACCAAAATTTATTTTAAAATATGGAAAATATTGGGAAGCCCTTAAAAAAAGAAAAACGTTTTTGAAACCAAATTTTGAGTTCGGGAGTTGTGTAGAGAAGATATTAGCACCATACGATATCCGTTAAAATACACCTATAGTTAATTGTGCAAATTTAATATTAACTTAAATAAATTTATCTCTCTTTATTATTAAATGCAAGTCGATTTTTTTTAATAATCTATAGATAAAAGTGTATTTAAAATATATAATTTTTTTTTTAATTATTATGCTTGACAAGAGTGCGATCTTGCTTCTACGTATCTCCTGGTGCGATGGAGAAATCAAAGCTAAGTAGTTCTTGGGTAGAAAATGTGGATGTGTTGATTCTTTTCTTAAAGAAAGTTTATTTTGTTGTTGAAAAGAAAAAAGTTTTGATGAAAGAAAATGAATTTGTTTGATTTGAATAATTATTTAAAAATACGAGTTTTAAGACTATCAAGTTGTACAACTTGTGTTTTAAAAAACTAAAGGACTAAAAAGATGTTACATCTTGTTAATCCGTTTAAGAATAGTTTTATTATTTTGATTATAAAAATGAGCTTTAAAATCCCCAAGTTATACAACTTGTATTATAACCGCTCAAAGATTAAAAAGATATCACATCTAATTAACCACTTTAAAATAATTTTTTGTATAATTATTTAAAAAATAAAATAAAAACGAGTTTTAGAATTGTCAAGTTATTAAAAGTAATATAATTTGAAACAATATTTTATTGATTTTATTTTTTTTTTGAAAAAAAAAGTTAAATAAATAATGATTTAATAAAGTAAAAGCTGGAAGCATCATTTCAGAACAGAAAGGCAACATGCATGAGAACAGTAAGACAATAGTAAGGCATTTGTTCAAAAGAGAAAGGCAAGCATCGATTCACAACTAAAGTTTAAATAAATCTTAAACCAACAAGGCATGGTTTCAAAAACTCAAGTTTCAAGTATCTCATTTTAATTCTAATATAAGCTTCATATAACTCATCCTTTCATTCTAAATGTGAAATCAGAAACCAGCAAATAAAAGCTTTCATTTTAAACGTGAAATCAAGACAAACAAACCCAAGTGTTGTAGTAAAGGGACAGAGAATAGAACAACAAACCTGAGGGTGATGCAGATTTGTGGTATGCTGCGAAGAAGAAGGTGATAGTGGTGCACTGTGGTTTGTGGCGGTTACTGATTGAAGTTGGAATGACGGTGAAACCCTCTTTTTCTTGTTTTCTATTTTTTCTTTTAATTTTAAAATATATGATTTTGAGGATGGAGTTGGGTTGTTGTTTCTTCCCTGCTCAACTTCATTTTTGTTTCCGAATCTCTCTTTTAAATTTTTTTAATCTTTTTTCTTTTCTTTTCTTCCCTTTCTGTTTTTTTTAATATTTCCTCTCTTTTTCTTTGTTGATTTCAGAAACAAAGAAAAAAAATTCTCTCTTTTCTATCTTTTGATTTTTTTTTCTTTTGAAATTTTTGTCTCAATTTATAGACTACAAAGATGACTCTTTGTGTCTATGAGATAAATTGATGTCTGATTTTTAAATTGTTTTTACAGAAATTATGAAACTGTGCAGAGATGGAAATGGAAAAAAGTGGTTGACCTTTTTGTTTGTGTGCATTTTGAATGAAGATCATATCTTTATTAGTGAAAGAGTAAAAAATAAGGAACATGGAAAAAAATGAAATGAGGTCTGGAAAGAAAGGAAATGAGGTCTTGCCTCTAAAGAGAAGTAAGAAGAAGAATACATTTTTTTGTTTTATTTTATTTTATGTTGTTTTTGGTATAATGTAATGGGAACCATTATATAAATATGAACTCAAAATTGGACTAAATTGTAAAATGATAATTTTTTTTAGATTTTATAATAATACTTGTAAAATATTTATGAGAGATATTATTACCTTATCTTTTGAATTATTTTTAATTAGCCGAGAGATTATAACATTCTTTATCTTTCGACTTTTAAAGCGCTTTATTCCTTGTCTTTGATATCGGTCATGCTTGTTTGTCCAACTAGGTTGTGGTTCCTTAGGCGGGATTTTAAAAACATTATGTTGATGTCATTAAGATTTGAAAGGACAACGTATGGGTGTATGCGCCGTTTGAGGGGTTTGATGAGACCATTTCCTCTACCCCATGTTGCCAAGTGGGGACTAGGGTTCTACGCATAATGAGTGCCTTTGGGGACGTAGGGTGATTACATGTTTCCCTTGGTGGAGTTTGGACTGTTGGATTTCTTGCATGTGATCCAAGCTCTTTGATCTTGGGGGCCATAATTCTATAAATATATGGGGGAACTTCATTATCTTCTTTGATTTATTCATGCTTTATCTTATTCTCCTCTTAATGTCTCAACTTCTTCTTCTCCTCAAATCAAGTTAGTGTAGTTTAATAGTTGAAGGTTGAAGACGTTTTTGTGATTTCCAGCCCTTTTGCTACATTCGAACGTTGGTGTTGTCTTCTTTCTTCACGAATCAGGTACAATGTTTCTCCTTAACTTACCTGAGTCCTTCTTTCTCAATTCTTTTGTGATGGGTTAAAAGTTTTATTTTTGATTGAAGAAAAGAGTGAAGGTCCCTTTGACGATGGGTGGGGGCTTTACACTAGCTCTAACTGATCCACGATCGATGAATCTTAGAAATAAGAGTTATTATCCTTTTTACATTGAGTTATTATTTGACAATTAGATAATATATGTTAGTTTGATTAGCTTATTTAAGAATATTAAGTTTTAGTGTTAATTAGAGTCAAACACAACTATGTACATTTATTTGTTAGATTTCACGTATTTTTGTAGTGTAGGATGCAACAGGTTCAGTTCTCTGAGGTGCTATGACACTATTGCATGGTGGTCAAACTTGAGTACAATTGTAGACCCATGCATTGTTGAGCTGGAGCTGAGATGATGAAAAAAGCCACAGGAAAATTGGACAAAACACACGGTCCTTAGTCTGGATCACACGTGCAAATTGCAAGGACAACAAATATTCCTTATTCCTTGGGCCTTTTCTATTTCATTGTCATTTTAGGGTTGACTCATTGTATAAAGGGGAGGATATATATATATATATATATATTTTAAGAAACTTTATACCCTAGGTCTGATTGTGGTTCCAACCTCGACCACCTGCCTCCAACTTTCATTCCATTTTCATTCCTCCATAACAAAACCAGAGCAATATGCAATATCAATTAGTTCTTTTAATTAGTTCTATTTGGTGGTTCAAGTTAGGTTATTTCTATTTTGCTTCTTTTAATTTGTAATGGATTTAAATCTCTATTTCTTGTGTATGGTTTATCTCTTGCTCACCATGAGTTAGACCATTTGTGTTGGATTTATAATGAATTTGATTATGAAGTAGTTATGTTTAAATGTGTTGATTGTGAATGCTTGTACACTTTCATGATATTTACTGTGATATATTAATTATGAGTTTGACAATGTTATAGATAATATTAGTTCATTGATTTGTGAAAGCGATTAATGAATGGTTCTCATGAATCTAATATAGTAGTATTGTGAATGGACACCTTTCACTAGCCTAATCACTTAAACTTAAGGATTAGAGCAATAGAGTGAAATTCTTATTTTAACTGAGTATGGACCAAATATAATGAAAGCATAGACATAAGCGAATCTTTTAATTCATTCTTGTTTATTATGTTGTTGAAAGACACCACTAGATCAATAGCACATAGGTATAGCTCCTCGCATAGACACACTGACGTTTGGCCATTCTTAAGGTGGCTATGGAAGTCTTCTATTGAAGCCATTTTCGTCGTGAGGTGACAAAGTGGTGGGTCGCTGAAGTGGATAGATGCGAACTCATTAATTGATAAATCTATTTTTATAGGATTTTAAGAGGGTATTTACCCTCTATTTTATTTTATTTTATAGTTTTGATGTTAACTTCTTATTTATTCATTTATTTATGATATTTGCAGAATTGATCATAAGATGATAAAATAAGTCAAATTGGTCAAATCTATTAAGTTTTTAGTGCAAAAAACTTATCGAGTTTAACATTCCAATTAATGAGTACAAGAAAGAGGTTTGTTCCACACTTCAAAGGTTGAATTTTATGATAACAAAATATTGCCAAAGAAAGGGGGAGGGTTGTTGCCTAAGAAGGGGAAGGTTGTTGCAGAAAATTAAGATCTTCTTGTTATTATAAGGAGGATATATGAGAATCAGAAAAGGAGACCAGCCATAGACTAGAAACAGAATTGGAGAAGCATTAGAAATTAGAGAGAGAGAAAATAACAACAAACATTTTGGAAGCAAGAGTTCTTGGAACTGGAGTACTCAAATTTTGGAACAAAATATCATTCTTTGAGGGTTTTATTTCTTTTTTCCTTTAATTGATGAACACTTCTATTATTTACTTTATTTTCTATATATCAATGAGTAACTAAGCTCTCTTCTAAGGTCTTTGATGAATCTTGTGATTAAGATACTTTTTTATTGTGTCTTAGTTTTAAATTCTAGTTTTATTTTAGATTTTTGTTGTTTATCTCAATTAAATTATTCTATTGTTTTATTTATATGTTTGGGATGGCCAACCGTTGCATGCCTTAATCAATCAATTGACTAGTGACCAACTACAATTAATTGGTAGAACTATAGGATAATTGAGATTAGAATTCTTTTATAATCAAACATAGATACTAATCTTTCAATCATTCAACCTCTTGGTTCTTTATGCTTTCTCTTAATTATATTTTTTGTATGATCAATCAAAGAATTAATTTAGAGAAAAGAATATTACATTGAATGATGAAACTTTGTTAATAGTTTGAAAGAAGGATTGATAATTGAGAAAATAAATAAGAATTTATATAAAGTTAGGACTTGAGGTATTAATATTACTAGTGAAACCATGACTCTAAGTTTAATTTATATTAATTCAAAGTTGTGTTGTTATATACTTTCGTTATAACTTTTATGTTATCTTTACGTTTTTGTTATCACGAATCAATAATAATTTTCATTAGTCTAAATAATATAAAATCTTAATTAATTTTGTAATTGTTAAATTAATCTCTGTGAATATGATAATCTTATATACTACTACTTAACAAACCTGTACACTTGCAGAATTTTGTACAACATTTATCTTCGTTGTACTTGTGTAGCGACGGTGAGAGCAAAGTCCCAAAGAAACTAACTAGACATGCATCTAGACTTTGATTGAGTTTGGAAACAAAAAAAAATTTATCAGGTAAATTTTTTCGAGTGAGTTTACGATGGTTTACCTAGGTAAACTTTTTTAAGTTGGCCCAAAATGCATCTAGACTTTGATTGAGTATGGAAACAAAATTGTAACCATGACCTAATATGATAGTTATGTTTTAATTATATTTTTTATTTTTTTTTAAATTCGCTCACTTAGTTAAGGGTAAAAATTCACTTCTTAGGGTGAAATAAATACATCATAGAAACAAAACAAATAAATTATTGAAATATTCTGAGGTGTTACAGTCTCTTTTATTAAAATCTAAGTTCTAATACTAAATCAAATCATAAATAGATCATTTATATGAATTTGGAAAACCAAATAGGACACCTATACATCTTTTGATTGGCAAAATATTATTTGTTAATCTGTTGGAAATATTATTGTTAATTGTCGATAAGCATTGAATTGACCCTATTTCAAAAAATGATTGACAATTTATATATTGCTTTTAGCTTCTGCCTTTTGTTGAATGGTTAAAAATATGTCCTTTTGTCTAGTGATTAAGTCTTTAGTTGTTGCTTTAATTTTATGATTAAAATTATGACCTATGACTTTGATGATTAATTTTGGCTTCTTTATTGTATGGTGTTTAATTAATGTTTATGTCTTTTTTATATAATGTATTTCTCTTTGTTTTTTCTTTGACTTATTATTATTATACTTTTGTTTTGGTCATCCTAAGATTGAAGAGTTAGAATCCCTTCTAGCTTAGGGAAGCTACTTGAAATAGATGTGAATTATTAATTAGCAGGTCTTCCCTAAATAATATTTTAGAGACTCTGATTTTAAAAATTGGATTCCTAATAAAAAGAAACGTTAAATATTCAAAAAGAGTCATCCTTTATTTAAATTATTAATGATATGAAACACTTGAAAATGACATTAAAAAGAGTCAAAAAACACAAAGTACTTAATTTAAATTATAAATAATATTAAATAACATCAAAAAGATTGAAAAACTTAAACCATTTTAAAGGCCCTAATGTAAATATTTTTGAACCCTAATACTCTTAAAAAAAATTAAATCATGTGTTGTTTGTCGTATTGCACGGGTCCATAGTCGAGATCATGTTAATTAGCTATATATAATTTGGATGCGTTTGTTTCAGATTTTTTCATGAAAAAATCTATTTTTTTAAACCAAAAATCATTTTTTATTTGTTTAAAGGGTGTTTGTTTCATATTTTTTAAAAATCATTTTGTTAAAAAATTATTTTTTGGTTAATTACCTGTACCATTTTTTTCAAAATTCAAAATTATTCTCCATCAATTTTTACTAGGGTTTTCTCCCTACTGCATCACTTTCACGCACTCAATTGTGACCGTTTTTATCTTTTCATGAGACTTTGATATAGATTTTCATCAAATAAGTTTTCTCTCTCGTATTTTTTTTATTTCTATGCCATTTATTTGAATCATTTTATTTTTACATTATTCATATTTTGATACAATTTTTTTTTTGCTTTTGTATGTTTATTTATTGCTTTATGATGAATACTTAAGATACATTAATCAATTTTAAAATATGTCTAAAAAATAATAACTAGAAAAGTAAGATCTTTTATGGTAATTTTGTAATTTAAAAAATCACTTTTATAAAATTATATAACAATTAATACTCATTCATAACAATATTTGCTAAGTAACAACGTATATTTAAGTTGCACCCCATTTACATGCATCATTTAATGAAATCCAACTCATTAGTTTGAAACAAACTATTTATTTGAAGGTTTATTTAAAGTATAGATTCATCATGAGATTGACATATCATATGATCATAGTCATGATAACATCTTAATTTAATACGGGGACACAAACGCCCATTGGAAAAGATAAAGAAGCACAGTAACAACCACCACCACATGGTGAACCACCTATTATACAATCACTACCAGCACAAAATTGTGCTTTTCCCTTCGTCATCAACAACATTACTACAAATGGTTAAACGAATTAAAGTTCAAACAATATACACATACCAATATTACAGAAAATAAATTTAGTGACCAATTTTAGTTAGAGAATTAGAATGAAATTTTATCGCTTAGTATTAGTATTAATATTAATATTTTTATTTTCATATTTATAATTCAAAATTGATTTAGGGATTGGATAAAACTTGATTTTAAATTTAAATTACGATCATATAATATTTGAATTTGAAATTTAAGTAAGAATTAAATTTAGTTACTTGATTCGGTAAATAAGGATAAAATTGTAAATACAATTTAAATACAGAGTAAAATTAAAACAAAAAATTTATTACAAATTAAATATGATGTTACCTTTATATAAGTGTGATTTAGGGTAATGGTGCTTAATAATTTAATAGACTATTGTCCGTTTATAATAATTTCTCATTAGCTCTAAATTATAATTGGAGATGTACGATAATAGTAATAAAAATGATTGAAATACATACCAAATGTGGCAAGAAAGAACACAACCATAGGAGAGAGCTTAACATAAGTCATTATTTGATCGGAAAATAAATCAACTACAATAGTTTTTGGTTATGAGCTTAGTTTCATGTTGCATTAGTTAATTTTGCATGAAGATTTTTATAGATAAATAACTTATTTTGCCTCCACCAATTTGACAATTGCACGGTTATGCGTGTCAATATTATTGTTTAGTCCAAATTGTATACTACATGGGGAACCAATCAATAATATTAATAATTATAAAACAAGTCTAATGCGACTCTTTTAATAATTCTTCTCTTATTAAATTGAGAAGCAAGGAACACAAATTTAAAAAATTAATTTTTTTATGAAAATAATTTAGCGTGAGAAAATAATAATACCATAAAATGTAAGAAAAACTTTAAAATTTACTAAATATTTATAAAAATATTTACATTTGTATTATTTCAACGATAGTATCAGATATTGAACCAGCGATACAAAATTTGATCATGACTATCTTTTTAGTTTTTATCATAAAAAAGAATA
Source organism: Cicer chorassanicum (assembly GCA_037974735.1). Taxonomy (NCBI): domain Eukaryota; kingdom Viridiplantae; phylum Streptophyta; class Magnoliopsida; order Fabales; family Fabaceae; genus Cicer; species Cicer chorassanicum. Next base: position 38,605,403 of record JBBPBP010000003.1, on the reverse strand, counting down.
AAAGTTCCATTCCTCTTTATCAAAAAGTAAATAAATAATACACCACTATTAAATTGAGAAGCAAGGAACACTGATTTAATAAATTATGCATGTATTGATTGGAATTTGAAAGCAGGATTTAATAAAATACATTATTATTTGTGGACTAGTTAGTGTCGGAATTTATAATTATAAAACTAATGTATGATAGAAAATATCAGTTATTGAGAATTTCTAAATTCATAGATTAGGTCGATGTTATATAAGATCTTCATTAAAAAAATTCACATAGTTT
>JBBPBP010000003.1:38584359-38605079 GCA_037974735.1 Cicer chorassanicum | reverse complement strand
TGAGGGTTCTTGCTAAATCTTTAGGTTAAGTGTTATATGATATTAGTATGATCTCTTGACTTTTGAATTGAAGAAAACTATTTATTAGTGTTGTATTAAATTACTAATATTATTTGAATATACAAAAACGTGACACCTTTATTATTTCAAAGTAGAAAAGTAAGGATTTTATGAAAAAAAATATTATTTGAGAAATTGTTTATGAAAAAGTAAGGATTTGTGTGTGTGAAAGATGTTTTTGATGTGTGGAATGTAAAGTTTTGATATTTAACATGTTCATGTTCGTATGACTATTATTGTGTATAAAAATATTATCTTTGTAGTGATCTTGATCTTAGTAGATGTTGAACAAATGAGTATGATGTGTATGTATGGTATAATAATTTTAATAGAGCATAGCGTGACCTTCTTGGTATATAATATGATTTGACACATAATAATTTTAATAGAGCATAGCATGACCTTCTTGGTATATAATATGATTTGACACATCATTCATGTCATGCATCATGTTGTCTTTGTGGTAATAGTTTCGTCCAAATTTTCTTTGTGGTTATGATTTTGTGTGAGTTTTTCTCTGTTGATATGAATGATATTATATCTCAATCATATGAGTTTTACATGAGCATACATAGAAACCTTTATTAAAAAAATACTGAGAATATAATTGACTTATGTGTATTATGTGGTTATGATTTAATTATTAAAATGTTTGTTTAATTCCTTTTGATGCAAATAGATTTTATACCTCTATTTTATGGCAGTTAATCAATTGCTCTTAGCTTGTTATATTTGCCATGGAATTGATCCAAAAATCAATTGCTTGAGCTTGTTATATTTTGTTTTCATTTAGAGTTTGGGATATTACATCTACTTGATTAATTTCCTGCACATAACTCTTGGTTGCTTAGGCCACCTCAACTGGGTTCGTAGATTTATTTTTGCAAGTCCCCATAAGTCACCATTTCTTTCCAACACCCAAATCAGTTTGTCTTCTTGTAATCTCTGAGGTATAAGAACACTCAGGATTTGTATGGCTTCCATTGAATTGAAGGATGCTTGGATAACTATCATTTCCAATTCCTTGATTCTAAATCCACCAAGTCACTGACATACATTAGATCTTTTACTTTTACATTAGGACTTAGGATTCTAATATGAGTAGGTAGCCATTATTATCCTTCCAAATTGTCACACTTTTTCCATTTCTAATCCACACTACCTCTTTCTTAATTACTTCCTTTGCACTTATCATGCTTCTTCACGAATAGTTTGCTTAGTGACCCACTTTAGCTTCCCTGAAGGATGTCCTTAGGTAATTTCTACTCTTGAACACTCTACCCATCAAGGACTCTTCTTCTGTTAACAGCCTCCAACATTGTTTTCAAAGTAAGACTTGATTGAACTCCGAGAAAGTTGTAACTGTCATCCTTCCATCCATCACTCCCGCCCTCCCTCCTTACTTTTTGTTTTCGTTGCCATTTGTTCCAACCAATCCAACGGATTTTCCTATTCATTTCATATGTCCCCCACCAGAATTTTCCAAGCAAATTTTCAATCACATTGTAGCATCCATCTGGTAACTTGTAGAAAATCTTAATGTTATTAGAGATTGCTTGTAGCCACTAATTCTAAGTCATGCAGTTTTGCCTTTGCCTCTGACTATCTGAACCCAGCAACACAAAATCTGATGGCGACTAAGCTGTTTCATGATTTTTAAGGTCCAAGAACAGATTGTGATATGTTCTCACTGCTCTTAAACAAGCGTGTGAAAGAAGATTCAAGGAGAATTATTTTCAAGCGCTATTTGGACATTATCACACATAATCACTCTAGAAGATTTGATTGAAGATTTGTTTTTGAATTAATCAAGCTTCAACGATCATATTTCCAAACCATATTTATCGAGGTTTATTTTTTGCGAAGATCTTTGTTAACCTCCCACAAGGAAGATATGCTCATAATTTGTTTGGGACAATATTGAAATCTTATTTCAATTCATGCTATATAAAGGGATTCATTCTGAAGAAGAATACAATACAACAACTCAGAAAATCTTACGAACTCCAAATTCTCTAAGTATTCAGGATTCAAGGTTTCAATTTTAGCAGAGGCATTCGTTCAACTTTATATTACTTAGTGTTTCATACTCTATTTTAGTGTGAATTTCATTGTAATCAATCCTCTTAAAAGAAGCAATAAAGAATCCAGTTTCACCTATCTGTAACCCAACCCAATAGTGGCTAATCTACCTTAACGACTTGTAGGTTTTCAAGTTTGAGGTTAAGAAGACTTGACTTGTAGGGTCAAGGTGTTGTAGTGCTTCAACGATCTGTATGTTTCAAACTGGAATTTGAGAAGACTGACTTGTAGGGTCATGTGTTGTAATTCAGGTTTTGAATTAGTTGATAAATCCTTCTATGTAAAGGGAATGGATGTAGTTGCCACGTTGGTAGTGAACCACTATAAATCCTGGTGTATTTCCCGCTATCTTGATACTTTGTTTTATTGTTGTCTTTGATCTGTTATATCTGTTTTAGTATCTTGAATCAGATTTTCGAAAAGAAATTTTTATGAAGACAAAATACAATTCAACCTCATTCTCGTGTTTTTGCACCTTCACTTCTAGCACATTTTGACTAGGCTTGAAGGGGTTCCATAATTGTTTCCACCTCCATGCCATTAGCACGACCAAAGAGAAGACAATCATTTATAAGAAATATGTGGGATATATGTGGTGCACTTCTAGCAATTTTGATCCCATCGATTTTTTGCTCCCTAAGTCTTTGTTTGAATAACCCCGACAAAACCTCAGTAAATAAGATTTACAAATAAGGGGATAGATGGTCCCCTTGCCTCATACCCTTCTTAGAAGATAACATCTTGCTTCGACAACTATTAATAAAGATTTGACATGACACCAAGGTGATGCAATTCATGACATATTTAACTTCCGCAAATGTACTTTGTGAGAACAATTTATTGCACTAATGATTTTATTAAGTGTGCAGTAAACAGAACTAGGAAATAGAGGAAACGCTATCAGAGAAAATGAAGATGTTAGAGGAAACAAAGACATAAGAGGAAACGAAGATTTAAGAGGAAACTAACACATCAAAGTCAAGTGAATTCAAAGGTAGTCAACACAACGTTCAGACTCCGGTTATTACACATGTTGTTGTGTGCGTACATCTGCCTCTGAAGATATGACTTTGAAGCGTCTGCCCAGTGTGCCTCTAAAGCTTCTACCCATCATCCTATAAAGGCTGAAGCATGGCTATGAAGTTTGAAACATGCCTCTAAAGCGCCTACAACAATAACTCTAAAGCTTTTATTCGAGTTTCCTCTGAAGCTCATTTTTCGCTCGCTTTGAAGACTACAACTTGTTCCAAGATGTTGCCTCTGATACGCAACATGCTCTAAAGATGCAACAAGGTGACATTGCCCATGCCACTAATTCTAAGTCATACAATTTTGCCTCTGCTTCTGACTATCTTAACCAAGCATTACAAACTCTGACTCCGATGATTAAGTTATGTTCTGATGAAGAAAGTCAACCAATCTGATGGAAAGTCAATGTTCTGATGGCGAATGAGTTGTTTCATGATTTTGAAGGTCCAATAACATATTGTGATATGTTTCCGCAGATCTTAAACAAGCGTATGAAAGAAGATTCAAGGAGAATTTTTTTCAAGCGCTATTTGGACATTCTCGCACGTAATCATTCTAGAAGATTTGATTGAAGATGTTTTTGGAATTAATAAAGCTTCAACGGTCACCGTATCTATCAAGGTTTATTTTTTGTGAAGATCTCTGTTGACCTCCCAAAAGGATGATGCGCTCAGAATTTGTTTGGGACAATATTGAAATCCTTTTTTATTCTATATAAAGGGATTAATTTTGAAGAAGAATACAACACAACAACTCAAAAAACCTTATGAACTCAAAATTCTCTAAGTATTCAAAATTCAAGGTTTCAGTTTTAGAAAAGCCATTTTGTTCAACTTTATATTACTTAGTGCTTTATGATCTGTTTTAGTGTGAAGTTTATTGTAATCAATCTGCTTAAAAGAAGCACAAAAGAACCCAGTTTCACACCTTTGTAACCTAGCCCAATAGTGGCTATTCTACCTCAACGACTTATGGGTTTTCAAGTTGGAAGTTGAGAAGAATTGACTTGTTGGGTCAAGGTGTCGTAGTGCTTCAACGGTTTGTAGGTTTCAGTCTGAAAGTTGAGAAGACTGACTTGTAGGGTCAAGTGTTGTAACTCAGGTTTTGAATTAGTGGATAAGTCCTTCTGTGTGAGGGGATTGGACGTAGTTGCCACGTTGATAGAGAACCAATATAATCCTGGTGTTTTTTCCCTCTGCCTTGATACTTTGTTATTGTTGTCTTTGATCTGTTATATCTATTTTAGTATCCTGAATCATATTTTTGAAAATAAATTTTTAATAAGACAAAACATAATTTAACCTCCATTCTCGTGTTTTTGCACCTTAACTTCTAGCACATTGTGACTACGCTTTGAAGGGGTTCCATAAATTTTGATCCCATGGAATTTTTGTCCCTAAATATTTTTTTGAATTGCCCCGACAAAACCTTAGTACATAAGATTTACAAATACGGAGATAGATGGTCCCCTTGCCTTATACCCCTTTTAGGAGAGAACATCTTCCTTGGACTATTAATAAAGATTTGATATGACACCGAGGTGATACACTTCATGATCAAGTTGACCATCCTATCTGGAAAAAAATTATAGGCACCCTCTCTTCACGTTTTTTACTTTTTCCTTCAATAAATTATATTAAAATAAATAAATATTATTAAAATACAATAATATAAATATTTTGGTAGAATTCATATAGTATTTTATTTTGAGGTTTGGATTGTAGAGAATGTGTTTATTAAGTTCTATCATAAAAAAAATTATAAAATGAGTGATGTGTATATACACATGAGATTCATTTAAGCACTCAAATACTTCAAATTAGAAACTTCAAAGCAATTAACATAGCAAATTAATATTAAAAAAATTTAACATTGCACATAACTTACTGGGAAAAGTAGGGGTAAATTCAAGTCTTAACGGGAACAATTTCATAATATTGCCATCAACCTACTCCATTGAAGCAAAACCAATCATATGGTCAACATGGGCCTGAAACAACGAAATACAAATAGAATATAATATAAAATACAAATTACCTAATAGTGGTAAGAGCTTAGCCTTTGGTAAACAAAAAAAAAAAAACTTAGCTTGGAAATTTCAAAGTGTTGAGTTCAAATTCTCTTGAATACAGTTATAAAATAATTATTAGTATCATTTTAGTTAATAAAAAATTTCTCCTTTCTTAATTCTTTTTTAAATATTAGTCACTTCCATAAAGTTACTTAAACGAACAAAGATAGAGAAACCACATATATTAAAATTCCAACACAAAGATATAACATATTCATAATAAAAAATGTTGCCACAAAAGTTAAATGGTTTAATCCTTTTTAGAAACTAAAAATTAATATTTAATTCTTTTTAATATGTTTCTCCACGTTTTTAATATGTCACACATTTTTGTGTGTGTTGCACCATCCACAATCGTTTTATTCCTGGTCCACCAATCTTGTTGAATCTGTTACTGCGTGCTCCACTTTATAGACGATTTAGTCTAACCGTTTCGGGCGATTTGAGCGTCGGATCGTTACAGATTTCTGCTATAAATAGAGTGTTCCAACCACTTAAGAAAAAACACCAAAATTTGATGTATTTTCGAGTTTTTCTATCTTCTCCTTTCGAGCTACTTTAAATGTCCTTTTCGGAAATTGTCTCGACGAAATTTGAGTGGTCTTAGTACCATTGTTCTAGACTGGCTTCAATCATGTTGGTGATGTAATTCTAAAACGATTCCTATAGTGCAGTAGGACACTGATACATTTTGTAACTAGTCTGTTTAAATTCTGGGAACGTCGTAGTTAATAATATGTTTGCACAATTCTGGGCAAGGCCGAAGAACATCTTAATAAGAACGAGCTAGTACGTGACTCAATTTTTTAAACTTTATTTTTCGTAATGAAAATAACAATTTTAAGACGTTTATTTCTAACATGTCTGTCAAAGAGATTATTGGTTCTGCTATTTCTGACTTCAACAAACCATTTTAGTTTGAGGGACATCACTTCAAACGATGACAACAAAAGATGTTTTTCTAACCTATAAAAAGAATGTCGACGTTTTGAAAGATGATATTCTAGTGGTTCCTAAAACAACTGAAAAATGATAAGAAAACTATAGAGTTAACCAAATGGAATGAAAACGATTATCTATGTAAGAATTATATCCTTGAAAGACTTTCTAATGATTTATATGATTATAGCACTGCTTGTTTGTTAGAGAAGTTTGGGATGCTCTGAGAAAGAAGTTTGATATTAGGGAAGCTAGCACTAAAAAGTATGTTGTTAGCCACTATTGCAATTATCAAACGATTGATGACAAATTCGTGGAGGCTCAATCCCATGAGATTTAGAAGATAGCTCATGAAATCATCACTAAAGGTATGACCTTACATGAGCAATTTCAAGTAGCAGTTATAATAAACAATTTGCCCCCTGCTTGGAATTAGTTCAAAAACCTTCTAAGGTACAAGACAAAATAATTTTCTCTAGAAAGAGTAATAACTCGCCTTCATATTGAGGAAGAATCTTGCAAGCAAGACTATAAAGATCAAGTGTTGGTTGTTTCTAACAACAATATGAAATTCATGATGCAGTTCCAAAGCTAATTGGCAAACCTATCAAGAATCAAAATCGCAATATGAAGAACCGCTACAAGAATGGGAACCCTCCAATACCGTTAAGGCCCTCTATAAACCAACACTAATTGGAAATTGTTGAACTAAATTCATTATCCATTTGTTGTAACATCTCAAATTTCTTATTAATTATATTTTAGTAATATAGTGATAGATTATATTATATGTGTGTTTGATGTGGTGTGATAATTAATTTGCCTATCATATAGGTCTATGTCCACTAGATAACTAACCGATCATATATATGCTATTTGCCTCCGCCAACAAACCCTCCTTTGTTGCGCTGCTACTCAAACATATTCACCTTCTGAAATACAATAATAGCAGTTCAGAAGAAATCGATAGACACCATTTAGTTTGTTCTATAAGGTGAGTATACCATTTTTTTTTTCATGTTCAAGGGATGCATGTAGGCTAGAACTTGACCAAATTATATTAATCTTGGGCATTTTTTTATTTATGCTTTTAGTTATTATATTATCATATATATTTTATTTATATACTTTGTAATTATAATTTTATCTTATATAAAAAAAAAATCTAAACTTCTATATTATATTTAAAGGCTTTAGTTTATTTTAATTATAATTTAAAATTGTATATAGTGTTCACTACGTGATATATTCTTTACTTAATTTATTATCAAAATTATATATACATTATATTTATTTAACATTATATGATTTGGTTTTTTTTTAAAATAAGATATTTATTTATGTTAATATAATTATAAGTATGTATAGTATTAAATATATTTTTGAGTTATATTATAAATAGTAAATAATTTATTTATTTATTTATTTATTTATTTATTTATAATTTTAGTCAGTAATCTATTTGTATTTTATTGTTGTTGTGTTTTATTACTTTCTCGGATTATTAGAGATGGTGGTTGACAAAGGAGCGGCACATTAAATAAACAGATCAGATTGTTTGGAAAAATCTTCAATTGAGGCAAGAGGTGAGAGGATGTTCGATTTTATGATTATAATATAATGTGGGATCAACGGGAATGTCAAAATTTCCAGAGATTCATTTGGGGCTTACCACATATTTTCGAGCCTTATTGAGTAATAATAATAAATTAGGAATATGTGGATGGTAACAATGAGGACTAAAATATGATTTAAAAACCTATAGAATTGTGTTGAATTAATTTATGTCAAGATTGCATGATATTTTGATTTTTGTGAAAATCTATGTTAATTGCTATTGTATGAATTATGTGTATTAAAGTGTTCTTGATACTCGAATGAAGTTATGCTTTTACTTAAATGCACTACTTATTGGATTTTTTGTTTTATGATTGATAGAGTTTGATTGTTCAATATGATTATGTTTGCATGAGACATTGAGACTTGATTGAAATTAACAATTATATATATATATATATATATATATATATGTGTGTGTGTGTGTGTGTGTGTAAATTTTGTTGATTATTATGGAGTTCATTTTGATAGTTGTCGAGTTGTGATTATTGAAAAAGTTTGAACTAGATGTTGGGGTATTTGAAGTGAATATTATTTTGTCATCATATAAGTCGGGTCTGACAAGCCCAATGATTTCAGGGAAGTACAACTAAATGAGCTTGATCGTGGAGGGCTACAGTCGAACCGTAAAGTAAGACTAGTAGACCTTATGGGTACCTTTTGTGGGCAATTCCTAAGTGGATTAGTGGATTATTCTCTAAGGTCGAGAGCTACCATGCAACACATGAGTACCCTGATCGTCGCGTATATGTGTCTCATATTGAGTTGAGGGGATCTATGAGGACATGGTCATTCATAAATTGTCTGTGCACTCGTGTGGTGGCATAGTATCAAATTTCCTAACCAAGTACTTCAGAGTAGAATGGTACCAAATGATGAAGAAGTATAGAATATATGACATGCATAACATTGCATCCTTGTGACTGTTTTATTGTGATTGATTTGGATTAACTTTTGATATTACGTTCTTCAAGATTTTTCATGTTTGTGCCAATTTGACTAATTGCGCGTTCTTATCGCTTAACTTATATTCTTACATTATTTTGAAACTCCCTTTCGTTGTTCGTGTTTGGCGTTTGCAATGGACGCAGCTGCAAGTTGCAGGTGATGATTAATACCCTCATAGTGTAAGAACCTGATTTATTTTGAAGACTTTTATTATATACCTTTTGTTAACGTCATTTTTAAGGTCTTTTTATTTTGGAGATTCCCACTCTGATACTGACATCGGGTTGGGATTATATTTACTTTTATTTTTCTAAACTTATTTACGTTTTTTTCCGAGGGGATTTGTTATCTAATATGATGACCTTGAGTCGTTAAACTTGATGTGTTTTTTTTTTTTTTGAACTATTGTGATGTGCCAAGTTACTATGTGATGCTCTTTACCTTGTAATGTATTTTTGAAAAGTAGCATTTTTTATTTATAGGAATTTCATTACTTGATGATTAAAAAAAATTATTTTAAGATTTAGAGTGTCACATTTGTAGCCCTCCTTCACCGAGGACCCTCTAATTCTATCAAACCAACATTCCACATCATCTTGTTGATACAGGTAAAAAATAATGTTTTCCAAGAGACCAAGCAACTCATCTTGAGATTCCAATTCCCATTGAAATAGTTGCCTAAGCCAAGTAAAATTTCACTACAACCATGAAGGTGATTGCTGACCGAATTCAGCAATTGTTCCAACCTTATCAACTGACAGAGAAAAGAGTCGAAGAAACCTATCACAGAGTGGGATGGGACCAATCAACTTGTTGAGCCAAAACAAAATCTTTAAACCACCACTAAGCTTGAATTGGATAATGTCAAAAAAGCTTTTTGAGTCCATAAAAACATGGTTTCCAATTGAGATGATATCATGCCACCAGATTGAATTTTTTTGAAAGTTACTAAATGTACCTGCAAAAGAACAAAGGTTAGCTAAATTATCATACCGGTGGGACGACAACCCAAACCAAATAGCCTTCATATCCTTTAAACACTACCACAACCATTTATGTAAAAGAGAAGCGTCAGATACTTCCACATTTCTGATAGAAAGACTTCCATGCTCTTTTGGAAGACACACCTTATGCCAACCCACCCAACACAACTTTCTATCATCTTCAGCTCCCTCCACAGAAAATTCCTCTAAACAACAAGCATCATTTTAAGGTAGATTATTTAAATCAACAATATAGGTATTTTCAATTATTTGACCAACAAAAATAGTTTTTTAGTTAAGAGAATCAATGATTGTACATTTAGAAGAATCAAATACAACCTCATTACCTTTGTCCCCTTTATACTTGGATTGATATAGGATTTGAATCGTAATATCCTCTCAACTGAGTGTTAGAATCCTAAGACCAATTTTGTGTCACTTCAAACACTTGATTCCTAATTTAGATCAGTTTCAAATGTATCCACTAACGGCAAACTCCTTTTATAAAGGAACGTTTGTAGAGACACTCAAACACTTGATTCCTAATTTAGACCAATTTAAAATGTGTTGAGAAGACTAGAATATTTTTAGTGGAAGCCTGAATAAGAAATGTAAAGAATACTTGTTAAGCTTAGAGGGGTACGTACCGTACAAACTCAACTTGAGAGGCGTGCAGGGTCGGCCCAAAGGGGAGGCGTCTAAATCCCTTGCTTTAGGTCTCGCCAAAAAATAATTTTTTTACATTAATTATTATACGGTATAGAGGTCCAATAATATATTATCAAAACTCTTTAACGCAGAAATAAAAAAGACCTCCAAAAAAAATTTAATTTTCAATTTTTTGTGTAATCATCATTTGAATTGATACATGTGTTGTGTTACTAGTCAATTAAAACCAATGCAACTATTTATGAGGATGAGGATACTATATCATTGAAAGAATCTTTTAATATTAAATGCATTCCTTTTCACTAAAAATCATCTTATATTAAAGACATTGTTTTTTACTAAAAATGTCTCTTAGAATCTTTCGTCTGAAACTTTTCTGTCAACACGACAAAAAGTTTTTTCACCCTTGACCCTACTTCCTTATTCCTTGCTTTGATTTTATTTTTCGTTTTGAATTTTCATTGTGTGAGTAGCTTTTGTCAGTGGCCAAAATATATTAAGGTATGTGTTTTTAATTTATTAATCTCTTTTTCATCTGTAATTTGTTAAGTATTAAGTAAATATTTATATTCTAAATTATACACCAATTGACATACTTAATTATATAAGAAGGTTATATTCTTTTCCAAATGCATATATTGCTTTTAGAATAATGTGAACAATTCCTGTAACTGTCGCTTCAGCAGAAAGAAGCTTTTCGAAACTCAAATTAATTAAATCTTATCTAAGATCAACGATGACACAAGAAAGATTAAATGGATTAGCTTTATTATCAATTGAAAAAGAATTGTTAAACAAAATTGATTACAATAATTTAATAAATGATTTTGCATCAAAAAAAGTACGAAAGCTCAATTTTAAATAAAAATATTAATAATTTATTTATTAACTTTGAAAACGTCCCGTCTAATAATTTCGCTTTAGGCCTTATAATAGGTTGGGCCGACCTAGAGGCGTGTGAAGTTGGGATTGTTGAGGAAATCCATATACTAAATTTCTGGTAGGTCTAAAGAGACCTTAAAGAAACTAAGCCTGGAGAGGTTTGTTCATTCTTAATGCCTAGAGAGGAAATGACATAATCCTTATCTTGGAGAAGCTTTTAGAATACTCCAATCCTAAAGAGGAGAAATTAAGTAAACTTACTAGTTGTCACATGAGGTTTGTCAACTTCTTTTCACTTTGCAGATCTCGATAGTCTAAATTTGTTACTCAACATATTGCGAAGTAGAAAAGGAAGTGATAGATTCTCGGGTTATAGAAAGCAATAAAGGATATTTTTAGTATCATTCTTTTTGTGAGAAATCTCATATTTAAAAATGATAAAATCATTCACAAAATAATATCATAAAACAACAATGTCTAAGGATTTATTCGATCGACCAAAATGTGTGATATTTTAGTATTGTAATAGTGTATCATTAATGAAATAATCTCTCAAACCATTTTCAAGATCACACTATTGAATTAGTTTTAAGTTTACAAAAGAAAATGAATTGCAAAAAAGGTTCTAGTATACAAAAGAATGACTCACGTATATTTGATTCACTCTCCATGTCTTCTCAATGAAATAATAAATTTTTGTTAAGGTTGGTGTTTAATTACTTATGTGATTCATAATGAAACAGAAAATCACGTGTTTTATGGGAAACCATGAGAAGGATATATATAATAGCTATAATATCGATCAATTTAGTTTTGATATCAATAGAATGATTTAACGGGTTTACTATAGATACAAGTTATAGTATATTTGTAATAAAAAACAGTGTACTTAAGAGATCCATGACAATCGAGAGACACGTATATATGTTAATTATTTTATAGGACATAATAAAAAGAGTTTCAATAATCAATGTCCATTAAAAAAAAGTCAACCAAATAATTCATCAAAATATTTAATAATAATTGACCATAATTTAAATTAATTATAATTTTAATTCATTTAATAAACTTTTAGTGATTTAAGAGAAAATTAATCTAATAAACTTTCAAACACCAATTTTGTTGAAGATTTGTTGCGAATTCCTTCTAATAACTTTTAGTGACTTAAGAGAAAATTGATCAAATACTTTTTTTTTTAAAAAAAATTTAATAATCTTTTAAATAAGTGATACACTTATTCTCATATTGTATAATACTTTTTTATGTCGTCGGAAAATGTTATTTACTAATTGAGTCAGGTGTAAATTTTAAATCACTCTTTTATTTATAAAATCAAGTACTAAAATTTATACATGATGATCAGCCAAGCCAAGGAAAATCAAATTACAACTAATTTAGAGGTGATTGGTAGGCAGTCTCACCTTAGAAAATTAATTTATTTTTAGCTAACATATAGCATATTTCCATAACCAATTTCAAGTTTGCAATTGAGTTAATAGTTTATAACATTTTTTTTCCATTTTCTGTGCTTGTTATTATATTAATTGGAAGAGATATGTATATAAATATTATATATATATATATATATATATATATATATATATATTACTTTATATCTATAAACTATTTGAATAATTAATTTTATCTATTACTTAAAATTTAATAGGTTATCCAGTATTTTTAAAGAAAAAAAATGTTAGGAAGTTTATGTATATCATCGGTCTGTTATAAATATTTGATGTAAACCAGCTTATTCATTATTCTTTATAAACTCATCCACAATCAACTAACCTATATGGTATATAGGAAAAACAACCAATAGAAACCGAAAGATAAATGTCTTAAAACGTACACGGTTGTGTTGTTGTCGAGTCTCAACACTGCAACACTTGTGGTAAAATATCCCTAATCAAGTTGCATATGGAGAGTTGCACTCTTATTTGAAATCTTTTGTTTATAAACATATTTAGTTTCTTATATCGTTATTGTGAATATATGCCTCAAATCATCTAACTAAAGTTAGTTAAACTTTAGTGGTTGTTATAACTAACTTTGGTCAAGTTAGTTATAATAGGTGGTTATAGTTAGTTGCTTGTGTATACTATATATAGGGTTGTAATATTGTAGCAGTAATGTAGTTGTAGTTGTAGCAGTAACCGCAGCGAAACTGAGAGGAAAAATAAGCAATATGTGATTCATAGAAATCAGAGAAAGAAGATTAAAGGGAGAAGAGAAAGGTTGAGTGAAGAGGCTAGTATTGCAGGTTCATAGACAATGATAGATACTAGAAGATCAATCTTGAGAAGGCTTTAATCTTGTAAAGTTCAATTAACAATAATGGATTAATCTTGTTCGCTTGCCCGTGACGTAGGTCTCAACAATTGAGACCGAACACGTAAATCTTGGTGTCATTCTTCCCTTATCTTTCTTTACTTTTCGTTTAATTTGATTGTAAGAACTATTTTCAAACTGCAGAAACGGAGAATGATAATCAATCTCCGTTTTCTGGTTTTTTGGTTTTAAGTTCTGTCAAAAACGTTCTTCGTTTTCGTTTTTCTGCAATTGTTTATTTTTTCTGCTTTGTTGGTTAATTCTTGTTGCAGATCCTAATATTGTTTTAACAGTTATCATGATTTTAAATTGTGGTTTACAACTACAATAATGTAGACTTTGAAGTCTTTATTATGATATTGCATCTATAATTTAAGTTGTATTTTTTCATGTGTAAAAGTTTACAACGTAATTGCAACTATAATTTAAAATAATATTCTTTATAAATCAAAAATCTAATATCAAGAGTTCTACGATCCTATACAATAGATTTTGAGATTATATGGGGCTGGCCCTTGGGCCAAGTGATCCAAGCTAGGGACTACGAAATCAAAATTTTATGAAAAGAAGAAGGCCTCAAATAAAATTCAATTTAATTATAAAATATATAATATGAAAAGTTAGTTATAAGTGTTTCTATTGTCAGCCGTTGAAGGTGAATGCCTCATATTCTTTTTGCCCGCTCAATTTGGTTATAAATATATAATATGATAAATTTGTTGCAGTGGGCCTCATAGTACCTAGGTTAATCCTCCACCTCAGCAAAACTTGATTTTATTTTTATTTATTTTTGTAAAGCTTTGTGTAATTTTTTATTTTAAAAAGTCTCATAATAGAAGTTGAGCATTCTCCACCTCAACAACCTTTTAGAGCATTTCCAACGGTAAACTTAACATAAGTTTATTAAATAGAGTTCACTATGCTACATCATTTTGAAGTAAGCCATTTAATTTTTACTCCAACTGTGAATTCAACATGGGTTCATTAAATATAGTACCTACTGTGTTACATCATCTTGAAACAACTATTATTTTTAACCGTTTAACTCTTAAGAATCATATTACGTCCCACAACTTTAATTTATACATTAATATTTTATTTTTATTTAATTTTATTACAAATTTAAATATTAATTTAAATATTTCAATTAATATTATTATACATTATTTTAATTTTAATTTAAAATAAAATTGAACTTAAATTTTTATAACAATAATAACAAAAAATGTGAAAGAAAAGTAAGAGTAAGGAAAACAATTTGTTTCAATTAATAAGAAAATGTATATCATATACAAATTAACAGTAAAAAAAAAAAAAAGTAACGGTTATAAATTTATTATTATTAAATTGTGAAAGTATCTCCCTAATGACCGTTTGACATAACTTCAACGGTGAACTTGCCAAAAATTGAAAATAGATCCTACATAAAGTGCTGAGACTCATGAATTTCACTACCTATTTGTTGTTTTGGTTTTCATCCATCATAGTCCATTAACAACAAAGTAAAACACATAATTCATCCAAATATTTAATAATAATTGACCATAATTTATATTAATTTTAATTGATTATGCTAATTATCCATGCATAATTGATTAATTAAAACAATTTATCTAACACCAATCACATTGAGGATTTGTTGCAAATTCCATCTAATAAAATTTCAATGATTTAAGAGAAAATTGATCTAATAATCTATATCATTTTGTGAAATTCAATCATCTTTTAAATAAGCATACACTTTTTTACATATTGTATAATATTTTTTTATGCCGTCAAAAAATATTATTTATTAATTAGGTAAAGTGTACATGAATCACTCTTTTATTTATGAAATCCAATACTAAAATTCATACATGATGAATCACACAACTAGTAAGGGAAAATCAAATTACAATAGTTGTATTATGTAAGTCATACAACATCATCAATACACACCAAGTCATACAACATAATCAATACACAAGAGGAGGAGGGTATACAAGTGAAGCCCCTTAACACTGTAATATTTGCTTTTTTAAAAAAATAAAAAAAGGTGAAATCCATTTAGTTTTATTCTTATACTCTCAATATGATTTAATGGTACTATGAATAATTTCAAGTTTCCTGCCTCTGCGGCTTCGTCTTCAAGCCCTGATGCTGAAAAGTTTTGCCAACAAATATAATTACTCATTAGTTTCATATTCTCTCTATGTTAAATGTAAGATGAGGGTAGTCTCCCTATACAAATTAAAATCAAGTACATCTACTTTATCTAACTTTATATTCCTATTTGATAGTTGAAATATTAATGTATTTCGTTAAAATAGTCTAAAAACATTATCTTTTCAATTACTATTTTTGTTTATACTTCATTACAGAAGAAATATGTCAAAACTAAAATTCTAAAAAATTCTGGAGGGAGTATGTTGAAGACAAAATTTATATAAACTTTAAAAAAAAATTAAAATTGTATAAAGACTAAAAACATGTTTAACTGGTTAACATTATCGTGTAAAAATACAAACATAACTGATTACTAACATTTCCCAATTAAAAAAAAAAAAAAAAACTTACCTATTGCATTATTTTCTTTCACTGATTTTGAACTAAAAGTTACCTATTTCAGTATTACTAACATTTAAGAATACAATATTTTCTTTCACTGATTTTGAACTAAGAGTTGAAAAAGTGAATGAGTCAAAAGATTAGTAAATCGTACCGATTGCAGTCAGTGGAGGTGCTGATCTTGTAGTGTAGCTTAACACCACACCTCCTAGGAAGTGCCTCAGCATGTTTTGTGTCCAAATCTGAAATAGAATAAGCAGCAGATTTCAAACATTCACAAGTAGTTTTACGAGCCTGAGTTCTGTGTGCTATATGATTTAGCTTCTTCACTCCTTCACAACACTCTCTTGATGGTGCTGATGAACGACCACGCAAGTATTCCAAACATGGATCTAATTCTTCTATCACATTCGAGCATGATATCGCATTCACTGCAATGGGTGCACTTATCAACATCATGCATATCATCATAGCCATGCATGTAATTACCTTTACGTAAGCCATTGCTTTTCTACACAATAATATAATTGATATGTGTATTTGTGATGATTTTTTGATAATTGTTTGTTGTTTTTTGTGATTGAGAATGTGGCAATGAGTGGGATTTAAATAGAAGAAATATGAGAGGAGGATTAAAGGCGTGAAGAAATTTGTAAAGTGGGGCACTTAGGGTGGTTTATTGGTAGAGAGGGTAGGTTGTTGTTTATTTTGTACAAAGACGGTGCAATAATCGATTAATGTGCTTAAAACCAGTTTGATTTTGTTTGTTTTTGTAATATTTGTTATTTGTTTTGTTTTGGTTCGAAGTATCACTTATACTTTGTTAATTCAATTTTGCTTATAAAAAAATAAGGTGTGAAGAAATTAATATGGGTGATAGATAGATGATTAGTGTTTTACTATTTAGTACGAAGGAAATCTTTGAAGAAACACAGTAATGATAAGTTGTTAATTAATTAATGGTTGGTCAAAGAGTCGTCCACGTAATTGTTGGAGAACATGGGAATGAAGATGGAAAAGAAAACTAATTCTAAACATTTATATTTTTTTAGTTATTTTTACTTTCTTATCATTCAACTTTTTCTTATATAGATATTACTAGACTAAAATAAACTTATTTTAGGCTTAATTCTTATTTTAGTTCCCATATTTTTACGAATTTAAGAACTTTTGATCATTCACTTTTATTTTTTAATTAAAAAATTGTGACTTGGTGTATTTTAAATGATGTGGTATATGATCTCATGATGTGTTATTTTTAAAAAGTTTTATTGCAATTCATGGATACTAATTATTTCAGCAGCATCATATCATATGTCATGCCGTTTAAAATATATTACATCATCTTTTAATTAAAAATTTGGAGGGACCAAATCTTTTATATTTAAAATATGGGAATTAATTTCATGAATATGTAAAAATAAGAGACTAAAAGTGTAATTAAGTCAAAAATTTAGGTGAATGGATGGTGCATCCATCTAAGTTAAGCAAAATTTTATGACTCATTGAACGCTTACAAATGGATTTACATTTATCTCTTTCCAATGGTCCTAATGAGAACTCAACCTGCAGTATGTCGGATTCAATGTTTATCTTGTACTACTAAATTAAACAATTATATTGTCGTTAAATAATGTTTTCCTTACTTTCACATATTTATTAAGTTTGTATTTTTATCTCATACATATAAATATGAATAGTGTTATTTGGTACAAAAGATTTGCACAAGAACTAGAAGAATGCACAAATATATGAAATTTTTTCAATTAACAATTGGATGACCATGCATGAAAAGGTCATAGTTACAGTTTGTAAATATTAGAGATTGTCATATATTATTCTTCTCTTTCTCGCAAACACATTTCATAACAACCAATATATTTCTATATATATACACACACCGTACTAACGTGCCATAGCTACTCTTTATTTTCTCAAAATTCTCAAATATACCCTAATTTTTTTTAAAGATCTATGTTTTAGTATCCATGACGGAATAATTTACATAACAAAATAATTTGACTAACATGTTTATTTTTAAGTTTAATTATATTTTTGTTTTCTATAAAGTATTAGTTTCTACTTTAAATGTTTGTAAAAATATAACAAAATTATTATTTATTTATAAAAATTAAAATTATATTTAAACTTCAATTTTTTCTTTCTAAAATCAATTATGTCTTCGTATTTTTCAATGGTAACTTTTGACTTTTACTCTTGTAAAAATATTTAGCAAGTATTAAAAGAATTATTATTTTCGGCATAAAAGAGTTCTAGATTTATCCAACAGAAAAAGGGTTTTATTTGCTTCTCAGAATGCACGTGGGTCGATGTGATAGGTAGCTTCGAGTTTTTCTATTCATATTAAATGCTATATGATATAGTTGGTCCATTATATTTGAAACTTTGCATAATATCAGCCGTTTGATTTAGTACTTGCTCAATGACAGCGTTGGATCAAATGGTTATGTAAAGCGTCTGATGTGTCTTATAGTTATATATGGACTTATAAAAAAAAGTTAATGATACACCTTTACTTTTTTTAGATAAAAAATAAAATTTATAAAAAGTTCTATAACACATTTAACAAATCATTATAACTATATAATTGATTTCATAAGTAGTCATTTTAAAATTTAAATATTATTAATATTTAACAGTTATAATTGATTGACAATATAACTTTTTTTTTCAATAATATTATATATAAATTAAATTATTTTATAAAAATAAAAGTTAAATATTAAGTATAATATTTTATTAAAATTTATTCAAAATAACAAAGTCTCTACTTTAGATCTAATTATATTAGAGCCCCCATCAAATGAAGTAAGGCTATTCGGAATCAATATTGGGACCGAAGGTTGCAAAGTAGAGTTATAATAGAAGGAGTCATTGGATTTTTCGTATATCTAACATAATTTCATGACTGTGTCTAATATGGACAATTTAAAATATAGTCTATAGGGTGGAATTTTAATATTTTTAGTAAAATATAAGTTCTTTAAAAATCTAAAAAATATATATATTATTTTATGAAAATTTACTATAAATAGTGATGTTCATATTAAAGATGTAAAATTATTTTTAAGTTATTTAATTACTTTAGTTAGGTTTTAGGTATTCTTGCTAGAAGTTAATTGTTTTAATTTGGATATATAAGTATCATTATATCTATTATTGTAATTATTTTTATCATTTGGATATATAAGTATCATTATATCTATTATTGTAATTATATTTATCATTATATCTATTATTGTTTTCTTTCTTTCATGTTTAATATCAATATTTAACATATTCTATTACATTATTAGAACGATAAATATTTCACTACTTTCTTTTTTAAAAGTTTCTACGAAACTTTCAGACAAAAAAAGTTCATAAAAACTTAATTGATTTATCTTCTTTCTCATCTAGTTGTTGACTAATTTGATTTTGTTTTTCTCTTTCCCTCTCAAATTTCAAGTTATAATTTTCTCATCATGTGATGATAAAGAAACTGATATGACAATGGCTATTAAGGCAAACACATTTGCCAAACAACTTTACCAAAATCTAAGTCTTCAATGCTTTGATATTAACTTTGTTTCAACATCAACAACTTTCATCAAATAAGAAAAATATGGAATCAAGTGCATTTGTTGATGATTTATCAAGAACACCAAGAATATTTTGTGATAAAATTATATCTTTTTAGCCAAATTGGCATTAAAAAAATGCAAGCAAAGATTTTGCATGGAAGTGTAGATTGAAGATTCAACATTTACCATTAACAACAACAAAAAAAAGAAAGGTTGTTCTTATTTCTAAAAAGGTCTATAATTAGATTTTTATTTAGAAGTCTTAGCTAATGATGAAGAAGTTGTGTATGCGATTTCGAAAAGAAAAAAAAAGTAAGAGAATATCTTGCATAGAGGTGTAGACTCGACTCAAAAGCAAGAGAAAATCTATAATCCATTATAAATAAAAAATATTTCTCTCGTGTTTTTAATATTTATCTTTTTCCATGTTTTTTCAAAAAGTTATTTGTGAAAAATATGAGACAAATATTTATTATTGATAAATATAAAAAATACTAAACGAATGACGAATAATTAGTATTTATTGATATCTTTAAAATAAAAAATAATTATAATATACTAATAACAATTTAATATTAAAACCACATAGAGGACAAATGTTTCTCTAGTGTTTTTTCTTAAAAATTGACTAGTGATACATATATGTCCCTTGTTTTTTTATGTTACAATGATAGATATTTGTCCGGCGATTTTTTTATATTTTTCATAGACAAATATTTTTTCTATGTAGTCACTAATATTTGTTTCATATTTTTTATATATATCAATAACAAGTATTTATGATGTGTGTTTTTAATATTTATTAGTGATAAATATTTATCTTATTTTTCATATTTATTTTAAAAAGTATAAACATTTATCCCATGTTATTCTATATTTATTAGAGATTAATATGTATCCCTTTTTTTTTAATGTGTTATTGAAAAAATATAAAAATATATGTCTCATATTTTTAATGTAATAAAGTCAAATAGTTGT
>JBBPBP010000003.1:38569137-38583902 GCA_037974735.1 Cicer chorassanicum | reverse complement strand
AAAAAATGTTGTTTATATATATATTTTGGTTTACCAAATCAAAAGAGGATTTTACGGGATCGTTACTAATACTTTTGATTTTATATTTTGTTTTAGAAAATATTGAGATGATCAAAACTAAAAGAGGATTTAAGACTTGAAATAGTTTGGGTAATGATCAAAGATTCCGTGTAATCACTACTAATTTATTATTATTATTATTATTATTATTATTATTATTATTATTATTATTATTATTATTATTATTATTATTATTATTATTATTATTATTATTATTATTATTATTATTATTACAGTTACAAAAACATAATCACTGCTTAGTATTTTAAAAGCTGATTGAATTTTTTTTAATCATAATTAAATAATTAATTAATTGTGTACACAACTAGAAATAAGCTTTTTATCTGCGGATTTTACTGCGGATTTAAGCTAAAAATCCGCAGGAACACATGTTACCTGCGGATTTCCTGGCGGAATCATATCCCCACGTAAAACCTTCGTGGATAATTGTTTGCTGAGGATTTTTGAATCCGCAGGTAAGGTACCTGCGGATAAATCCGCAGAAAAAGTAAATAACATTCGCAGAAAATATAAACCAAACTCAAGGCATTTTCTTACGACATTTCCTACAGAAATATCTGCAGTATTGTTCCCGCAAATATGTTTCGCATACAAATCCGCAGGTATATCCACATTTCACCAATATACGATTCGCATGAAATTCCGCAGGTAATTTTGTATTAAAATTATTTTTAAGAAAAATCCAGATATTTGCTTAAATTTCCACCGTAATCGAGTTTTTCTAATTTTTTTTATTTATATGAAAACTTCAACTAAAAATATATAAAAATATTATTATAAATACATTTTTTAAATATTATGAGTTAAAATCAATTCTTAATTCAACCAGGTAATTAAATAATATACTAAGAGTTTAATTCAATTGATAAATTTGATACATTCTTGGAAGAGTTAAAATCAATTCTAAAAGCATAAAATTGATTTTTGTATGTTTGTACTAGTAGCATGTTTTTGTTATATATATAATGCCAAAATCCTACTACTAATGGATGTATTTTATGAAATAGATCCTACTGCTGAAGTTGTTGCATTATCATCAACAACCTTAATGGCAACAAATAGATTTGTCTGTGAGATATGCAACAAAGGATTTCAAAGGGACCAGAATCTTCAGTTACATCGCAGAGGTCACAATCTTCCATGGAAACTGAGGCAAAGAACAAGCACAGAGGTGAAGAAAAAGGTGTATGTGTGCCCTGAACCATCATGTGTACCCCATAACCCAGCTCGTGCATTAGGAGACCTAACTGGCATAAAAAAACATTTTAGCCGCAAACATGGTGAGAAGAAATGGAAATGTGACAAGTGCTCTAAAAGATATGTTGTTCAATCTGACTGGAAAGCACACCAGAAAACATGTGGTACTAGGGATTATAAATGTGATTGTGGAACCATATTTTCTAGGTACATATCTCTAACATTCAAATTTGTCCCTTGTTTTTTCACTAGTTTTTTAACCGAAGTGTCTAACCGTATATTAAGGATGCTGGTTCATCACATCATTGTGAGTCAAAAACACACCAAGACTACTTTTAACAGCCAATTTTGCTAATGATTACAGACTACATTGAAAACTGATAAGTCTCAACTCCTAGCTTATTTGGTGCAATATAATTGCATTGCATTGAAACCTTAAAATGATGAAACAGAAGACAAGGATTAACTCAGAAGGAACCTAACTCATTACCCTCCCAGTTCTCACTCATTTATTCACACTCTCCTAAAAGAATTCGTGACAATTTTTTTCTCAATTTGGTTGAGAATTGGTCTTGGTTTATTTCCCAACATTGACAATAACTTATAAGTTAGTTTGAATATGGATTTGTTTCTATATTTCCAAATCATCCATAGTGTCACACCAAATAATTGTTGAGCCAGCATATCAGGTGCTGACAGCCACTTTAACATCCAATTTCTAATGTCCTGCTGGTTTGGAACATGTAAACCGAAGGTGGCCGAAAATCAAACAGCCAAGCCAGCTAATATTGTTGCATCGGCATGCAGTCCCACAATCGGACTTTGAAGTTTAAAATCTTTATGGTTAGGAGGAATCCAATTGTCTTTGAGAGATATAAGTGTATTAGAGCATAAGATAACGAAGATAGTACCAAAGCTAAATGTTTTGCAAACATATTATATTATCATAGCAAAATATGTGTATCATGATGACATAATGAGGGCATGAAACATATATTTGAATCAACTTCAAAATTAGATAGAAAGATAAATAGAACACAACACAATAGTACTTAATCTCATAATACACAGATAGCACAAGATGAAAGCAGCAGAGGAAACGTCATTACCTAAAAGTGTAGAGGAAACGTCAATAGTATTAAGGATGCAACCTGTCATAACAGTAGCACAAAAATAGGAGAAATGAAACCTGATAATGTAACTTTAGAAATTCAAATTGTTTTCAAATGTGTTATAAATTCCTCAAAAATGTAAACTTTAGGAATTTTATACTAACAAAAGTTGATGTCCTGAACGAAGAGAGGTAATGCACCCACAAGGCATTTAGACAATAACACATTGAAGAAAATATTTGGTCGACAAAACTAGGCATTCACATGGTAATGGCATGCTCTAATTAGATGTCATCGTGTTTTAAATTCTGTAAACCAGGTACATAAAGTGAAAAATATACACACATGTATAGAATGGCACCAAAAAATTTACAAAATGCTCAACAGGTTTATAAATTTAAAATCTGAATCTTTTGTAAAATGAATTATATTATGAAAAAGGAAAAAAAAAAATCAAATTTGGCACGTACCATAAGCTTTAGATTTTTCAATCACAACCTTGCATTTTTCATCTCTTTTTCTTACCTGCAAAAAAGTTGGAGACATCATGAGTCATAATATATTGAAACAATGATGGGTCGCCCTGAATTCAAGGTCCATAAGAAGTTCATTTATAAATTGGGCAGACATGTTGTAATTTTAACTTGCCACAAATGAATCTGAACAATAATTTGAGTAAAAATTGTCATAAGCATGAAAATCACAAGAAAATAGTAAGGCACAAACTCTATTAATGATATTAAGAAGAAGATGAAGAAGAACAAGAAGAAAAACACACAGAAACACTAAATCAGAAGAAAAACCCTAAATCAGAAGAAAATCAAAATCCTAACCTATTGTAGTTCACGAAAATGAATAATGAAACGAGAATAATGAAAACCCTAACCCACTGTAGTTCGCGATGGCGGCGAGGTGCGACAGTGGTGGTTATGGTTGAGATGCGGCGGTGGTGAGTTGAGATGCGAATGGGAGAAGAATACTTGTTTCTTAGGATTTTAGTGAATAATTTGTTTTAGGAGTTATGCAAAAATAGTGAATAATTTGTTTTAGGAGTTATCCAAAAATAGATCCTGATACATTTTTTTTTTAAAAAAATAGATCTTTGATACAATTTTTTTTTTTTCTTCTAAAAAATTGAATAATTTTAATGTTTTATACACGATTTTCCTTTACTTTTTTTACAAACAAATACAATTATTATATTTTTGAAACTTCTATAAATTTAAAAATTAATTTACTTTGATATAATTTGAAGGATGAGATTATATCAAATGTATTTAAAAGCAAACCTACACCTAATCAAATCGAATTTTCTCCTATAAATAAAGATGTGTTCGGGTAAATATAGCGGGTGCGGATTAATTGTCATCTCTAATTGTGGAACTTGTCTTATTTTTTTAATTTGTTTAAAAAACAATTCTACTTTATTTATATAAAAATAAAAACTATTTCATTTATATAAAAATAAAAACATAAAAATTGGTCTGCATTTGCTGCAGAGATCTCTTCGAAAATTTATTTAATTATGATAGATAAAAATTTATTGATATTGATAGATAAAATTCTAATTATGAAAACAGTTTATTTAATTACTAAGTTCAAAATTAAACAGATAAATTTACCAAAACTCTTTAATTCATTGAATTTAATAAACACTATATATACTATAAAAGTAGATTTTAATTTCTGAAAAAATCCATACCCTTAATTGCACCGAATCAAAGTAGATTTTCCCTCCAAATCAGGACATGTTCGGATGAGTACTGCGGATGCGAATTATATTTTTATCCTAACCGTGAAACATATCTTATTTTTTTTAAAAAAAATTCAATTTATTTATATAAAAATAACAACTACTTTTTATAAAAACATAAAATTTGGCATAAAAATTTACCTGCGGAATTTTCTGCGGAAAAGACACTGGTAGAGTTTGCTGCGGAATTTCCTACGGACATTTCATGAGGAATTTACCGCAGATAATTCCTAAGGAAAATGATAAATTTTGCTGCGGAAACCTGATCGCATGTACATCCCCAGCAAACAAAAACTTTACCTGCCGTTTTACCTGCGGAATATGTTACCGCAGGAAAATTCTTAAGAGAATTGTGAACCGCAGGAAAATCCTCACGTATTACCTGCGGAAATAATTCCGCAGAAAAATCCGCAGGTAAAACGTTGATTTCTAGTAGCGGTACAACAATAATTAACATATTAGGATGATAATAAAAATGTAATAATTGAATGATAGAATGACAATATTAAAATTGATTAAAAAAAAATAAAGTAGCAACAAACAATAAAGAGAAATGAAGATATACGTTTTAAAGTCATAATTATACACACAAATGGAACGTTATATTATATAACACACAAACAAGACAACCGACAACAAATATATCATATATATGAGAGGAAGAAAAAGAAAAGAAAAAGTGAAAATTCACGATAAAATGGAAATGAATTTAATTAGGAAACGTACTTCTCTATTGTGAATGGAAATTGAGATTGATAAAATATTCTCCAACATGTTATAATTGCTCCCATTGATCTCTCTGTTTTCTCTAAAAAATATTTATAGAACAGTTTTAAGTTGTAGATGACAAAAGAAACAAAATACACGCACTTAATTAAATTAATTGTGAAGTCAATCACCTAAATTGATTTTTAATGTCATTATTTCATTTCCTTGTGATTTTATTTTCTTCCTTTGTGGTTGATTATTTCCTTATTAGCATTTGCTGCTTTTTTTTTGTTGACTTACTTTGTTTTAGAATTTTTTTCAAAACGATCTTATATTGCTTTGAAAAGCAAACGTGAGTTTGCTTGGGGTGCATACCCCATTTTATTTTTTAATATAGTTTTTGACTTGGAACAACATTTTGGTTGTGTTTTTTTTTTATCGTGTTAAAATTAAATTAAAATAGATTTATAATTCAATAAAAATAAAATTAGAGTTAATTAAAACTTGTGTCAAACTCATTTCTTCTTTTGATATTAATTTGTGCGACGAGATATTTTGAGTGTTATATCAGGGTCGTTCGGAGGGGTTGGGTTGTTACATATGTAACTTGAGTTTTGTTTGTACATTAATGCATAAATTTGTGTAGTAGTGAATAAAATTAGAAAACAAAAATGAGCTAAGCCTAGATGACATACCTTGTTAAATGAGATAACCATTTTACAAATTAGTTGAGCATAAATATGTGCTCATTGGGATAATAGTTCACATGCAATAGCACCTATAAATTATCAAATTTACATGAAAGTCCTTCAGCATTTACTTTATTTTCCCCTTGTTCCCATTGAGTTATATCATTAGCTCAGTTTGGTTGCTTAAAAAATTTAAAATTATGAAAGGTTATTTTTGTCAATTTATGTAAAGATGGATCCTTATTGGTGGATATAATTAAGACAATATAGAAAAAGACAATAAAGTCCTTGATACGATGAGGCTTCAAAAATATACAATACCGCTGAATGGTAATATTCGCAGTAATAAGTTCTATTAAATTTTTATTAGAAGAATTAAAAATAAAACATAAAAAATAAAAGGCATACCTAGCTATTATAGGCGGGTTTGAGAGTAGGGGAAAGCAGAAACATCCCTTTATGGATATATATATATATATATATATATATATATATATATATATATATATATATATATATATATATATATATATATTTCCGTTGGAAAATATATATCAAACTGTTATTTCTCTTTTACTTTCAGAAGATCGTATCTCCGCCTTGCAATAATAGGAGCTCGCATTCTGAGATACAGTCATATATAACATTTTAATTTTTTTTTACAAAAGATTAATTGTTAATTTAATAAAAAAATAACAAAAATATTTAAAAAAACAAAATTATATTAATAAAATCAAAATTATATCTAATAGAAAAAAAATATATCAAAGTTAATCTGTTTGAATAAATGTACCAAAATAAATAACATGTTATATTATTTTTAACATCTTCCTACTGTTTTGCAGATAAATCTTTTATTTTAACAACTATCTCCTATTTTGCAAGAAAATAACAATTTAATTCTATTTTGTTAATGACTTTCTCCTATTTTTTCTCCGGATCTAAAAAATAAAAAATAAAAATAAATTATATTAAAAAATACATGAAATGAAATTGAATGAAAAAATACATGAAATTTAAATAATTCTACACGGTTATCATACTGCTGGCGTTGGAGGACAACCTAGATGTGGAACTACAACTAGAGAACATGTGGACATCATAATTTAAATTTCATGTATTTTTTTCTCTTCAATTTAATGTATTTTGTTTGATTTTATGAATATAATTTACTTTTATTATTATTATTATTATTATTTAATTATTTTTTTATTTATTAGAACTAGAGAAAAAATATGAGGGAGTTGTTAACAAAATAAAATTAAAGAGGGAATTGTTAAAATAATATAGATTTATCTGAAAATTAGTAGGGAGTTGTTAAAATAATATAGCACATTATTTATTTTGGCATATCTATTCAATCGCATTAACTTTGATGTTTTTTTTCTATTAGATATATTTTGTTTGATTTTATTAATATAATTTTGTTTTTTTAAAATATTTTTATTATTTTTTATTTATTAAATTAACCATTATTCCTTTGTAAAAATAAAAAAAAATAAAAAATAAAAAATTTAAAAGGTAATAGATGGTCGCATCCCCAAGAAGCGACCTCTTATTGCATAAAAAAAATCATCTTTCAGGTGATCGTAAGGCGGAGATGCGACTTCTTAAAGATAAAAAAAGTAGGACAATTTAGTAAATAAATTTTAATGTGGTGTATATTGGTTAGTTTTTTTTTAAATGATATATATATATATATATATATATATATATATATATATATATATATATATATATAATCCTCCATTTTTGTCCGACAACTATTTAGAAAATCTTCTCCACTTTTGTCCATCTTCTAATGTTTCTACTGATGAGTTAGTAAAGTTGGAATATATTTTTTAGAATTTTAGTCTTCTCAATATTTTTATAAAATTGCAATATTTCTATAAAATTGCTAACTTCTCTGTTTACAAATTTTACTGTTTACACCGTTATTTTTTACATTAAATTTAATTTGAGTAAAACCAACGTATGAATAATTTGATAGTATGAACAATGACTCCATTGATTAATTTTCTGATTTAGAATAAGTTTATCCATTTCGAATTGACCATTTAAAATAGGTTCTCATAGTTTATTTTTAACAATTTCACATAAAGATATACGGAAAATTTTGATATTTTCTGATATGTAAGAAAATTTAAATTTTTATATGATAAAGATAATCGACCCAGCGAAGAGAGGTAGGCATGGCCCTCCCTCTTCATCTAGTGCCATTCAAAAGTAACTATTAGGTGGCAATGCGTGGACCCCGAATAAATTGGGTTGTGCCAAAATTAATTTTAATTTTCATCAATGCTTTGAGGGATTATGTTTAATGTTTTGTTGAAACTTTTTTGACAGTTGTTTTTTTGCATTTAGTTTATTTATCATACTTTAACTGTTGAATTAAGAATATTTTTTTATGTATATTGCATTTTACTTTAGACCCCCTTAAACATAAAAAGAGAAAAATCAAACTTTAGTTTTGTTTATTTATTTGCTTTAATTGAATATGATCATAAAAAATAATTTAATATAATGAAATAAATGGTAATTTTTTTTAATAAATTTAAAGTGAATGGATAGTGTCTTAATCCAAAGTAGGAAAATCTTAAGACTCATTGAGCGCAAGGTGCAGACCCTATACTTATATTTTCACCACTAGATTAAACCATTGAAGTTAAAATAAATGGTGCTTGATCGTGGTCCCCCGTCTATATGGAATTTATTGATGTATGAGATGAAAGTTTCAATTTTTATGATTACATGAATATATATATATATATATATATATATATATATATATATATATATATATATATATATATATATATATATATATATATATATATATATATATATATATATATATATATATATATATATATGATTTTCATGATGTGTGTGGTGAAAGATTTGATTTTTATTGATTGTTGTATATGATAAGTGATATGAAGGTTTTATTTTGTTGGCGAAAGAACACGTGGTGTATGATCTTGGTGATTTTTGAATAAGATGATCGATTTTGTATAAGTAATTTTTAGAAGCATATGACATGGTTTTAGTGGGTTGTGTGAAAATATTTGAATTTACTAATGCATCATCATGTTTTGTCATATACATCTTCGTGGAAGTTGTCTTTGTGATCAGTTTATTTTTTCCATTGGTGTGAGTGATTTTTCTGTGTGGAAGTTGTTGTTGTGGCTGATTTATTTTTCTCATTGGTATGAGTGTTTTTTCGTGTCAAACTTGTCTTAGTGGCATGTATTATATCCGGATCGTATAATTTTTAGGAGCATGCATCATTGCATTGTCTTGTGATTGTTTTGTGATGATTAAAGTGTATCATATGTGATAATAATTTCTCTTAGATGATTTAATGTTTTAATGAGAAACTGATTTTCCTTGAGTGACTTTGATGTTATAATGTGATATTTCCTTGAATGTTTTGATATAACATGATGTATTATGATAAGACTCTATTATGATTTCTTGTATATTATTCTTATTTATATTATATTATCAACATTATTTCAAAACACACCCCTTCGTTGTTTCTGTTTGACTAGCTTATTGTGTTTGCAAAATCGCATTATTACAAAATAGTGAATTTTGAAGTTCAAGTTTAGGATAAACTCAGCTCGATAGTGACAGTAAAATGGGTCTTTAGAGTCTTGTATTTAAGTCATTTGACTATGATGTTAACGATGTATTTTTCAAAAAGAGTAGTTAACTCTATTTTATTGTTACAATAAAGAAATCTAATATTATTTGAAGAGCAATGTGTACTTGTGTAAATGTGATACCTTAAACATTAATATGATATTTCAATGAAATTTGAAAAGAGTTTTACCCTCTCATTTAATTGATTTTTTCTCTGTTGTGAATTTGTCTTTGAATTAAAAATGTTATTATTAAAACATTTTGGTTATGGTGTCGCATAATAAATTTTCTTCTAGATTTATTTATCTGGTGAAAAAGAAAGTATGGCAACATAGGAAGCAAGACTTTAGTATTGAGAGACTTACCTACATTCCAATTGATGTTGGGAAGTTATATTACTGAGGATATTATTCACAATGCAAAAGGGTTTCATTATTTATGAAATTATTAAAACAAAAATCAATTGGGAGGTATGCAAAACATTCCAAGAAGCATGTCTTAGGTCTACTAGCTGATGATAAGGAATTTATTGATGCAATTATAGACATTAGTCAGAATTCCAATGGATCTCATATCAGGAACATGTTTTTTAGATTCTTAATCATGAATACAATGAACAAGCACAATGTTGTATGGATGCAACTTAGAAGTTCTATTTGATGGAATAATTTAGGTTTAAATATGTTTTTGGTCTCCGTAAATATGACTTTTTTTTATTTTAGTCCTCGTAATATTTTTTTTTTTGTTTACATTCTTGTAATATCAAAATAGATTTATTTTTTGTCCTTACCGTTAAGTGGACGTTACAAAAATGTTAACTCACAAAGGGAAACAGTTTTTGGTCCCTGTAAATATAACACTTTTCAGTTTTAGTCCCTGAAAAATATTTTTTTGAATTTCATCCCTGCAATATTAAAAAATCTTTTTAAATATAAAATAACATACAAATTGATCTTTATTAATAATAAACTTATGCCAAGTGATGTTTAAAATATTTTTACTTCAATAATTTAAAATTTATTAATTTTTTGTTTTATTTATTTATTATTATTAAATTAATTTTCATTTCTTGTTTCAAAAAAATCACTAAAATCTTCTGTTTTATTTAATTATTATTATTAAATTAATTATATTAGTATAAAATAATTATTAAAATAACTTTAGATTTAAGTTTTATAATTTTAATTAAAATCTCATTTTACGCTTTAGATTTTTTTCATTGTAACTTAAAATAAATAAAATATATATTAGGTGATGATTTATTTTAATCATTATTTTATACTAATATAATTGTAGTTAATATAATATTAATTTTATTTTAATTATAATATAATATAATATTATATGTTTATTTTATAATTTTAAAATAATGCTTAATTTAAAATATCATAAAATATCATATTTCATAAAAGGCAAACACTCAATATTCAAGTTAAATTTGTGGTTTCAAACAATTTTATTTTTATTATTTCTAAAGTAATGCTTAATTTAAAATATCATATTGTATTGTTAGAGGTTGTATAGCACTCTAAATTGCAGATGATGAACTGAAGAACATGTGCTTGATAGAGTTTGATAAAATATTGATGGCAAATGGAAGACAATAAAAAGATTACAAATCTTTGCCAAAACCACGATATGCAAATGTTTTGGAATTTGACAATAAACTTATAGCAGATGAGTTAAACTATGAATAAGTGTTAGCACTACTCCATACAACTCAAATGCAATTGTTAACTGGTGAGCAATATAATGTCAAACTATCATCTAGTCTATTTTATCTCGAGATATTCAATTCTATTTTTTGTATGGATATGTTGGGATTAGGATTTTTTTTTTTTTTTTTTACGGAAAACTTTGTCTGTTGCTCTCAAGTCACAAGGTAAAGTTGTGCTTAATGTTAGCGTCTTTGTTCCTAATGTTTTTTTGTTGAAATTGAGGAAAATTAATTTAAATATTCTCACATTGCTTATAATTGAAAAGAAAAAGGAAGCTCAAGACTATATATATGACTCTAGTTTTTCAATATAATTCGCACCAATCAGAAACACTTTAAATTTATATCTAAGTGGGTACTAGTGTTGGATCTTTGTATCAAAATTCTTCTTAGCGGTTTAGTTATGAGGTGGATCTCGATGTAATAATAGTGGTAGAAGTATAGGATGTAGGAGACTTACACTTGAGGAGGAAATTGTTGGGTTCAAGTGTGAATGATTAAGTCACACATCGGCTATAAATATGGTAAATGTTGGACATATAAGAGAGGTGACTCATATACCTAATGTCATAAGGTTTTGGGTTGAGATGTGATGTCAAAGTCTCTTATGGTCCTGGAGCATTTGACCCATTGTTTTTTCCCGTGCCCCCGAACTTCCTAGCAAGTGGTATTAGATCCTTGGTGGGGAAGTGGGAGTGGATCCTGGTATTGGATCCTTGTATCGAAAGTCTTCATGGCGATGTAGTCAGGAGGTAGGTCTCATTGGTAATAACGGCGGTGCAAGTATAGGATACTAAAGACTCATACTTGAAAGAGAGAATGTTGGATTTAAGTGTCAGTGATTAAGTCTCTTGTGGATTCTGGGGCATTTGGCTCGTTGTTGCTCTCACGCCCCTTTGGACTCCCCAACAACTACCTAGTAGGAAAACAGCTCATTCATCTTTTTGTATTCCATTAGTTATCAATGACAAATCTACTTGAAATCAAATCTACTTTCATTGGTGATCCAATAAATCAATCATCTAATGAATGCAAATGAATATGGTGAAGGGCAAATTGAAATTCCTGAAGAATTATGCATTTCACAAGGTCCAAATCCATTTACTTTTATTGGTTAAATTTTTATATCCAAATTTAGTTCAAGATATAGAAAGTGCAAATATTTTTCAAGACCAAGCTATTATTCCTCCAACTCTAGAGCGTATTAAACAAGTCAATGATTTTGTTTTATCTTTCATTCTTGGATTAGCAAAAGATTATTTAAGTTATGATACACCATGCAAGTTAGATGAGGATTATGAAGTTCAAGGTGATTGGATTACCTCTAAGTTCTTAAATGACATAAAATGATCTAGTATACCAAATCATTGTTTGACATTAAAAGTTGGAGTGTCTATCATGTTGTTGAGAAATATTGATCAAGAAAATGGGTTATATGCAATGGAACAAGATTCAAATATAGCATTTTTTTGCAGTCATCTGGTGTTTATGGTTACTACGCAATAAAATCATTTTTAAGGTCATGTGGCAGATTGCACCGGAGTTATTGATCAAATAAAAATAACTTCTTCGGGTAGGTTGCTGGCAAAAGCATGTAGTAATCATCATCACCTTAAATTCTCAAATTGGTTAGTTGATCGTCTGATGTGTTTATCTCATATGTAACTTAGTTCTTTGTAATAAATTTAGAGTACTCATTATACTCTGTTTAATATATTTTGATTATCAAAAATAAAAAATAACACCCAATTTTTTTCCTCTTTTAAGAACTAGGATACCTAATAGTCATACACAGAGAAACATTTTAAAGATGTGATTGTGCATTGTTGATTGGCTGTGATATTGGTCTACTTCCAAATATTTTTGTGATTTATAAATTTGTCATTCATTTTTTAAGAAGTGTTAGGAACACTATTTTTTCAACACTCAAATTTTTTGGTTAAAACCAACATGGTTCTCACAATTTGAAAACACGTCCACATAAAATGAGACCCTATGGATTTCATTAGGATTTTAACCATCCAGGTCCATTAAAAACAAAATCAAACACATAATAATAATTGACCATAATTTATATTAATTATATTTTTAATATATTATGATAATCCAAGCATAATTGATTAATTAAAACAATTGATCTAACATTGATCTCATATAGGATTTGTTGCGAATTCCTTTTAATAACTGTAAGTGATTTAAGAGAAAATTGATCTAATAATCTTTTCTTTTCTGTGAAATCTAATAATCTTTTAAATAAGCGATGCACTTATTCACATATTATATAATACTTTTTTATGTCTGCAAAAATATTATTTATTAATTAGATAAAGTATAAATAAATCACTCTTTTATTTATGAAATCAAGTACTGAAATTCATACATGATAAATCACACAACTAATAAAGGTAAATCAAATTACAATATTTGTATTATATAAATCATACAATGTAATCAATACACGCATTATAAAAGGAGAATGAGGGCATACAAGTGAAGCCCCTTTACACTCTAACATTTACTTTGTTATATAAAAAAAGTGAAGTCCCTTTATTTTTATTCTTATACTCTCAATATGCTTTAATGGTTCTATAATAGTTTCAAGTTTCTTGACTTGCGGCTTCCTCTTCAAGCTCTGATGCTGCAAAGTATTACCAACAAATAAAACAAGAAAACATGAAAGTTAAAATACTGGTTGCATTAACATAACTAAATACAATATTTTCTTTCACTGATTTTGAACTAAGAGTTGAAATAGTGAATGAGTCAAAAGATTAGTAAATCGTACCGATTGCAGTCAGTGGAGGTGCTGATCTTGTAGTGTAGCTTAACACCACACCTCCTAGGAAGTGCCTCAGCATGTTTTGTGTCTAAATCTGAAATAGAATAAGCAACAGATTTCAAACATTCACAAGTAGTTTTACGAGCCTGAGTTGTGTGTGCTATATGATTTAGTTTCTTCACTCCTTCACAACACTCTCTTGATGGTGCTGATGAACGACCACGCAAGTATTCCAAACATGGGTCTAATTCTTCTATCACATTCGAGCATGATATTGCATTCACTGCCATGGGTGCACTTATCAACATCATGCATATCATCATAGCCATGCATGTAATTACTTTTACGTAAGCCATTGCTTTTCCACACAATAAATAAATAACTTGATAATATAATTGATATGTGTATTTGTGATGATTTTTTGTTTTTCTTTGTGACTATGAATGTGGAAATGTGTGGGATTTAAATAGAAGAAGTATTAGAAGAGGATTATAAAGGCGTGAAGAAACATGGGTGATAATTAGATATTACTAGGATAGGACGGTTTGGCCCACAAAATAATTTTTTTTTTAATAAAAACATTTATGGTGAAAGGAATGTGCTTCTCTCAAAGATAGGAATACAAATGAAATTTTATTTGTTTCTCACCTATAACATCCATGGAGATCCAACCAAAAACCTCACTAGTATAGAATAGAGTTTTTAATATATAATGTTAAGTCGGTTATCTACCACCTCAATTAACAAATGAGCGGAGAAATATTGTATACATATTTAAGTCGATTTTTAAAATAAATGAAATAAAAAAGATGAGGTAGTGACAATTTTGTAAATATGTGAAAGTTGTGTTTATTACATGTTTTAAATCGGTTTTTTAAATAAAAGAATTAAAAAAAATGAGGCAATTCTATAAATTTAATATGAGAATGTTGTTTAATGCGGTAATAATCATAAGTGACTTAGATTAATAATAAAAAATATATATATCACATCATTTTCTTGGATCGAAAACCTTAAAAAATCTATTTTTTTATAACAAATAATTTTTTAAATAGTTTGTTTTTAAGTTTGATGCTCAACA
>JBBPBP010000003.1:38538783-38562417 GCA_037974735.1 Cicer chorassanicum | reverse complement strand
AAACATTAGTCGTTCATCAATAACGATTTTTTTAGTTTTTATTTAAGGTGTATTATGTTTTTTTTTATTCTCCTTTCGTTTATTATAACTGCCATTAAGTGAGCTTATATATATTTATATAAGTATGTTCATTATATATATATATATAGAAAACAAAAGGATGAAAATAATAATAATCTCTATGACTATGTGTGCACTATGTGAAAAAGTAATAATCACATCTTTCACTTACTACTCTCTAATTTATGCAGAAAAAAACAATAAAAAAGGACAATTAAATATTATGAACAAAGATTCACAATAGATTTATAGTGATTGGTGAGGACCATAAATCGAGGATGAAAAATGATTTAAAGAGAGGAGAAAGATTGAAAAAAAAATATATGAGAGGAAACTAAAAATAGAGAAAAGAAAAAAATGAATGAAACCAAAATCACGAATAGTTACTTACATCTAGTTTTATGGTATTTTTTTCTCTCTTTATAAGTAATATGTTTATAACTTTGTCTTTTTATTGCAAGTAAATAACATTTAAATTTATTTATTTAAAAAAAAAACATAAACATACAAGATCAAAATATCAAACATTTTTCTTTTAGTAAGAAGAAAATAAATAGATGTAACAATGAAAGATGAAATTAAAATAGGAAGAAGATTCATCAACCCATCGGCGTTGTTTCCAACAGAACGATGAACGTAGTTCTGATCACCACAAACGCGATCTTACTCTGCATTTGTGCGGTCTACTGACCACCCACTCACCTTCTCCTTTTTCTCTCCCTCTGATTGTTTCTTTCTTCCCTTTTCTCTTGTTCTCCTTTCTTTTTAGTCTTCCCCTCTCTCGTCTCGTGTCTGCGCAACCTCCCTTTCTTTTTTCTTTCTGATTTGGCTTAGATGCAAGATTTGCTCCCTTTTATTTTTCTTCTCTTTTATTTTTTAAAATTTTCTTAACTATATTGAGGTCATGTTTGAGCTCCAAACCCATTTTTTTTTCTTTTCTTTAGCATTAATATTTTTTCCTTAACAAGTACACCCTTTATTTTACCCTCTCTAAATATTAGGTTTAATCTTTTTTTAAATATTAAATCTTTTAAAAATAATATTTTATAAAAATGTTAACTAGATGCGACATTTTTTTTAATCTATAAGTTATTATAACACAAGTCGTACAATTTGGTGGTTCTAAAGCTCGTTTTTATAGAAACAACACTTGTTAATAAAAATAATCTATATTTTTAGAGATTAACTAGATGTGACATCTTTTAATCTTTGAGTTATTAGGACGCAAGTTGTACATCTTGGCAGTTCTAAAACTTATATTCATAAACAAATTAATAAAAAAGTCATTTTTAAAATAATTAACTAAATTTGACTTCTTTTTAATAATTGAGCTATTAAGACAAAGGTTGTACAATTTGGCGATTCTAAAAGCTTGTGTCCATAAACAAATTAATAAAAAGTCATTTAAAAATAATTAACTAGATGTGATATTTTATTTAATTATGGAGTTATTACGACAAAAGTTGTACTACTTGATAGTCATTTTTCCAAAACAATTTAACTAGGGCAACCTCAAGTTGGTATATACATCTAGAAAGGTCTCGCATTCACTCTTTGAAGGATTTGGTAGATTCTTTCTTGAAACAATATAACATTGATATGGCTCCTGACATAATGTATTTGTAGAACACAGTGCAAAGAGACAATGAAACATTTAAAGAAGATGCTCAATGATGGAGGAGATTGGCTGCTCAAGTTGAATCGCCTCTACTAAAAAAAACAAATGGTGGTTATCTTCATGGATACTCTCCAATCACCTTTTTATGATAGAATGATTGCAAGTGCATCATCAAACTTTTCTAACATGGTCATTGTAGGGAAATAATATAAAGTGGGATGAGGAATGAAAAAATTGTGTATGGAATAAACAATACAAAGAAACCTCTAACAAGATTCATAAAGAAGAAAGAATGGGATGTTAATGTTGTTATGGTAATCCAGGGGCCTCTTATCATCCGCCCATAAATTCTCTTCGACCAGCAAATTTTCAACCAATGTTATCCCAAATGCCCTATATGTCCTACCCATATGTTATTCCAACCTCACAAGTCTCATAACTTCAATCCAACCCTTTAAGACCACCTTATTATCAGCCACCTCTTATCCAACCGCCACCTATCATGTTTCCCTAATCAAGCCACTAGAATCAAAATCCAAGCTCAAATCAGTACAAACCACCAACTAACAGAGAGAAAAAATTAACCCCTTTTGACCCAATTCCTGTGACATATAGTCAGTTGTTGTCTCACCTACTTCAAAATTCAATGGTGGTCTTCAGACCAATGAAGCCCTTGGAGCCACCATTCCCAAAATGGTACAATCCAAATGTCAAGTGTGGTACCATACAAGAGCTATAAGGCATTCAAGTGAAGATTGTCAAGCGTTAAAAACTAAAGTTTCAGAATTAACTAGCATGGAAAATAACCCTCTACCAGGCTATGGAAATTCATTTGTCAATTTTGTTGAAGAAAATGAAGATCAATATGTTATTGAAGATATAGGAGATGTCAAAACCCCTATGGGAGTGATTTTTTTTTCTAAAATGTGCAAATTAAGCTTGGTTGAGAGGAATTGCAATAAGAGTGACATATGTAATTTTCACCCAAATGGTCAACACCCCAAATATTGAAGAGTTCAAGAAGTCACTCCAATAATTGATGGACAAACACATAATAGAGATAAGTCGTGCAAAGGATGATAATCATGTATTGAACCTTGAGTCTCGCATCAAGAGTAAAACAGCTTTCCCAAGACCCTTGGAAATCTACCATAGCAAAGAGGATCTCCAGCCAACTTCAAATGGGCCAAAATCCATCACTATTCAATTACCAACTCCTTTTATTTACAAAAGCACAAAGGTAGTACCATGAAATTATGATGTCACGGTTCACATAGACAGGCACTTACGAAGAAAACAAGTCAAGTGGTAGCTCTAGACCCAAAGAAACTAATAACTCAAGAATTGTTGGGATCACTCGAAGTGGTCGAGTCTATGTCCCTAAAAAACTTTGAAAATATGAGAGGTATGAAGAAAAAATGCAAATGAAAAGAAGCTCTAAATCATGATATGAAAGGACAAGAGGCTTGTTGAGACAAAATCTCAATTTAATATTTTGATGAAAACAAACAAAAAGTTAATTAAGAATGTTAGTTATGATTCTAAATGTTATGTTAATTTAATTTGTGCTTTTGAGTGTATTAATTCAAAGATAGGAGCCAAGCAAAGAAAAGAAATCATATTCAAACTGAACAGACAAAGAAACAACAAAATATGGAAAACGGAGAATGTTCTCCAGTTTCAAGAATGATCGTCACAGCCACTTGACCAATCAATCTCCACTATTTCAACGAAGCTTTTGTCTCTAAATTTTATACTAGTTCATCAGTACATGGCAAGGAACAAGTAGAAATCATTCTAGTCAAAGAAGGCATTTGAATCACAAAGAGAGAAGATCATAAACTAGCAAGACCAAACAGATCTGAACTTGACTAACAACATTCTTGACAACATTCTGATAATTCTCCAGCATGTTAACATTAATCTCCAGCATGCTAACATCATTCTCCAGCATGTTAACATTAATCTCCAGCATGCTAACATCATTCTCCAGCATGTTAACATCAATCTACAAAATGTTCATACGAAACTGTTTCTACAGAATCAATCTCCGTTTCTGTAGAATTTCAGCATCGACGTCCTTACTTCTACAAAGGTTTATAATCATTCACCAAACTGTTTTGGACAAAATCAAGGCTCCAGATCGAAGTTGTAACATCAATAATTACATATGAAGCTTCAAAGATCAATCTCCGTTTCTGCAGAATCGATTCTCTTATTTCTACAGAAGTTGTTCATTACTTTCCAAAGTGATTTGGACAAAATCAAGTCTCCAGATCAAAGATATATCATCAACAAATATCTGAAGCTTAAGGGATAATTAAACATGCAAGCAATCTGATCAAATTTGATTAAAACAACCTAGTCAAGCAAGGCCCAAAACTGTTCAAATGGTTGAATATTTTTATTCACTTTTATTGGTTTTGGTCAAAACTGACAGAACACTTCCAACAGCTCTTTTGACCATTATTAAATGTCCTAAAAGCCTATAAAAGGAAGGCCAAGCTCAAGGAAAAATCAGAGCTTCAAGTACTAAGAAAATTCATCAATCACACACACTTACATACTTGAATTCTCTCACTCACATACATTGAATCAGTTCTGATTTTTCACATTCGATTCTTAGAATCATTTTCGTGTATTTCTCTGTCAAATAGTTAGATCTCAAACAAGAGTTGAGACATATCAGATTCTAACAAAACAATCTCATCATTATTGTAAAACTCAAACTATAAGAGTTTAGTATAGTTTGGGTAGAATGTAAGAAATCCTATCAAGGTTGATAGGTGACCTGATTGAACTCCTTTTTAGGTGGAAAGGTTTTAACGTTGTAACAGATCAAGGTTGATCTGAGCTAGGTGTTGTAAAACCAAGAAGGTTCTTTGTTTTGAACACTTAGTGGAAAATCTCACGGTTGTGAGGACTGGATGTAGCCCGAGTTAGGTGAACCAGGATATATCCTTGTGTGGTATCTCTTCCTTTTTCTATTTACTTTCAGTCTGATTGATTATCAAGTTAAATACATAAACTGAATTACTGATTTTAACTAACCAAGAACGTTCTCCGTTTTTCTGGTTAAAACTAAGAACGTTCTCCGTTTTCACAACCAAGATCAATCTTGAGATATTTTCTTAAATTTTTTCAGGAATTTTTAAATAGGAACATTTACAATTCAAACCCCCATTCCTTGTAAATCGACATTGCTACTTCAAGGCTTGCATAAAGGCAATGTCAGATGAGGAAGCTAACGAATTTTTGAAATTTATCAAGCAGGGTATATATAAAGTGTTAGATCAGCTAAATCAAACTCCTTCTAATATATATGTTCTTTCCTTATTATTGAACTCTGAAACACATAGGAAGGCACTAATGAAAGTTTTAAATAAGGCTCATGTTACTCTTGATATCATTGTTGACCAATTTGAGGGAGTCGTATGTAAAATCACTGCTAGTAGCTGTTTGAATTTCAACAAAGATGAATTACCAACAGAGGGGAGAATGGACAATAAAGCACTTTACATCTCTATGAAGTGTCATGATCATATCATTGCAAAGGTGCTAGTTGACACTAGTTCATCGTTGAATGTTATGTCGAAATTAACACTTTCAAAACTCTCTGTTGATGGATCCTATATGAAGCCTAGCTCTATGATAGTAAAAGCATTTGATGGATCAAGGAGAGAGGTTATTGGTGAGATTTACCTGTCGATTCAAGTCGGACAACATAACTTTGAAATAACTTTCCAAGTAATGGATATCAAACCAGCATATAGTTGTCTTTTGGGGAGACCATGGATTCCCGCTGTTGGAGCAATGACATCCACTTTTCATCAAAAGTTGAACTTTATAGTAGACAACAAGTTGATAATAATCTTTGGGGAAGAGGACATGCTAGTAAGCCATTTATCTTCTCTAGGTTACGCTGAATTTATAGAGGAAGCCATAGAGACTTCTTTCCAAGCATTAGAAATTGCAAACATTGTCTTTGTGGGTGAAGGATCTCGTATGAAGAAATCAAATTTGTCTACTACATTTTTTATATTTGCAAAAGCCATGTTGGAAAGAGGGGTTTTGTAAACTTAGGGACATTCGAGCACCAAGGTTGATAAGGATAGAGTTGCAAAAGAAAAATGGAGAACAGGATGCCTCGTCTAGAAAATCGAGCACTAAACATAAGGATTGTTATAGAGAAGAATAGAGTTTATGTTCACAAATCATATATCAGACAATTTGGAGATCATTAATTTAGAGATCAAATTGCATGAAATTTTGATGCCACTCATCCATATCGATCTATGTCATCAAATGCATTAATATGCTGGTCATTGGGGTTTAGTCACTTTATATGTTAGTGATGACAACCACGGTGGTTCCATTATTGATGTATGGGGTGGATCAGATTGTGAAAGAGAAATCTAAAGATAAATAACATTGGATGCGCGCTTAAATAATTATGATATAATTGTTAAGATATATTACCCAAGTGGGTGATTATTGGAATATTTTATTTAATTAGTAATATTATTCCATGGGCACATATCTTTGTCTAATTATACTAGCTATTTATCAATTAAGAGCCTTAATTAATTAGTGATCAAATAAAACAATTAGGCTAATTATATTTCTAATTGGATAATTAATTAAATATTTAATTAATTGATATGGTTCACGAATATGGGCGGATGTCTGATGGCCCATTTGAAAATAATGAGAACCCAAATGACCATCTCCTTATATATAGGTTATGATCCACAAGGAATTAGGAGTACCAGTTGACGAAGAACCACAAACCAACAAGTTCTCATTGCTCGTCTTTTCATCTTATGTTTCATTGATCTTTTGCTACAGATCCAGATATTCCTAAAACTTTATCTTTAATAAATTAATATGTTGTAGATTCTAAGGTTGTCAAGATTTATGTATGTTCTTAATATTCATATACATGATCATATGCTTATTTGATTTCCGCACTAAAGCATGGTTATATTCGTTTTCAGTATGTCTTGATTATTGAATTAGTAAATTAATTCTAACAAGTAGTATCAGAACGGGTCCTCGTGTTTGGTTTATTGAAAACGGTTGATATGTGTTATCCGTGTTTGGGTTAGGTTTTTTAAATTTGTCCTCATGTTTTAATATAATATGCCCATAAAAAAATAATTTAATATAATGAAATAAATAGTAATTAAATTTTGCGTGAATAAAATTTAAGGTAAATGGATGGTGTTTTAATACAAAGTAGGAAAAACCTTAAGACTCACTGAGCGCAAGGTATGAATCTAATACTTATCTTTTTACCACTATATCAAATCGTTGGGTTAAAATAAATGTTAATTTTTATTAAAGTAATAAAATGATGTTTGATCTTGGCCCCTCGTCTATGGAATTTCTTGATCCGTTTTAGTGTGATGAAAGTTATAATTTTTATGATGTATAGGATGAAAGTTTTGATTTTTATGATTACTTGTATATGAATATATGATTTTCTTGATATATGTGGTGAAAGCTTTGATTTTTATGGTAATTGATCTTGGTGATTTTTTAATAAGATGATGATTTTGTATATGTGATTTTTAGAAGCATACGATATGACCTTAGTGGGTTGTATGAGAATATTTGATTTTATTAATGCATCATCATGTTTTGACATATGCACTTTATGGAAGTTGTCTTTGTGGCTGGTTTATTTTCTCCATTGGTGTGAGTAATTTTTCTGTGTGGAAGTTGCATTTATAGGTTGTTTACTTTCCCTATTGTTATAAGTTTTTTTTGTGTGTGTCAAAGTTATCTTAGTGGCAGGTATTATATTCAGATCATATAATTTTTCGAGGCATGCATAGTATTTCAGTGTCTTGTGACGATTAATGTGTATCTTATGTGATAATAATTTATCTTAGATGATTTGATGTTATAATGAGATATTAATTTTTCTTGAGTGATTTAGACGTTATTATATGATATTTTCTTGAATTTTTTATATATCATGATTTGTTATGATACAACTCTATTGTGACAACTTGTCTGTTCTCCTTACTTATATTATACTATGAATATGATTTCCAAATACACCCTATTTGTTGTCTGTGTTTGACTGATTTGACTCTACATTTGAAAATCCTAATTATTACAGGATAGTGAGTCTTAAAGTTCAAATTTGAGAGAAGTTTCGCTGTGATAGTGACAATAACAATGAGTCTTTAGAGTCATGTATTTAATTATGTCATTTAACGATGATGTTAACAATATATTTTTAAAAAGAGTAGTTGACTTTATTTTATTGTTATAAAAAGGGAACCTAATATTATTGAGTAGCGATATGCACTTGTTTAAATGTGATATCTTAAATATTATTATGATTTTTCAAATAAATTTGAAAAGAGTTTTACCCTCTTATTTAAGTGATTTCCTCTATGTTAGTGCAAAAGTGGTTTTTCGCTACAATCCTGTGATTGATGTTTTGATGCTAACAAACAAACAAATTAGAAAATTATACCCTAACTATATTTGTTAAGTGTATAAATTAAGTTAGAAGACATATATTTATATTAATAACT
This sequence comes from Cicer chorassanicum, assembly GCA_037974735.1. Lineage (NCBI taxonomy): Eukaryota > Viridiplantae > Streptophyta > Magnoliopsida > Fabales > Fabaceae > Cicer > Cicer chorassanicum. Next base: position 38,554,185 of record JBBPBP010000003.1, on the reverse strand, counting down.
ATATATTTTAAAGTAGCATAAATTATGAGTAATGTAGAGATAATAATCTAAGTGTTTTTAACTTAGAATATTATCACATAATAAGCAAGTAATTATGTTTACTAATAGAGTAAGTCATGATATAGCAATAAGAAGTATTGCAACAAGCGACTGATAATCTATAGTTCGAGTTAAAGCATTAAAGACAAATGAAATATAAATCAATAATTGATCCTCTAATCACAACGGAAAAAAACGCTACAATTATCATTTTTTTATAGCTAAGGTTAACTAATAGTCAAGACCTTCATTGATCATATGGCTCATTACCAAAGAAGAAAGTTTTGAATGAAGCCTCAGACAGAGGCAATGCTCTGATTTAACGTCAACTTTGTTAAGTCAAAAAATTGAGCCAGGAACTTTAAATAAGTCAACATCTCTAGATCCTATGATGACTACAAAATATAAACAAAGATGGAGGATCATAAACAAAATACCATACGAAATCTGGAAATATAGAAAGGCAAACATATCATATTTTCACAGTGGACAAGGGTTCAGGGACAATGGTGTTAGGGCTAGTTTTAGGGGAAGACGAAAGATAATCTGAAAAAGTGGTGTCCGATGATTGTGCTGGAGGTGTTGGTCTTGGTAGTGGAGAAGGTGAACGACTAAAGGATTTTCATGGTGAAGATGATGGTGATGGTGTATTGATGCATGCATTTTTGTGCGCAAATTGTTTGGTTCGAGCCATTGTTTTTAGAAAGGGTTTACGTTTGAAGAAGATGAAGTTGCTGAAGGATTTTGAATGATGACAGTTTTCACGTTTTTGTTGTTTTTAAGAGAGAAAGTAATGATTATTGAACCTAGGGAAGGAGAAGAAGTTTGGGGGCGGGAAAACTGATTGATAACTTGTCAGTGTGCCTTTTGAAGACAAGAAGACACATGCATTCAATGCCAAGACATGCCTTTTCTACGCAAGAGGAAAATGACGACTCAGAGGAGAATGTTGGTTGAAAAACGGAGAAAGTTGCCTGGAAAAACAGAGATTGAATGTTGGTTGTATGTGATTTGATGAGTATTCTTAGCACTTGAAGTTCTAAGTTTTTCTGAGTATTAGCCTTCCTTTTATAGACATTTAGAGCATTTAATAATGGTCAAAAAGAGCTGTTGGTAGTGCTCTGTCAGTTTTGACCAAAACCAATAAAAGTGAATAAAAATAATACAGCCTTTGAACAGTTTTGAACTTTGTTTGACTAGGCTGTTTTATTCATTCTTGATCAGATTGCCTGTGCGTTTAATGATCCCTTAAGCTTTAGATATATTTGTTGATGATATATCTTTGATCTGGAGACTTGATTTTGTCCAAAACAGTTTGGAAAGTCATGAACAACTTCTGCAGAGATAAGGAAATTGATTCTACAGAAACGGAGATTGATGATCAATCTGGTCTGTTAGTGTTTTGAACTATATGGAGATTGATGATCAATCTTGAGGTTCAGTCTTGATTTAGCTTTCTTGACAGTTCAGGCTGGAGAAAGTTACAACTCGTTTTATCTTGCTTGATTCATGACCTTTTAACTTAGTGATTCAAATGCCTTCTTTAACTAGAATGATTCCTACTTGTTCCTTGCCAAGTACTGATAACATCAGCATAAGATTCAGGGGCAGAATCTACTTCAAACTATCAGAGATTGATTGTTCTTTAGGCTGTGATGAAGAGTCTTGATCCTGGAGAACATTCTCCGTTTTTTACAAATTATAGTCAAGAATGTTTTGTTCAGTTTTTTATCTGATTCATTTGTTTTGCTTGGTTCCTATCTTTGAATAAACACGTTCAAAATCACAGGTTAAATTAACATAACATTTAGAATCATAATTAACGTTCTTAATTAACTTTTATTTATTTTTATCAAAACTTAATTTGAGAGTTTGTCTAAACAAAGACAACTTCATCTGCTCATCAAAGATAGACTTAACCTCCGTATGTAAACCAATCATATATGTAAGATTTTATCTATAACTTTGATAAAAACAAATTGAATCTATCTATTAAGATTTTTTACACTATTAAAAATATTTTTAAATATATGAAATAAATACAAAAAATATAAAATTAATTTTATAATAACGAATTCATTGGCCATACTTGGCACGGGCTGCATATTAGTATCCTAAAATTAACGTAAACCACCCCCAAGATGTGATGGTGCTGCAGCAACTCTTTAATTTCTCAAAATTCTCAAATTTACCTTAAATAATTTTTTTGAGAGACCCATGTTTTACTATCCATATTCTTAAATAAATAATTTTTTTTAGAGACCCTGTTTTACTATCCATATTTTTTTTTATTAAAAAAAATGAAATATTCAATTCAAATTATAAAATACATCGATATAATATAAATTTAAATTTTCTAAAATCGTAAAGGATGAATATGTGTGCAAACTCACAACACCCAAATTAATAGCGAAAAAATGCTAATTGCAATTTTAGTCCTCTACTTTTACAAATTCGCAAAATTGATCCCCTTATTTTAAAATCCAACAGTTTTGATCACTCCTTCAGATTTTTTAACTAAAAAATTCTCATTTGACATATTTTAAATGACGTGGTATATGATCTCATGATGTAGAATCATCTGGATGCATTAATTATTAATATGTTAATAATTAAATTATAAAAGTGAATAATTTTAGAAATTGAAACCGAATAATTTTAGAAATTGAAACTAAATTTTTTAGAGAGTTTTATTGCAATTTTATGGAAACTAATCATTCAACATTGTCATATTATATGTCACGTAATTCAAAATACGTCAGTTCACCATTTTTTTAGATAAAATCTTGAGGGAGAAAACTATTAAATTTTAAAATAGTGGGACCATTTTCATGGATGTGTAAATAAGGTGATCAAAAATGTAATTAAAGCAAAAATCTATGGTAAAAGGATGGAGTCTCGGTCTAAGGTAAAGAAAACTTTAGAGCTATTAAAAAAAAATACATTTGTCTTTCTCTAATGACATTAATGAAGTGTGTCAAAATTAATACCTATCTTTATACTACTAAATCAAACCATTATATTGGAGTTAAATAATTTTTTCTTTACTTTGACATATTTATTAAAATTGTATTTTTAATTATCCCATACAAATATATATATATATATATATATATATATATATATATATATAATGGTTTGGTCTAAAATCAAAAAAATACATACTATTAAATTTTATTTTTCTAAAATCAATTATGTCTTCATACTTTTCAAGGGTAACTTTTGACTTTTACTCTTCTAAAAATATTTAGCAGTATTGATAGAAATTATTATTTTTGGCATTGCAATAAAAGAATTCTAGATTTATATCCAAAAAAGGAAAAGAGTTCTAGATATATTCCTGCTTCTCAGAATGGATGTGGATCGATGTGATAGGTAGCTTCAAGTTTTTCTGGTGTAGTTCTGTTCATATTAAATTCTATGTTAGTATAGCTGGTCCATTATCTTTGAAACTTTGTATCATACCAGCCGTTCGATTTAGTGCTTGCTCAATAATACCGTTGGATCAAATGGTTAAGTAAAGCTTCTGATGTGTCTTATAGTTATATAGGAAAAAAAAAATCCCCTTTACTCTTTTTGCTAAAAAGTCTATAAAAAAAATTAATTTTCATGTATTGATTATTGTAAAAATATTTACAAAATCAACAAATTATGATCAATCATAAGTGATTTTATAAGTAATTATGATAGAAGTCAAATATATTAAGTATTAACAATTTAATTATTGTGATTAATTGATAATATAAAAATCTTTAGTTTATAAAAGTTAAATTTTTTTATAAAAATAAAAATTGGAGAGTAAATATAATATGTTATTAAAATCTATTCAAAATAACAAAGCCTATGCTTTAAATGTTAAGAGCCCCATCAAATAAAGTAAGCTATTCGGCCTTAGGAATCAAATATTGGGACATGACCTAATAAAAGGTGATGACCTAATCAAGTAGCGTTAGGGTCTGTAAAAATATAAATAAAATTTTACCTAATAAAAGGTTTTTTAAAAAAAAAAATTACTTAATAAAAAGTTTTATATTCTAATTATATTTTTAAATTTAAAAATAATAAAATTTATTTAAAATATGTAGTCGTAACAAATATTAAATTAATCGATTTAATTATCAATTAAAAAAATATAGGACAAAAATATTGGGACATGACCTAATCAAGTAGCGTTAGGGTCTGTACAAAGATAAATAAAATTTTACCTAATAAAAGGTTTTTTTTTAAAAAAAAATTTACTTAATAAAAAGTTTTATATTCTAATTATATTTTTAAATTTAAAAATAATAAAATTTATTTAAAATTAATATCGTCGTAAAAAATATTGAATTAATCGATTTAATTATCAATTAAAAAAATATAGGACAAAATTAATTATATTAGTATAATTTTTAATTTTTAATTCTTAATTCTTAATTCTTAAGCGTCTAACAAATAGTTTTTCATAACTAATTTAGTAATTTTACTAAGGTACTATTATAGTTTTTATTATACCTACTATTGTAATCATCATTCGCATTTGATCAATCTAAAAGTTATCTCTATTTTCTTCTCTTTGATGCTTTGTGTCAATATTTTGCATAAAAACTCGTCTTGGTAAAGTTTTCTTTCTCAAAATTTTCTTGAGAATATTTTCATAGAAACTTAATTGATTCATCTTTTCTTTCTCATTTGATTCTTAAACAATTTGCTTTTTTTTTCCTTCCCTTTCAAATTCCAATTTAGAATTATTTCATCATGATGATGATAAAAAAAAACCATAAGACAATGAGTATTAAGGGCAACATATTTGCCACAAAACTTTGCCAAGACCCAATTCTTTAATATTTTGATATCAAACTTGTTTCAACATCAACAACTTTCATCAAATAAGAAAAAGATGAAATCAAGTGCATTTGTTGAAGATTTCTCAAGAACGCCAAGAATATTGTGACAAAATTATTTCTTTTTAGTCAAATTGGCATTCAAAAAAAAATGCAAGCACAAATCTTGCATTGAAGTGTAGACTCGAGATTCAACACTTACCAATAACAACTAAAAAAGCAAGATTGTATTTTTTTTATTTAATATTTGTTATTTATCCTAAACTAGAAGTATCGTGAACATCTTCAAGTTTGTGAAGGATATTAAAGATAAAAAATTAGTTACAAGTTAGTTACTTTAGTTAGGTGTTGGTTACAAGTAAGTTAATCTAGTTAGAAAATAATGGTTCAACTATTGTAATCATCGTTGTTATTTGATCAGTACAAAAGTTATCTTTATTTTACTTTCTTTCATGCTTAATATCAATATTTTTGTCCTTATTTTTGTCCAATCAATGCACAAAGTGTTGATCTCCCTTTATTGCTTTATGATTACCTTGTTAGTACCTGAGCTGACAATAATTCTTCTTTATTTTTGTTTGATCGATGTGTCAATTGTTGATTTCTCTTTATTGCTTTCAGATTATTGCATCAATACCCGACCCGACGGTGATCCATCTTTAATGTTTTTTTATCAATGCGCCAAGTGTTGATCTCTCATTATTGTTTTCTAATTACTATGTTAGTACCTGACTTGGCGGTAATCCTTCTTTATTTTTTGTTCAATCAATTCGCTAAGTGCTGATCACTTTTATCGCTTTTAGATCACCACCTTAGTACCCGACCTGGCAATGATCCTTTCTTGATTTTGTTCGATCAATGCGCCAAGTGTTGATATCTTTATATCGCTTTCAGATCACTGCGTCAGTACTCGACCTGGCGGTGATTCTTCCTTATTTTGTTTGATCAATACACTAAGTGTTAATATCTTTTTATGGTTTTTTGATTACCACGTCAATACCCGACTTGGCGATAATCCATCGTTATTTTTTGTCCAATCAATGCGCCAAATATTGATCTCTCTTTATTTGCTTTCTGATAACCGTGTCAGTACCCAACTTGGTGATGAACCTTCCGTATTTTTGTCTGATCAATGGGCCAAGTGTTGATCTTTTGTTATCCTTTTTAAATAATTGCGCCTGTACTTGACCTAATGATGATCATTCTTTAATGTTTTTTTATCAATATGCCAAATGTTGATATCTTGTTATCACTTTTTGAACACTACGTTAGTACTTGACTTGGCAGTGATCCTTCTATAATGTTTTCCAATCAATGTATGTTATTATCGCTTTTAGATCATTGCATCAGCATCAAACGTAGTAGTGATCCTTCTTTACTATTTTCCTATCAATGTGCCAAACGTTGATAGGTCGTTTTTCCTATTCAATTAATGGGTTAAGCATTAGTTCCTCATTATCATATATCAACTCATTCTTTTCAAATCCCAACGTGTTTTGAGTTTAAATTCACGAGTAACTTATTTTCAATATAATTGAGGACAAAATTGGTGTCTTTTTATTTATTTGTTTTGACTTAATTGCAATTTTAGTCTCCTTATTTTTACTAATTCACGAAATTGGTCCCCTTATTTTAAAAGTCGACGATTTTGGTTTTGCCATGTGATTTTTTAACTAAAAAATGATGGCGTGAGATGCTTTAATTAACGAGACATATAATACAATGATGTAGAATGATTAACACTCATAAAATTGGAATAAATCGGCTTAAAAACCTAGATTTCAACTCATAAATTTTTCATATTTTAAATTTTATTAATGACATATGAATAATTAATGCATTTATATGATTCTATATTATAGAATTGTATGTCATGTCATTAAAAATATGTCAAATCTTCATTTCTTAGTTCAAAAATCTAAGGGAATGACCAAAATTGGCGACTTTTAAAATAAGGGGACTAATTCCGTGAATTGGTTATAATAGAGGGACCAAAACTGCAATTAAGTCTTTATATTTTACGATGTCATTAACATTTTCTAGGCTAAATAGCACATGTTGTCCCTTAACTTAATTTCAAGTAACATTTTAGTCCTTTATCTTTTTTTTTCGATTTCAGTATTTTATGTTTTTAAATAATTTCAATTTTACTCTTTAAGTGGGTTTCCATTAAGGCAACATTAAAAAATTCTCTCCTCCATTTTCTTCTTAGTTTTCTTCTCTTTCACATTTCTAAATCCCTTGTTTGATCTTCTCCTTTCCCACTCGTTTTCTTCTTCTCATTTTCTTCTCCCATCCATGACATCGTAAATCCATATCAACGATAACAAGAAGGAATCGAAGAACACACTGTCAAAATCAAGCTTCAAGAAATCTTAAACCCACATTGACAGGAGAAGAAAGGTAATGTGTTTATTGATTCTAATGTTTAGTGATTCCAATTTGTTTTAGGGTTTAGTTGGGTCCTTATGGTATTTATTATTTGCATGTGTTTGATTTTTGAATGAGTTGATTCTTGCATATGTTGTTTATTGGGGTCTAGGGTTTGTGGTCCACACATACATATTCCTTCCTCTTTTTCTAAGATTATGGGGTCAGGTTTGTGGTCCATACCATTTGATTATAGTATTCTATTAATGAGTTTTTTTTTTATCTTTTCAATGTATAAAAAGCAAATGGATGTCTTTTTTGTTGATGTCCACCATGGAGGGTATTTTTTGGATGACACAATGGAAGTGTACAAAGGTGAAGTGTCAAATTGGAAATGTGATGCTGACAGGTGGAGTTACTTTGAGATTTTTGATATTGTTAAACAAATGGGGTATCCTAAAGTTATTACTATTTGGTATGAGGTGTATGGTGAGAAAAAGTTTCTAGAAAATGACATTGGGGATATGGAAATGGTAAATTTTCCAAGGCTAATGGGAAAGTGAATTTGTATCTTATTCATCCAGTATCTCAACCCATATTTGTGAATAATGTGTAGAATGAGGCTAAAAAAGATGAAGCTAAACAGGCCCATCAAGAAGCTGCCCAAGTAGGAAATGATACACATGAACCAACCCAAAATGCAACCCAAACAGAAGACAATATTGGGTCTGATAGTGATGATAATGTCATTAATGTAATTTTTGGAGACTCAGATGATGAATTGCTCATGAATGATAAGTATCGAGATTTTTTAACAACCCCAAATTTTTTAACTATTAAATCGGTTTGTTGATCTTTCAAGTACCTGTTAAGTCTAATTTTAGTTTTTAATTGTTAAGTTGCTTTTTTGTTAGTATTTCAAGTACTTGTTAGGTATTTTGTTGATCTCCAAATATTTTATGGTTTTAACAACATTGTTGTAACTATTAATTTTTTTCACAATATTAACCTTTTAAATTTGATTTAAAAAAACGTTTTTATATTTGAAAATTTAATATATTGAACCAAAATTTTAATAATTCGAATGAGAGAGCGCGCAATTAGGAAATAATGATAAATTTGATTTTATACGAGAGAACAAAAATATAAATTCATGATAATTGATACACGTAAATTAAATAAGATAAAAAAAATTGGAATATAACATCCAAAAATCTAAAGTTCAACTTTAAAGACATGACACATTTGACTTGTATATTTTTTTACAAACTTAAAATGAATTTTATCTCCAAAGTTGAACCGATTCGGGAAACAAAATTGTTCTCAACTCAATCCAATTTTGGTGCATCTTGATGGCCAGTCCCTGGTGATGACTGAACAAATAATTTTTGCACCATTGTGTCATGAGAGAACAAGATTGTTGAAGTTGTTTTTTGTAACATACTATGCAAAATCGTTATGCAGTGTCTGTACATACGCAAATAACAAAGAATTAAAATTTGTTAACGTAAGGTCATACTATTTATAATTATAATATAGTTCCGAAATACTTAACCAATTCGGTATTTGTAGCCATTTGAAATTGTGAAAGAGTAACATCAAAGTAGATTGTGTGGCGTATTTTTGTGCTCCGACTATGATATGATGGAATGAGATCGGAGTTCATGATTGTGGTTCTAATTATTAAGTGAAACCTATTGTTTCCTACATACTTGAAATATAATTGTTGATGACCATGCCATTTATAAAATCATTTGAGTCGTCTCCAACCGAGTGTTAATAGTGGACTGCTAAAGTCTTTGTTGAATGTTACATTGTGTGAGTTGTCAAAGTTGTCGATGAAGTTCCATATATCTCCTAAGATATCTTCAAAATATCTTGCAAATTCTATTGGTAATTCTCCATAATCCTTTATAGAAACATAAATAAATAATGTAACTATGTAATAGTGTGTAAATTATAAGTAAAGTTTTGATTAATTGAAAAAAAATAGAAACTAAATAAAACCAAACCTCATTAGGGACATGGATAGTCTCAAAACCTCCCAACACTTCCCTTTGAATTACTTCTCAATATTCTGCCATTGTTGTTGGTTATGATGGTATTTTTGTTATTGTTAACTTTGTGTATTTATATTGTGGCAATGGGTTGAATTTATAGTTAAAATTCTTCTAAAATTTGATATAAATACGCAATATTGATTATTCTCAATTGTGATTATTAATCAAAAACAAAAAATGAAGTTTGATTGACTACACTCCAGTGAAGTGAGACATTCATGGTGAAACAATTATTGATGTTTGAAGGATTGAAATATATCATTTTGTTGAAATCATTTAAATACATATATTGTTTTAAATTAAAAATACTAATGACGAAAATTAACTTAGATAGAGAGAAACAACAATTTATGATGAAATACATGAATTGTTAAAGATGAACATGAAAAAATTTAACATTGACAACATTTACTTGAATAATATGATGAAAACACAAAACATTGTAGTAATTCCATAGATGAATAAAATTTTCTTGAAGAATTTGAATGTGGCATCTGCATGTGCCAAAAGTTGTTCGCAAAAAGTAGGTGGAGATCATCTTGGGAGTTAATGTCGTCTTGAACTTGTGAAAGTTGTTTATCATCATCGATAGAATTGCACCAGTCGTATAAATCGGAAGGACAAGTCCTACATCAATAGAACAAACAGTTGAGATTATTTGTGGTCATAGCAACCTTAATGTCACAAATTCGAGTACACCTACATCTTGCATTGGTGTATCTCAAATAGTTAGTCCTAGTTACACTGCTGCTTGAAGATGCCATAGTTGTTCGACGGGTAAACATTTTCAGTTTTTGATTTTCAAAACATGATTGAAATTTTAGTAGATGTTTATTATTTTATATGGTAGAAGAGAGATAAATTATGGTTTGAGCTTGTTTATTTGTTGATGCATATGAAGAAATAATAAGTTTTAAATATGTGTTAAATAAAAAGTTAGATTTGTTAATAACATTAGTTATAATTATAATAAATTTTAAATAGGTGTTAAATAAAAAACTTAATTTGTTAATAATATTAATTATAATAGGTTTAACGTTTTTGTTGGTCTTCATTAATTTGCCATTTAGTTATAATTATACAGAGAAATCTTTATTAGGATTGATGATTTATTAAATGTTTTAAAAAACGTATTTATGTTGATGATGGTTTTTGATTTGACAATTCAACTTTAACAGGAATCGATAAAGAGATGGTGTGTTGCAGACGCCTGCAGGTTGGAAACTGGGTCTTACATGCCAGGCAGTGATGAGTTTACAACGATGGTCAATGAGTGTAGCAATATTGTGATTGTCGATCGTTGTGATTCATCAAACAGTTGTGATGTTTTTCGATAACTGGACTACAAAAAGAAGAAGATTGAATGTGAACCTTTAAATTGCAATTGCACGGCTATGATACAATAAAGTAGTCATTTTTATTTTATATGGTTTGTTGTTGAGTTAAATGGGTATTTAATTGCATTTACTACCAATGTGCCAGCACAACCTTGGTAGTTGAAAATTACAAGGATAAATCTTTTCAGTCTCATAATCTTCAAGAATAATTGAAGTCTCATTTTCATCAAACCAATACTTCACAATATGAAATGGAATATTCTACATAAAAAGAATAAAAAAATCAATTAATTAAAAATTTGTCGGTTGTAAGAATACAATTAACTATATATGTATATGAAGACTAAAATTAAATTTAAATTTAAAATAAATAAATAAACTAAAAGAATAATTATTGAATACACTTTACCATTTGCAAAAGAACTCGTAACAATTTGGATCATTGTCACTTTCACTTCCCTCGTTGTCTTCACTACTGGAAATACCTTCAAATGATTTATAATTAGCTAGATATTTTGCAAAGTCATGATCTATTTCTTTATCGTTGGAAGTTCTTCGCACACTTTCGTTTCTACCACCACAAAACAATGTAATTTAGTACATGATAAATTCATTACAAAAATCTAAACATAGTAACAACATAAACTTTTGATTAACAGACCCATTTTATTGTAAATACAAAATTTCAAAATTAACATGCATGATAAAAAAATAACAAGATTAACCTTTTTTTTTTGAAAAAAATAAACAAATAATTAATCACATATAATAAATTTTTTTAACAATATATACTATATCTACGGAACATGAAAACGACGAAGGCGAAGGACATGAAAACGACAATTGGACCACCCTTAAATGTTCTAAGACAGATTTGAGAGATAACGAGTGATTGATAAAAGTAAAAAATATACAAACAAACAAAAAATATCTTATTTGGGGAGGCATTACGGAGGTTGAATGTGGAAATGTAGGGAATAAATACTTTGACTGACTTTGTGTCTCCTTTATACTTGGTGAATAAAGCAAACCCTAATTTAAATGGATTGTGGGTCATATTTGGAACCCATGTTTTGGACAAGCATGACAAAAAGATGGATTGTGAGTCTTAAATCAACATTTGAACATACTAATTGGTTACAAATAAAAATTCTTTTTAATTTTTATTTCTCAAAATTATACAATGCATCATTATTAATTTTATTTACTTTTTTGTTTTTTGTGTGTAACTTACACTAAAAAATTTAATGTTTAACACAAATATTATTTCATACCATTCTTAATCTCAAAATTAGCGTACTTAAATATAAATTCATCCACATAATTGTTTTTTTATGATACTAACAAAAGTTTAAACAATAACATAACAACATCTCTATAAAACAAAACATTGACTTGGTTTACATTATATAATTGCACACAAATTGCAATTCAATACAAATAACACAACTTCTCTTATAGTAGTTCATCGTTCTCCTTCACATTACAACATTCTTCATGGGCTATGGGTCGGGTGTGACTTTACATAAGAGATGAATGTCACACTATCTAAGATCAGTCGTTATTTAATTATTATTTGTACCTCTTATGACTTATTATACAATTGTATACATGTATATAATTATTATTATTATAAAATATGCAATTATGTATATAAAAGAACACTTTTTCAAAATATTCTAAAATTTTAAATTCCACAATATTTAAAGAGTTCTATTCTAGCAAAATATAAAAAATAAAATTATTTTGTACACCTTGATGTATAATTATTGTAAATTTGTATAATTGCAACCTCACATATCGTGGGTACAATTGTGCAAAATTTGTATGTTAAATAAATTAATATTATATTAATAATAGTCATGCTCTATCGTGTGTTATTGTAAATATAATTTGTTGTTAATTGTTTAATGTACTTGTGATAAAATAATTATGTCAATTATGATTTGAAGAACTTTATCGGCATTAGAACTTGTGTTGACATAAGATATGGTTATTGTTTTATATTTCTTATGTGAAATATAATAAGTAATAAATTTTCTTTAAAGACATGAAATAATTTATCTCTATTTTATGCAATTCAACGTATTATGTAAGTGATAGACACATCTTATCGGCATGAAGTTACTTGACATGATTATTATGTGATAGAAAAGACAGTTGAACCTTCGTTTAATTTTTTAAAAAAAAAGCTATTGTATTAATAAATAAACTATAATCCTCTATCAAATGGAAAAATCTTACATGTTAATTATCTAAAATTGAACACAAATATTATTTATTAAATAATATTATTTTATTTGTTATGGAGACTTGAGGATATTATAGTCTTAAGTTATTTATAAATAAAAATAATTTTTTTATAAAAACAAATATAATACTAATACTCCTTATCGAGTATGATATTGTGGTGTTAAAGTACTTATCGAATGTGTAATCATAAAGTTTACGGCTATTTCTCTTATATCCTCATTAATAATAAAAATTGAAGTCTCATTTATTTTCACTAAGTGTAATGTGACACCCTAAACCCCAAATTAATATTATTATTTGTTTTCTTCTGATTTCTAAAACAATGAAAAAAAAATTTATAAATAAGTTTGTAAACTTTCAAACCTTTTCTTTAAGGCAAAGGGTATCACGTAATCATGAACATGTCTCATTAAGTCAAAATTTCCATCAAACTCAACAACTTGAAATCATAGCAGTATTCAACAAAATCCTTTTGGAAACACACGTACACAAGTTTAATGATAATTGTAAATGTAGTCCCTACCTGATATCACTATCAGAGCGGGAATTCCCAAAAATAAAATGTGTTCAAAATGACATTAACGAAAAGGTAGATAATAGAGGTCACCAAAATAAGACGGCTTCCTACACTTTGAGAATATTAGTCTTCACTTGCAGCTTGCAGCTCGTCTGCGTCCATCGCAAACGCCAAACACAAACAACGAGGGGTGAGTTTCGAAATTATGTAACAGTATAAAATACACGAGGAGAACATGCAATTAGTCAAAACAACACAAATAAGGAGAACATTCAATAATATAATATCTAAGGTTAATCTAATTCAATCACAATAAAACAGTTACAAGGATGAAATGTTATGCATGTCATATACTCTATACTTCATCATTTGGCATATACTTCATCATTTGGCACCATTCTACTCTGAAGGACTTGGTTAGGAGGCCTGATACTATGCCACTACAAGAGTAGACAGACAATTCATGAATGGCCAAGTCCTCACAGATCCCCTCAACTCAACCCGAGACACATATACGCGACGGTCGGGGTACTCTTGTGTTGCATGATAGCTCCCGGCCTAAGGAAATTACCCACTAATCCACTTAGGAATTCCCCACCAGAGATACCCCAAGGTCTATCAGTCTTATCTTACAGTTCAGATGTAGCCCTCCACGATCAAGCTCATTCAACTGTACTTCCCCATAATCACTAGGTTTGTCAGACCCTCCCTATATGATGACCAAATAATCCTAACTCCAAAATCTACAACACATATCTCAGACTTACTCGATCATCACAACTCAATAAGTTTCAGTTTGACTTCACAATATTCATCATTATATATGTATATCAGTCAATCACAATACAATCCCAATATTTGGTTTACACTACTCACAATGCACAATCCAATCTTATTTGTCGCAATTAAAAAATCAAATAGGTAGCACAGTCAAATAATTTCACGATTTCAATCAAATGGCAAGAACACTCCAATATATATCATTTATACAGTAACAATCAGCATCACACTTCATAAAATCAGGCAGCATGCAATCTTGATATAAATAGATTCACGACAATTCTATAGGTTGCTAAATTATATTTTAGTCCTCATTATTACTGTTCATATTTTATTAATTAATTATTATTACTCAATAGGGCTCAACCGTACGTAGTAAGCCCCAGATGAATATATGGGAATTACGGTATTCCCATTCATCCCACGTTATTTTATACTCATAAAAGTGAACCTCCTCTCACCCCTTACCTTAGCTGAAGATTTTTCCCAACAACGCTGATCTGCTTATTTATTGTGTCGCGTCTTCGCCAGCCACTGTCCCTAATAGCCCGCGAAAGAAAATAAATCAATGCAACAACCAAATACACGTTAATTACTTGCTCCAATAGATACATAATTTTTTTATTAAAAATAATTAAATAAATAAATAAAATTATCTGCCATTTGTAATATAACCAAAAAATATATTTAATATCGTTAAAACACGCGTATTAATATAATTGGATGTTGTTGTTGTTGTTATTATTATTATTATTATTATTATTGTTGTTGTTGTTGTTGTTGTTATTGTACAACCCATCACTTGAAATCCTTGTAACAAAAATTCTCTCTAAAAATATTCTGAGTTCTTACATCTCCAGCTTTCACATAATCAAATATTTGTAAGTATATCTTCATCATGGATTTGAACATATTTTACAATTGGCCCTTTTATCATTATGTTTTTCGGTCAATATTAATGTTTAATATAGATATAACTACTTTCATAACTTATCTTCCCTATTATCATAAATTTAATGACTTTCATTGGATTATGTTTGTTTTTCTTGGATCAGTTGCTGCATTAAAATTCAATGCATTAAAATTCAATTATTATTATTATTATTATTATTATTATTATTATTATTATTATTATTATTATTATTATTATTATTATTATTAACTCATTCTACTAATGCTAAAGGTAACAATTAGTGTAGCAACACAAATTCATTCCTTGTATT
>JBBPBP010000003.1:38526324-38538303 GCA_037974735.1 Cicer chorassanicum | reverse complement strand
GAACACATAATAACACTCATATAATAATAGTAGTGTATCATCATACTATTAAAATAAGATAATGAGAAATTGGGGTATTACATGTAACCTAATTTTTTTCCTCAAGTGTGTGAAACTATAATTGTAACATTTGAGCTTTGAGTGAATTATTATTATTAAGTATATATAATTTTGATGATATGATGATAAATGTTTTTTTTTTTATAATCATGACACTCTTTTATGTTGGGCTACTTTGTTTATAAAAAATCTTTTGTGAATTATTATTTATGATAAGAGATTCTCTATTATAAATTATTAAGTAAAAACTTATAATCTCCTTTATTTTATACGCAAAAAATGTGGTTAACTGTGAAACCTAAAATTTCATAAAAATTTGCTATTGATTAATTATGAATATATTGGGTTTTATATTGTCATCATGTAACCACTTGTCTTAATAATTCTACTGTGTTTTTTTTTTTTATTCTTATAAGAGATAGTAAATACAACCATAAAATCCACACACAACTGTGAGATCTCGAGTTCGAATTCGAGACAAGATGTTAAACCTAACAATATCGGTATTTTTCAGTTGAATTATGACTTAAAGACTTTATACTCTATTATGTACAATATGTGGTTGAGTTTATGAAACTCTATTAATAATAAATTGTATAATCAATTATGTTTGACAATTTTGCACTGAAAATTTAGTATCTCATTCTAAATATGATATCATTAGAGTATTTTGCATATTAATAGGATGAGTGAGAGTTTCAACGTTGTTTGTATTTATAGAATCATTGAGAGTGAGTACACAATTATTTATAGTTAAAACATCTTATCGCAGTAAATTTGCACTGGAAAAATATAGTACCCCACTATTAATTAATATGTATAATTAGAGAGCATTTTAAACTAGTGGTCTCTTAATAAAAATCTTATTCTCGATTATATATGTTGGATTAGCGGAAGTGCATATAATATCATTAGAGTATTTTGAAATAAGTGGGCTCTAATGAGAATCTCTATTTTGTTTATATAAATCGGATCAATGAAAAAACATGTGTACACAAATTATAAAATGCTCGAAAATAATCATTCTTATATTGTCATATAATCTTATGCACACTATATATATATATATATATATATATAAGTGGAGGTTCGTTGACTCCAAGAGTAATTCTATCAACTACAAATTTTACCAATTCAACTGTCAAATCAACAATTCTTATTGAGTAGATCAATTCCACAAAATTTTATAAGATTTAAAAACTATCTGATACTTCATTAAATGATTTCAAATGAACGTATAATAAGCTTTTAAAAATATAAGTAAATATCGATAATTAGATTACATAATTACGAATTTTATATTTATATAAAATTTTGTATGTTTGATCATTAATATATTATGTCAATAATCAACGGTTGAATTAGTGAAATTCAACGTTTATATTGAGTTATTATGTGGAGTAACTGATCTTAATAAGCATCATAATTGGATGTTTCGATTGTTGGAAAATATACAATAATTATTTGTCATGCAACTATATTTGTGTTTTCCTTTTAAATACCAACATTCCACATTTCGTGAGGTCATAAATATACAAGTATAAGTATAATGTTAATATGCTTGTGTAGTTGAGGTACATCTATGACATTTATGAAATTAAAAACTCACGCAGAACCACTAACCAAAGGCTTAACTCATTTCGTTTTAATTAAAGTCTTTTGGGGTTTTAAGTTAGTGAGAATTTATTATAACATTTTTAAATGTTTGGGTCATTTTAAAGTCATTATTCTTGTATAAAACGTAAGTCTTACATGTATGATTTGTTTTTCCTATCGGATTCAATTTATGCGGCGTTACAATTTATTTCTCTTTGATAACAAGTGTTTTAATTGATATTCCAGTCTTGAAATTCATATTATTTTAGTAATTGATTATTGTCATCCAAGTGGGAGATTGTTAGATTAATTATTTAGTTATGGATTGAGAAAAATCAATTATTAAAAATTATTATTAATTAAATAATATTAAGCACCAAATTATATGTTGAGCTTTTGATATTGAATGGACTCTCATGAGCTGGACTATTTTGCTAAGCCCAATGAGAGGGACTATTCTGCTAAGCCTAATAAAAGATCTGTCCCTGAGTCCTTTAACTATATAGTCATTATCTCATTAAATGATTAACCTAACATAAATTATAATCCTAAAACTCTAGACGGCGAAGAGGGTAGTTAACTAATCATCCTTATTCTCTCTACTGAATCCTAAAGATAATCATTTGATTTATTCTTATATATAGATATGCACTAATTATATCTATGATATTTGGTTATCCTGTTAAAATATTCATCATTAAAATATTCTGCATAATGTCTTTTGTTGATTTCTTTAGTATTGTGCATCCATGAGTGGTTCTCCAAAATTTCTCGACCCTGTTCCACTCAACAGCTTCACCTTTTTTAAAAAAATTTGTTGTAATTTTATGGATGTTAATCATTTACCGTTCATGTGTCATATTATTTTAAAATATATCATGTAATCATTTTTAAGTTAAAAAATTAGAATAATAGGTGAAAACAGTTAGATTTTAAATTGAATATCAATTTCGTAAATTAATAAATACAAAAGATTATTTTAACAATTAAGCCAAATTATTATGAATGAAAATAATTAACCTAATTGACCTAAGACAGAATCTCATTTGGAAGGTTATAACTGTAATTTCACTTTCCCTATAAATGACCACCCATCTTCCCCCTCTTATCCCCAAACCCTACTTTCGGCCGCTGCACCCCAAGGTTTCTCAATTTCTATCAGATTCCATTTCTTCTACTTTTTCTTTCTTTTCATCATTTTCTAGTTACCGAATTAAATTCATTGTTGAATCCCAATTCCATTGCTTGTTTTTGTTTTGTTTACTAATGAAATTCAGTGTTATACTTATATGCAGGAGCTTGTAAGAAGTGTGGGTTTTAGGGTTTTCAATGGCTCCTACAAAGGGTAAGTTTAACGTTTTAACTAATTAATCTATCGATCTGAATATATAATTACTGTTAGCATTTGTAGATTAGTTGCTGATATAATAGATTAATGTAATGGACCTTTTTTTGTTCTGAAAAATATTATTGTTTTTTTTTTGCTATTGTTAGGTATTTGGTTCACATTGAAAATGCACAATAGCTTTTAGGATCTATTTTTTTTTCTTTATCTTTGATTCAGTGTATACTTAAAAGTTAAGACACTTAAGATCTTTAATTAATATGTTGACAAATTTTAAGAAAATGTGTGTGCTGTTGTGCTCTATTTTTCTTTAATTTCAGCGTAAATAGTGTGTGCATTTTCATTATGATCAATTTGTTTGGAGTTTTTGCTGAGGTTTTGTCAAAACCAAAATTGTAGCTTTTTTGTGAATTCTTTAGAATTAAACTGGATTGCATAAACACTGCATTGTTTTATTATACACTGTCAATTGTATTGTGTTGTAACTTAACAACTCATTTATTGTAATGTACGGTGTTTTCAAATATCGGTTGCGGTGGCAGATTTTTTGTCAACCATCACAGTCAATTTGTGAAGGATTTTGGCACCATGGCCTTTTATGGCGGCTAATAATGGTTAATTATTGGCTTTCCTCCATGGTCTACCATCAATAACACTGGTCATCTACTGCGCTTAACCAATTTTTGATAAAAATGTATGATATTTGGTCTCTAAATGTCTATATTTGATGGATATACTTTTAGAAGCTTAGATGACAATATTCGATTCATGGAAATAATCAGTTTTTCTTTATAATTATTGTGCAGGGGACAATACCAAAAAGAGTGATCCTAAAGCTCAGGCCTTGAAGACGGCCAAGGCTGTGAAATCAGGTGGTCAAGTGATTAAAAAGAAAGCCAAGAAGATCAGAACAACTGTCACATTTCACAGGCCAAAGACATTGACAAAGGAAAGGAACCCTAAGTATCCCCGCATTAGTGCGACGCCAAGAAACAAGTTGGACCATTATCAAATTCTTAAATTTCCTCTAACTACGGAGTCTGCTATGAAGAAAATAGAAGATAACAATACCTTAGTTTTTATTGTCGACCTTCGTGCTGACAAAAAGAAAATTAAAGATGCTGTGAAGAAAATGTATGACATTCAGGCAAAGAAAGTAAACACTTTGATCAGGTAATGGGCATGATCAATTCTATTTACTTGAATTGTTAGTGAGGAATCTGCTTAAACTACGATAAGAAGATAAAAAATGTATTTACATTGTTTTTGAATTTTGAGTGCTTCAGTAAATTGGTATTGCATACTGTGATATAGTAAATTGGCATTGCATACAGTGATATACTAACCTCCTTTCTTCCTTTTTTGTAGGCCTGATGGTACCAAGAAAGCCTATGTTCGATTGACTCCAGATTATGATGCATTGGATGTTGCCAACAAAATTGGTATCATCTAAGTTGTACTGCTAATTTGAGCAGAATCAATCCATCAATTTTAAGATAGTTGATATACATACCTTGTGTTAGGACTCCTTTCTAATCCTTATGTATGAACTCTTGTCTAATCAAATTTTGGGTTACATGTGATTGGTTTCTTATTGCATTTGCTTTATAATTTTATTTCTGTTTTACTATTCAAGTTGTAAATCACCAGAAATCTAATTGTTTTTGGAGTGTTAACAGTTTCAAAGTTCCCTTGTTGTAATAGTTACTGGATTGAATTATCTGTTAGTTTTTCTTTAACTAAAGTAATCTTCTAGTGACATTGAACACATTTACTTATTAGGATAGAAAATAAGAAAGAAAACAGTTCATAAGCCAGTTACGAACTTATGACTCAATGGATTTTTTATTTATTTATTTATTTGTAGTTTGAAAAACCAGACATAAGCAGGTGTTCCTTCTGTCGTCGCAACTTTGGTAGGGACCGCTACATGTCTGGGACATAATATTTCAGAAGGTGTTCATCGTTGCCCTGTAATATACTTCATTATTATTTGAGCTACATCTGGACTCCACATTCCAAATTTTTGGAAATTTTCTTGAGATCAGTTTATGTTTGAAGTTACCTGTGACTGATTTCTTATGCATTTGCTTTATAATTTAATAATTACTAATTTAATATGCAAGTTGTATATCGCCAGAAATTTAATTTCCTCTGGAGTGTTTACCGAAACTGTATGGTCAAGGTCAGTGGATTGAATAATCTAGTTGTTGTTTTTACTTAATGACATGCTAGTTATTGAACTCATAAGCTATTTAGTCATCACTGAATCCCTGTTTTTTTTTTATTTTTATTGTTTGAAAAACCAGACATAGGCAGGTGTTCCTACCGTCGTTGCAATTTTGGTAGGGACCGTTACATGTCTGGGACATAATACTTGAAAAGGTGTTCATCGTTGCCCAGTAATATACTTCATTATTATTTGAGCTACATCTGAACTCCACATTCCAAAGTTTGAGAAATTTTCATGAGAGCCGTTTATATTTGAAGTTAGCTGTCACTGATTTCGTATGCATTTGCTTTTTATCAACAGAAATCACCAGATTACTGTTTTAGTATGCAAGTTGTAAATTACCAGAAATCTCATATCCCCTGGAGTGTTCACCAAACCCTTAGGGTCATAGTCAGTGGATTGAATAATCTGTTAGTTATTTTTTTGTTTACTAAATAGTCTGCTGGTCTGTCTGTTACTGACTTCTCTTCCTTTTAGCCTTAAAAATTTCAAAGGAGATATTATGAAATCATTCTGCACAACTAGTTGTGCAGTTAGGATTTATGACTGTATTCATATATGCACACACAATATCTTATTATTGCAAATTCATATAGTGGTGGCTAAATATTTTGTCCCCAAGTGATGCTTGATTCATCATGAAATAGTGACATTCAACAATCTAAGCTTTTTCTGGTTCTACATAGAGGTCCATTCATGACTTTTATTTAGGTGGTCGATGAATGGGTTCTCCACCCATGATTAGAGTAGATGACAGTTTTCTTAATGCTTTTCTTTTCAATCACCTTGAGTTAACCACAGACCTGGTTCAAGAGTCAATATATCAATTTTAAGATAGTTGATTTACATAGTGCGTTAGGCCTTCTTTCTCATCTGTATGTATGAACTCTTGTCTATTCAATTCTTGGAAATTTTCATGAGATCAGTTTATTTTTTAAGTTACCTCTGACTGATTTCTCATTGCATTTGCTCTACAATTTAATAATTACTGTTTTAGTATGCAAGTTGTAAATCACTGCAATGGTAATTAAATTTGCACTTTATTGTTCTCATTTCCCATATGGTCAATGTCAGGGGATTGGATATTCTGCTAGTTATTCAACTCATTTACTAGGAAAATCCCTTATTTGGATAGAAAATAATAATGTGATACAAGTCAAAACTTATTCAGTTATGACACAGTGCCTGATTTTATTTTTCAAGTTTGATAAACCAGACATAGGCAGGTGTTCCTACCGCATTTAAAATTCTGGTAGGGACCGTTACATGTCTGGGACATAATAATTGAGGTGTTCATCGTTGCCCAGTAATATACTTCATTATTTGATCTACGTTTGAACTCCACATTCCAATTTTTTTAAGTTTTCATGAGATTACTCTTTGTTTGAAGTTACCTATGACTGATTTCTTATGCGTTGGCTTTATAATTTAATTACTGTTTAGTATGCAAGTTGTAAATCATGTGAAATCTAATTTTCTCTGGAGTGTTCATCGAACCCAAATGGTTAATGTCAGTGGATTGAATAATCTTTTTTTTTTGTTTAGTAAATAATATGCTAGTTACTGAACTCATTTACATTGAAAATCCTTTATTAGGATAGAAAATAAGAATGGAGAACAAGTCACAAACCATTCAGCCATTACCGAATGCCTGTTTTTTATTGTCATAGTTTGAAAAACCAGACATAAGCAGGTGTTCTTACCGTGTTCACAACTTTTGGTAGGGACCGTTACATGTCTGGGACATAAATTTTGGGATGGTGTTCATCGTTGCCCAGTAATATACTTCATTATTATTTGAGCTACATCTGAACTCCACATCACAAATACTGTGAGTCACTGAGCTTTCTTCCTTTTAACCTTAAAAATTGCAAAAGGAGAGGTATATGTTAGTTGTTTTATAGGAAACCATTCTGTACTAGTGCAGTCAGGAATTATGAATGTTGTCATCTGTGCAAACATATCTGATTATTGCAAACACATACATACAATATCTGGTTATTGCAGGTTCCTATAATGGTGGCTTAATAGTAACTTTCACTAATCCAAGCTTGTGAAGGGTGTAAATAGAGGTCTATTCAGGACCTTTATCATTTGGTGGTCAATGAATGAGTTAACAAACCATAATTAAGGGTTTTTTCTGTTTCTGATTTAGCTTGTCATGTTCTTTAAAACATCATGTTTGTAAACCTGCAATGAATGGAATAGTATTTCATTTTTGTTCATTTATTGTAAATACATCATTAATAATTTGAGACACCATAAATTAAAGGAGAATGGGCAAATTGGTTTTTGAAATTGTAAGAGTCAAGTTCTTGAATTTTTTAATTGGAAAAAAATATCCTTGAAATTGAAGTGTTTGTCAAAATAATTTCTATCTAAACTTTTATTGTTGGAGACTATGTAATGATATGTTAATAAATTACATTTTAATAAATTGTCTGGCTCTTCACATTGATTTCAAATTAATTTCCTCATAATATAAACTAATTTGTTATTTAAGATTCAAGTATTAATACTTGTCCTTTTGAACCACATTACATTCGTAATAGTAATAGCAAGAATTGGTAAAAAGATTAATGGTGCTAGTGTTTTGAAACTTAAAGAACTAATTTAAAGAATAAAGATAAATAACTAATCTGGCAGAAGGGTATGCCATCTTATATAGTTATATTCAGTCGGAATGTCAAATGAATGGAATCTCTAAGGTGAAGATTGATCAAAATTGCTATTTATATTTAATTAACTGTTATTTAGCCTGTTTATGTGTTCTAAAGAGCAATTCTGGGGTAACAGTCATAATTTCAAAAACTCCATAGATGAATAACTATTAAAAAAATGAGTTTAATTGGTTTGTGTAAAAAAGTTTTACACATGCATCCAATCACATCTTACCTACAACATGGTGGCACAATGATCAAATATAAATGAATACATCTGTAAAACTTTTTTACCTTGCCAATAAATATAAGTTAAATCATTAAAAAATTACATACAGATAAAAGCTCAAAAAAGAACATTCTTGCCGACAAAGAGTTTGTTATCTCTAATAGAACAATCATTGATTGTTCATCAAACATTGAAAAGTTTGAAGGAATCTACAATGGTCTGCAATCTGTCTTTCATCTTCCCCCATCTTCTCTCATTTGCTCCTGTCGTCAACGTGTAAAACTTACCTGCAATCAATAATTTTATTTTGAATTTAATTACTTCTTACATTTGAAATAAAATATTGTCAATCGCAATCGCAGATCCCCTGTAGTAGTGGTTTGTTCAAATTATATTACACTATAGTGCTATATCGCTAGTTGACACACCTTGTACTAAATAGTGTATCACGGAACAATATCAATTTGTTCAAATTCTGCTATGCTATTAATGTTGTAACTGCTATTTGACAATATTACTTGAAATAATTCAGAATGAGAATCTAACCATACCATTGCCAATGCATACTGCGCTGAGAGCGTGACGAGTGTAGTTTGGGGCCTTAGCAACAAACTCGAATCGATAATACACTTTTCCGTCAATATCGTGCTGGAGGATTACACAAATTGATCAAGCTATGATCAGAGTTTGATATATTCATATATTCATAAATTACTTGCTATAATCATTGTTATGCAATTGCATACAAATGAAAATGCACATATGCTAGAACATGATTAGGTACCTTAACCTTTAGGAAAAGAAACAACAAAATCAAATACACTCATTGATTCAATAAGATTTAGGAACTTCAATATTTACTACTTGACAACAGTTACCACATTAGCAGTTTATGATGACTATCCTCTTGCTAAATACCACTCACGATTCAGGAAGCTAAAACAACTTATAATCTTTTATCCAAAAAATTGAAATAGCTATTCTTCATTGTAACCACATTTCCTACCATTACCATTAACCACTGTATGAATATACATACCACTCATAACTGTATTCATCTAAACTTGGGTTTTAAGCAAAAATAGTTGTTTAAAGAAGATAAAAATATAATGAGTCCCAATTCAAAACTACATGTACCATATTCCTTTTAACTAAGTCCTCCAAATTGAAGACACGGTAACAATAACAACCTTATCCCACTAAGTAGGACTAGAAATATGAATCAAACGACGCTATAATGTTGTGTCATATACCATATCTCTATCCAGCTCATTAATCTCTAGGTCTTTCTCAATAGTTTCTGGTATAGTTTTTTCTAGGCCCTCATTTGCCTCTAGCGACTTAACTACCCTCTATATGATCTACTCTCCTAACTGCAAAATCTACAGGTCTCATCTCCACATGCCCAAATCAGCTATGTCAAGTTTCCACCATCTTTTTTACAATAGGTAACTCTGTGTCTAATGTTGTCATTCATAATCCTATCTTAGTCTTTCCACATATTCAACCCAATATTCTCGTCTAAATTGGAAACAGTATCCTTGTCAAAATAAGATTGAAATGTGAGACTACAAATATCAATACATTAACAAAAACAATAGCTAATGACTACAAAAACAAGGAGAAGAGATGTACAACATCAAACCTCTGTTGCCTTAATTATCTTTGTTTTCTGATTTGGAGGTGCCAAAACCTTTTTTATTAGAGTTTCAGCAACCTGCAAACAAATTAAGAATTACATGAAAACAACAACTTTTCTTCACTTTCTAAAAACAATGCAACTCACTCAAATATGAAGCCTAACCTGTTCGGGGGACCCAAATTCTTTAATATCCTGTTTTCCAGTTGGGATCATAGTTACACTGACGTTTTCGAGTGGTTCAATAACATCTTTGAACACCTTATCTTGACCTTCAATCACTACTTCCTGCCCACTCCCCATGATAAAAGAAAAAGAAGGAGCTAACCTTAACTTCCATTTCATCCTTTTATCGATAATTGTTTGTTTTAATATGAATTCAGGGTGAGTTTGGCAGAATCACGATGTGCCAGTGTGATTTTAGCAAAAACTATACTTTTGGAACAAAATCACAGTATAATCGTGATTTCGTCAAACTCACCATGATACTAATGCAGATGGTACATAACAATTCTCACCTGCCACCCGAAAGGGTAATCAAATGAATATCCATCTTTCCTATCCAAAACTGACTGAAATCCTTTCTTATTTTCTGCAGCAACTGAGCCATATCAAGGGTATGTCCTTAGGATGTTAGGAATCAGTATTTAGGAAAGTAAGCAGGTGACAAATAACTGCTTAAAATGCAATCTTACAAGAAATTGATTGTTGGTTGAACAGAAAAACTAATGGGGCAGTAGCACCAATGGCAATCACATGGCGCCTTCCTGATATATCTGTCAAAATATCTGTCAAACCTTGGCGAAGCAGAAAATACAAACATAACAACTAATATACTAATATTTGTCTATAAAAAAACCATTGCTTAGTGTTCTTGTTCTCAAAGTGTTTTTTTGATTATTGTTTTCTCCGAAAGCACAAACCAGGTATTAGCTGCAATGGTTCACATGTGGTTTACATCCCTTTTCCCATTCTATCGACCAAAAATTGTATTGAAAACATATGTTGAGAATGCAAATAGCTTTTCAATGTGCTTATCCAAACGCAAGCAATTTAGTGAATTTAAGTGCTAATCACACACACACTTGTTGAACTAATTATCCAAACACCCCATTAGACAACAAGATGTACATTACACAAAGTAGCTTCACCAGATGTTAATTTGCCTACATTGTTGACCATGGATTCAAGCAGGTTCAAAATCCCTATAGTTACAACTTGTAATGCATACATAGCTTATGGAGTACTGACACAAACACGAGCACCAAATGCAATTCTAACACGGGCACATAGACACTAATAATAACTTAAGTAAATATAAGTAATTGAATATAATCAAATATCTTGGTGTTGCATCAGCGTTGGACATTGACACATGTCAAACATCACACATTTCTTCAATTTAAAATATTGGTGCTAGATACTAACACGTTCACATCAATAATAATTTAAGAAAATAGAAGTAATTAAAAATAACTACAAGTGTCACTGTCGTGTCAGTGTTCAATTAGTGTTGAACATCAGAGTCTAGAAACGTCTTCAATCTAAAGTATGAGAAGCTGTCAATTCAAGCTCAAAAGACAAAAGAAAAGACAAGATACCTAGAGTTGAAGAAGGTGACAATTCTTGAGAAGCTTTAACAAAGAAAGAAATACCATCCCTTCTAGATGAACGAAAATTACAACCATGTTTCTGCAATACACACCTCTTTTTTCAGAAACAGAGAAAAATGCAGGGAAAAAAAAAAAACCAAGTTAAAGCATGAGAGAGAATACCTGAGGGAAAGAGTTGTGAAAGAGGGTTTGGTGAAGTGTAGGTGAATTCTGTAGAGACGCCATTGTTGGCTTGGAATTGCAAAGAAAATGAAAGTTGTGTTGTTATTGTGTTGTTTTTCTATCTATGTGGTGTAATGTAAGACACTCTTCTGAATTTGACTTATCCATTATGCTAAAAGTGTAACCACAATCTAGCCTCTTCTTAATATTTGTTCCAATAACATATACCTTATTTGAATTTTTTTTTTCTATTTTATTTTTTATTTGAATGAATTTGTAAAATTTTGTTTTTAGTTACAGTTATCAAGTCAATTCATGTTTATTAATTAAATGTTGTAATATTTTTTTTAATGTTTAGAACATTATAAGATTTTTAATCGTGAAAATTTAAATTTTTTTTAAATTAAATATAAATTTTTAAATTTCAAAAATTTAAAAATTT
>JBBPBP010000003.1:38513979-38526160 GCA_037974735.1 Cicer chorassanicum | reverse complement strand
AAAGGGTCAAGAACAAAAGAACAAAACGAACATGAATATTATAAAAAAAAAGTTGGGATTAAAAAAATATAATTTTTATATGGATTAAATATAAAATTTTAAAATTTTATAGAGATTAAAAACTCATTTAATACTAAAGATCTTTTTGATATGCAAAAGAGTAAATATTGGACATGACAAAATAATATAAGATAGACTTTAGAGAGAGGGAGAGAGAGAGAACTTGAGAGGGAGAGAGAGGAGACAATATTTTTTCAATAGAAAATAAAAGAGTATTTTAAATGGTCTATTTAAAGAACAAAAAATTATCCTATGAATGAGTGAGAGACAAGAATTACAACTTTTGTCTAGTCAATTGTTCCTCAGTTTATCCAATTCAATAGTTAGATTTTACATTAAATATGGTATAACATGAATTGTCTGTCGTGTCCCTCATTTTCCCTCATTTTTTCGACAAATCAATCGCACCCTAAATGTTATAATATTTTATAGTATATTACATCTTTTTATTTTATTTTACTTGAGTATTTAGATTTAAAATTTTCTACTTGGTCACTATTTTGCGACAAATATATGTATTTAAGCACTTTTCTCTAGTCTTATGCACAAATTAAATTACGGGATACTAGTAGTGATTTTTTTATTACATAAATATGTAGTAAATTCTACATTAGTGTATAATTTTTAATTAAAAATGGACATATTTTACTTTAATATATACTGTATTTTCACTATTATACTCTCTAAATCTAGATCCATAATTTATTATTCTCAATTTTGTCAAATATTATATCCTCTTTAATAGTGTGGCTCTGTCACAAATAATGTTTGAATCATAACAAAATTAATTGACATACGTTGATATATAATAAATGATGCAATTTAATTTGTACTATTTATGCGAACTTAATTGAAAGTATGATTTAAATTGTATGTGGCCTCATTAATTTTCTACATGTTCACTTGTAAAATATTATAATTCTTTTGAGCAATTCTTGAGCTAATCTATAATTTTATCATCATTGTAGTGCATATTTGTTTCAATTTTAAATAAAGCTTATTTGAACTATAAATTCCATTATTATGGTCTACTCTTAGTTTGTGAACTATTTAAGATGTCATTATCTAATATATCATGATACTCTTAATTTTAAGGATGGGTGTTATTCTTTGAGGTTAGACGTGATTATGTTTGGCCCTCTTGTGACTTATTTATGATTGTATAAGTGGAAATATTTGTTTACAATAATTTTTTGATCATTATAAATGTGAAGACGTCGGAAAACATAAGAAATATAGGTTTGAATTGTGTTTTGACATTGAAAAATACTTCGGTGCAAAACCAAAAATATATGTTCTTTACCAAATCATTAAATTTACGATTATAAAATGTTCAGTAAAATGAAGTTTAATCACGAATAGCTTAGATTAGAGTAACATAGAGAGAATGAACACAAATATTTTTATACTAGTTCACAACCTATTGTTGCTACATCTAGTCCTCCCCTTATAGAGAAACTTTGTCTTAGTACAACCGATTGCTTAATCAACTATTTCAACAGTAGCATACAAGTATTGTTTACTCTGCTTCTTTAGACTTTGAGTATTCTTCTTTAGTCTCTTCAGGCTCTCGCCATTGGATTTTTTCTTCAACTTTTTGGCAACCTGCCATTGAAGTTCATAAGTATTGTTATACCTCTTCAGGTGCCTCTTATGGACGAAAGAGTTGTTGCCACTGTTGGGATGATTTACATCAATTACAGTTTATGTTTGAATTGACACAAAGTATGTTTCTAGGATTCTAACTCTCATTGAGAGGAAATTACATTTCAAGTCCTATATCAATTTAAGTATATCAAACACTTTAACTGATTTTCATCAATTTTAGTAACTCTCTATTGAGAGGATTTTTCATTCATTTTTTTCTTTTGATGTGTTCTAGGCTTTTACAAAATTTCTTCTTAATGCATTGACTTTTTCATTCTCTTTGCTTTTGATTGATTGATCGATTTCTACTTAAATATTGAGAAATGTATCCGTTAAAAATGTTACCGTTGAAAATATTGAATTGGTATTTAAGGCAAATCAATCTTTAAGACATATCCATATATATCTTCATAATTAATTCAACGTATCTTCAATTAAGAAAACAAATCGCAGATGATGTCATACACTTCTTCAATTAGAGGATAGGTCCATTATGATGAGCATATGATGTTGGAATATTGACTTCCTATCAAAGTGTTGGCTTGAAATGTTGACCAAATAGTTAACTGGTTTACTATAATTATCAGATGCAAAGTCATCATAGTGCGTTTGTACTTAGATTCGTTAGAGGCGTGTAGGGATCGTGTTTATCAAAGTCAGACACAACTTCAATAGATCTTCCAGAGTCACTGTGAACTTGTTTAGTAAATTTCGTTTCTTTGTTCATTGAAGGATCTAACTTGCACAAGAACATTGACTTTATCAATTGCTTCATTTAAAACTTTCTTCTTTTGATCTTTGAGTCAAAGGATCAAGATGAGTTTTTGATTAGAGGCATATAATCATTGTAGCACTCTTTTCCTTTGACTTGTATTTTGTTTGTCTTTAATGTTTTGCCTTGGAATAGAGATTATCATATGCTTGTTGCAATGCTACTTATTGTTATATTATGACTTGTTCTATTAATGAACATAATTATTTGTTTATTAGATGATAATATTCTTTGTGTTAGAAACACTTAGATTATTATCTCTAACTTGCTCATAATTTATGGTACCTTAAAATAGATAGTCATCAATATACTTCTTCGTCTTCTAATTTAATCTGCACACTTAACAAATACAATTAGGGGATAATTATTTTTATTTGTTTATTTTGTTATTATCAAAATATCTACTAGAGGAGTGTAGCTAAAACCATTTTTCACTAACAAAATGTCCAATTATTTTTCTTATCAAAAGCTTTTTTTTTTATTCATTCAAATTAAGAGAATACATTGATCGAAAAAAATACAAATTCGCTAAAAATGAAAAAGATGAATCTCCGAATAAGTTCACAATATCCATATTAATAGCATAAAACGACAAAATGCTTACAAAATTGACAAAATTAAAATGACCGGGGTACCCATTCATTCTGGACCTACAACGTCGACGACGATAAAACAAATAAATATTAGAAAAAACACATAAAATTTGTCAATCCGAAAATATGTTGAATCTATCAACACGAGATCAAAGCTAATTTGTCAATCCGAACAAAATAAACATCATTACCAAACAGAAAAAAAAAATCAAAAGCAGCACACCAAGACGGCGAAACAAAACGTCACACTAAAACGAAGAAATATTAGAAAAAACACAGAAAAGAGATATATGTGTGAAAATCACTTATTTAGATTAAAGGATAGAGGAAAATGACGTAGAGAAGGTGATTTTTGATAAAAAATGGTCTTAAATCACCTATCTTCTAGGATGGAGAATAAATAGAACTAGAACGATTTTTTTTTTCACACAACTAGGTTTAATATAGGTTAATATTGAAAATAAATTTAATTTTTTTTTTCAAAAACTATAAATATATTAAATAAATAATCATATCACTGCAAGAAAAAGATTAAACTGGGACGGAAATTTCCGTCATACGTTAGTCAAAATTTTCATCTCAAAAGGAATTCGCGACAAATCAATTTCATCGCATTTTGCTCGTCGTAATAATATTCGGGACGAAATATTTGCTTTCATCTAAAATGCAGGATGAAATTTAGGACGTACATTATTTTTTGTGTATACTCAAGACTCCTACTCTGTTCCAAATTTGCGACAAAATGCATTCAATTCATCTCAATGTTGTGATTGATTTCTTTCTTTCCGTCCCAAATTTGCAACGGGAAATGTCACAATTACTATTTATTATATTTTTTTAATAAAATTCATTGAGACGAATATTAAAAATCATGTCGCAAATATATTACAATTGAGACATATTATCATTTTATATTTTGTCACAAATTAAATATCTTTATATCATTTACATTCAATTATTTCTTTTTATCTATATTTCATTAAATTTAACCCAGTTATAAATTCCTTTTCCAATAGCAAACATCAATCGTTCCATGATCATACACATAACATAAGTATCTCTAAATAATAACAAAATATCATAATTCTATCAATACATCCAAAAGAATACGATACTTCAAAAGTGTCTACAAACATCAAATATTTAGGTTCTATATTCAAAAGTCTTCATTCATTTGCATTTGTACCATCAAATAATCATACTCTGTCATTCATTTGCGTTTGTACCATCAAATAATCATACTCTGTCATGTGACAATGCTTGACGACAATGCTTGACACCATATAGAGACATAAAGTTTAGCATTTTTTTTAAACATTTCAAAACTTGGAGATCGATAATTCAACTATTATTCTCAATTTAGTGTTAGAATTCAACGTGCTCAATTAAAATTAATAATTATTGAATATATATATATCTTTCCAATAATTTTTTTTTATATTTTATATTTAGACTTATATTGTGGACATCATAATCTTTTTTCAAACTTTCTTGTACATTTTCATATTATTTAATATCATTATAAATAAACTTTGTTAAAGCAATAATTATCAATATTACTTATTAACAACTTTATTTAGAATAATTTCTTTATTCTATATCCGTAATACCCCACATTATTTATCTAACAAATAATGTAGAATATTCATTACAGTCTAACTTCACAAAAGAAGTCATAATAAGTATTGAAATACAATGTTATAAGTCAAATTTTACAATTAGGCAATATAATTAAATTATAAAATTACAAACACAATAACTATTAAACATCAACATTAAGTACGCTCCGAGTCTAAAGCTTAAGTCTTCTTAAATGTTATAATAAACAAAAATAGGGGATGAGATGATAATCTCAGTAAATTCCATAAAAGGGAGGGTAGTTAGAAAATATATTTTTGAAAATATTAGAAAAGTACACATTTCCTTTTCAATAAATTCTTTAAGGTAAAATTATGTTTGAAAACCTTTGATTCTTTTGAGTCAATTTTTCCATAAAATATAGACGCAAACCACCAAGATGATTATGAATATTTTGTAAGATAGATCCTGGTCATGATTAGGTAGGTGAGGATGATGCTTTAGCAAGGTAATGAGTTTGTTGTATGATTAAGAGGGTGGGAGGGATGATTAGGTGTTATATGAGTATAAGTGAAATAAAGGAAAGTTGAGAAAAATTACACTGTTTTAAGTGTGTGTTGGTTCCTTTCTAATTTAGGTGAGTGAGTTAGTAGAGTTTGGTCCAAATGAAAAACTTGTTTAAAATTCTCATTTCACTACTCTTTCAAAATATAACTCACTAAATTAAACTTCATAAATAATTCAATGAAATAATTTAAAATACACACTTATTTCCATCAAGTTTATTAAATAATTATTTAGAAAAATTTCAATTTATTTGAGTAGGGTTGTTACTATATCATTATTCAAAATCATTATAAATGATATGTTTTGGATATATACACTTTCTGTTTATTTTTGCAACATCTTCTCTTTTATCCTCAGAAATAGTAAAATTTGAAGTCTCATGGATTTCTACTAAGTTTAACCTAATCTTTTCTCAAGTGTGTTATATTTGTAACACATTAAGTTTTGAGGAAATTATTAAAATTTGTATATCATCTCATATTCTACTTTTATGCATTAGAGATTTAATGTTACTCATATCATGATAACTCTTTGAATTAGGATAAAAGTTTTCTTGATTTAGAGGAAACTTAAGTCAGGAAGTTTCTTGATCTAATTTAGAGTTTCTTTGATTTGGATCAAATCTCTCTATGATTTATTTGAATCGATTCAAACATTCTCTAAATCAATTCAAACCGTTAAAAATAAGTGTTTTTTTTTTTTTTGTTTTTCAATATTATTTCCTTACACCTATAAATAATCATCTTAGGGCTTTTTATCATTTTAACATTTCGAAATTCATCTCAATATTTTTAAACTCTCAAGTAATTTTTTTTGAGTGTCCAATATAAAAAGAAGTGTTGGTGAGGAGTTTCACAAATCTTTCTTAGGATTTGATTTGGGATTGATTCTCAATTGTTTAGAAAGGATTTTTTTTTAGAGGTGTATGAATCTTCATATTTGAAAGAGGGTTTTCTAGTTGAAGATTGCACAGTGTTGATTTTGTTGGGTATTGGGCTCCCTTCCTATGTGGAGAAAAGCCCAAATATTATAGTCCATGTGTCTCAATTATTTAAGTGGAGAGTGGTCTAATTAGGGTTGGAAGAGAGAGACTATTGAGAGAAAAGACAGCCACCAAAAGAGAAGAGTAAACTCTATTCCCGTTTTTGTTAAATCAGTCTCAGAAAAACATCGATTGCGCATTCGTTAACCGTTGGATCGGGCTGAAATTTGGACAGTAGGTTCGCAACATTCAGAGCTTCGTTTTCAACGGTTGAATCGGCGAAACGACGTCTGGAGAGGGAGAAATCAGGCTCGCACAGCAGCAGATTTTTAGATGTTTTACTTCTTCTTGCTTTTCATTTGTAAGCTTTAGTGCTTTGTTATTTTGGCTGGTTGTAGGCACACTTGGTGCATCTTTTTGACTCTTTTGTACCCTTATTTGATTATAGTGGAGCTATTTCTTTAGTCTGGACAACCAGTGATTTTTACCCTTGCACTGAGGGATTTTCCACGTTAAAATATCGGTGTTCTTTATGCTCTTTTATTTTAATTAATTTGCTGCCATATATTTGTTGTTGCTCCTCACGGGTTCTTGCAAGTTGGGGGAATTTTATATCCGCTGCGTGTTACTTGTTATTGTGTTTCTGTGTTTATTCCCCATCAGAGTGGCATCAGAGCTCTTGGTTAAAGGGTTATTTGACTTGCTTGAAGGATGGAGGCAAATATGGGTATAAAGATGGTATGCTTGAATGGTACTAATTACCATTTGTGGAAGGGCAAGATGAAAGATTTGTTATTTGTGAAGAATATGCATCTTCCTATTTTTGGTTCTAAAAAGCCGGATACTAGATCTAAGGAAGATTGAGAATTTGAACATCAACAGGTATGTGGTTTTGTTAGGCAATATGTAGAAGATAATGTTTATAATCATATTGCTAATGAGACAAATGCAAAAACTATGTGGGATAAGATACAGACTGTGTTCGCCTCTAAATCAGGGAATAATAAATTATTCTTGCTGAATAGTTTCATAAGTTTGAAATATAAGGAGGGAACGTCTATTTCGGACCACTTGAGTGAATTTCAGGGGCTCCTTGATCAAATGTCTGGAATGGGTATCAAGTTTGATGATGAGCTATTGGGATTATTTTTACTGTTATCTTTACCAGAGTCTTGGGAGACATTTTGAGTTTCTATGACGAATTCAGCTCCTAATGGTGTTGTTTCTTTGGAAACGGCTAAGGGTGGTGTTTTGAATGAGGAGATGAGAAGGAAGGCACAGGGTTCTTCATCTCAATCTGAAGTTCTTGTCACTGAAAATAGGGGGAGAAGTCAGAAAAAAGAACCGAATGGTGGTAGAGAAAACAGCAGAAGCAAGTCCAAGTCTA
The DNA here is from genome assembly GCA_037974735.1 of Cicer chorassanicum. Taxonomy (NCBI): domain Eukaryota; kingdom Viridiplantae; phylum Streptophyta; class Magnoliopsida; order Fabales; family Fabaceae; genus Cicer; species Cicer chorassanicum. Next base: position 38,518,574 of record JBBPBP010000003.1, on the reverse strand, counting down.
GATACAAAAATGTGGAGTGTCATTATTGTCATAAAACAGGGCACATACAAAAGAACTGTTTTCTGTGGAAAAAGGAGAACAAAGGCAAGAAAGGTAAGCAGAAACAAAGTGGTCGTGATGATGATAGTGATGATGACCGTGTTACTACTGCTACTAGTAATGATCTTGTTATTCTCTGTGACTATGAGTCAATTAATCTTGTATCTGATGAGAGCATGTGGATAATTGATAGTGGTGCTACACTACATGTTACACCGAGGAAGGAGTTCTTCACATCTTATACTTTAGGTGATTTTGGAGGTTTGAAGATGGGTAATGATGGTGTATCTAAGGTAATCGGTGTTGGTGATGTATGCTTGGAAACCAACATGGGAATGCAATTGTTGCTTAAAGGAGTCAAACATGCTCCAGATGTTCGCTTCAATTTGATTTCTGTGCATATGCTTGATGAAAGTGGTTTTGATAATCATTTTGCTTCTGGAAAGTGGAAACTTAGTAAAGGTAACTTGGTTGTGGCTAGAGGGGAGAAAATTAGTAAACTGTATTGGACAAAAGCTTTAGTTGCAAAAGACAATGTGAATGCCGTGGATATGGAATCATCTTTGTGGCACCGAAGGCTTAGTCATATTAGTGAAAAGGGGTTAAATTGCTTAGCTAGAAAGGATATGCTTCCAGGATTGAAGAATGTAGATTTGGAGAAATGTTCTCATTGCATAATTGGTAAACAAACTAGAGTATCCTTCAAAAGGCATCCTCCCTCTAGAAAGTCAGAGTTGCTTCAGTTGGTGCATTCTGACGTCTGTGGCCCTTTAAAGGTAAAATCTTTTAGTGGTGCACTTTATTTTGTTACTTTTATTGATGACTGTTCCAGGAAACTATGGGTTTATGTTCTGAAGACAAAAGACCAAGTGTTGGAGAAATTCAAACAATTTCATGCTTTGGTTGAGAGGAAGACAAACAAGAAGTTGAAACGTGTTCGTACTGACAACGGTGGTGAGTATTGCAGACCCTTTGATGTCTATTGCAAACAGCAGGGTATAACACATGAAAAGACTCCTCCTAAAACTCCTCAGCATAATGGTTTAGCAAAGAGGATGAATCGGACACTTGTTGAGAGAGTGAGGTGTATGCTCTCTGAAGCTAAGTTGCCTAAACATTATTGGGGTGAGGCACTATACACGGCGGTGCATGTTATTAATCTTACTCCTACTGTCGCTTTGAATAGTGAGGTACCAAACAAGGTATGGTTTGGGAAGAATGTCAAGTATGATCACTTGAGAGTCTTTGGTTGCAAGGCTTTTGTGCATGTTCCGAAGGATGAAAGATCCAAGTTGGATGCAAAGTCAAAGCAATGTATCTTCATTGGTTATGGTGTGGATGAATTTGGCTACAAGTTATACGATCCTATAAACAAAAAGGTTATTAGAAGTCGTGATGTAGTGTTCATGGAAGACCAAACTATTGAAGACATTGATAAGGTGGAGAAGACTACACCTGAAAGAGATATCGTCTTATCTGATGGTGATCCAGTTCAGTCACATGTTCCTGATTTGGATACTACTGATGGTAATGATTAGAATGATGAGCCACATGATTGTGTTGATGATCATCGACTTAGAGATGAGGTAAATATTCCAACTAGTGAAGATCATGAGTTGTCACACGATGAGAATCTTAATGATGCTTCTGAATCATCTCTAACCCAACTCAGGAGGTCTAAGAGGCAGAGACAACCATCTACAAGGTATGTTTATGATGAGTATGTGAATTTGACTGATGAAGGGGAACCTGAGTGTTTTCGAGAGGCCATGGAGAGTGAAGAAAGTCAAAAGTGGTTGGATGCAATGCATGATGAGATGAAATCCTTGCATGATAATCACACTTATGATTTGGTGAAGTTGCCAAAAGGCAAAAGGGCTTTGGAAAACAGGTGGATCTATAGAGTGAAACTTGAGAGTAACTCAAAGTCTCCAAGGTATAAAGCCAGATTAGTGGTGAAAGGTTTCCGTCAAAGAAAGGGTGTTGATTTTAATGAGATTTTCTCACATGTGGTAAAAATGTCATCAATTAGAACCGTGTTGAGTTTGGCAGCTACTCTTGACTTAGAGGTAGAGCAAATGGATGTAAAAACGGCTTTCCTTCATGGTGATTTGGAGGAAGAGATTTACATGAAGCAACCTGATGGTTTTCTTGTTGAAGGCAAGGAAAACTATGTGTGTAGACTAAGAAATAGTCTATACGGTTTGAAGCAAGCTCCAAGACAGTGGTACAAAAAGTTTGAGTCTGTTATGTGTGACCAAGGATACATGAATACTACTTCTGACCATTGTGTGTTTGTTACAAAATTTTCTAACGATGATTTCATTATCCTGTTATTATATGTTGATGACATACTTATTGTTGGGAAAAATATTTCCAAGATTGACAAGTTAAAGAAGCAGTTGGGCGAGTCATTTGCCATGAAAGACATGGGAGCAGCTAAGCAGATTCTTGGCATAAGAATCATGCGTGACATAAAAGAGAAGAAACTTTGGATGTCACAAGAACACTATATTGAGAGAGTGTTGCAAAGGTTTCAAATGGAAAACTCTAAGGCTGTAAGTACTCCTCTTGCTGCTCATTTTAAGTTGAGTTCTAAACAAAATCCTTCTAGTGAAGATGAGAAAAGATACATGGAACGAGTTCCTTATGCTTCTGCTGTGGGTAGTTTGATGTATGCAATGGTGTGTACAAGACCAGATATTGCGCATGCTGTTGGTACAGTTAGTAGATTTTTTGTCAAATCCAGGTAAAGAGCATTGGAATGCTGTAAAATGTATTTTGAGGTATCTTCGTGGTACTACATGTATGAGGCTTTGTTTTGGAGGTTACAAACCTATTTTGATGGGGTACTCCGACTCAGATATGGCTGGAGATATTGACTCAAGAAAGTCAACCTTAGGCTACATGATTAAATTTGCAGATAGAGCTGTGGCTTGGCAGTCTAGATTACAGAAATGTGTAGCGTTGTCTACAACTGAGGCAGAGTTCATTGCCATTACCGAAGCATGCAAAGAGTTGATTTGGTTGAAGAATTTTTTGCAGGAGCTTGGGTTTATTCAGGATAAATATGTATTATTTGTCGATAGTCAAAGTGCTATTCATCTTGGTAAGAATTCGACGTTTCATAGCAGGTCCAAACACATTGATGTGAGGTATCATTGGATACGTGATGTTTTGGAAGCTAAGTTGTTGGAGTTGGATAAAGTTCATACTGATTATAATGGTTCTGATATGATGACTAAAACATTACCAAGAGGGAAATTTGAAACTTGTTGTGATATCGCCGGTTTGGCGATTATCTCCACATAGTTGTGAGAGGGAGATGTGTTGGGTATTGGGCTCCCTTCCTATGTGGAGAAAAGCCCAAATATTATAGTCCATGTGTCTCACTTATTTAAGTGGAGAGTGGTCTAATTAGGGTTGGAAGAGAGAGACTATTGAGAGAAAGGCAGCCACCAAAAGTGAAAAGAGAAGAGTAAACCCTATTCCCGTTTTTGTTAAATCAGTCTCAGAAAAACATTTTTGCGCATCCGTTAACCGTTGGATCGGCCTGAAATTTGGACAGTAGATTCGCAACATTTAGAGCTTCGTTTTCAACAGTCGGATCGGAGAAACGACGTCTGGAGAGGGAGAAATCAGGCTCTCACAGCAGCAGGTTTTTAGATGTTTTACTTCTTCTTGCTTTTCATTTGTAAGCTTTAGTGCTTTGTTATTTTGGCTGGTTGTAGGCACACTTGGTGCATCTTTTTGACTCTCTTGTACCCTTATTTGATTATAGTGGAGCTATTTCTTTGGTCTAAACAACCCGTGGTTTTTACCCTTGCATTGAGGGGTTTTCCACGTTAAAATATCGATGTTCTTTACGCTCTTTTATTTTGATTAATTTGCTGCCATATATTTGTTGTTGCTCCTCACGGGTTCTTGCAAGTTGGGGGAATTTTATATCCGCTGCGTGTTACTTGTTATTGTGTTTCTGTGTTTATTCCCCATCAGATTTTGAGGTGTCAAAATATGTCATGTGCTAGAAGTTAGTGATTGTAATATTTAAAAGAGATTTTGCTTGCAATTGTAATATCTCCTAGGATTTTGAAATCATTGCTCACAGGGAACTTAGCTATTGGGTTTCATATTGTCTTGGTGTAACCATTTGCCTTAATAACTTTGCTATATTATATTTTATATGCAAAATATATGGTTAAGTTTATGAAAGTTTATTAGTGATAAATTTTACAATCATTTCTCTCCATAATTTTGCACTATACACTTAATATCTAAATGTTAAATATGTTTGGAATAATTGGATGTGTCCAAGATCCAATCATTTATGTAATCAATTTTACGGTTAATAAAATATTAAATTTTATTATTATATTTACTGTTTTGTAAAAAAGTTAATTTGATAATTCCTTAATTAAAATTATAGACTTGTTATCGTGATAGAGATTATGATAATGAGAAAGAAATCTTTTATTATTTTAATCTAAATTACTTTTGATTGCATGATTATTATGAGTAAGACATCAATAATCTAGATCGATCAATATAAATTAGTG
>JBBPBP010000003.1:38494039-38508213 GCA_037974735.1 Cicer chorassanicum | reverse complement strand
GAGTGAAGAAGACATAAGAGAGCAAAAAAAAAAAAATAAAAAAAAATAAAACAAATTTAGATTTTTTTATTTTTGATTTGCTAGTATTTGTTATGATTGGTATTTGCTTTTGTTTTGAATTAGTGTATTCTTCTACAATTCATTCCATGTTTCAGAATACTTACTATTTTTTTTTAAAAAGAAAACCTTTTACTAGTATGAAAAAAGGTCTCTCTGGTTTGATTTTTTTCCCTCTCAATTTATAGGCTAAAATGATTTATTAGATAAAATTGAGCACTGGTTTATTGTTTATACATTAATTTAAAAATAAAGAATTTTAATTAAAATAGGAATAGACAAAAAAGTAATATGGTGAATGTCCAAGTGGTAGAAAGGAGAATTTCCTTTTTTCCCCTCATTTTAAACTTTTCGGGAAAAATACTCAATCATTCTATCATTTTCCTTTCTCCTTCTCGTAACCAGTCTGAAGGATAACCCCAGTATTACTGTTCACCTTATCTTCCAAATCATCTATTTTTCCTTCTCTTCCAAATCTTCCAAGACTATAAATTCACTATAGTCTCCCAAAGCTGCCTAGCAGCCTTGCATGCAGGAATCTGTCACTCCATCCTTGCGAATCAACTCAAATCAGTGAAGCAGGGATTCATCTTCAAGAGGAGTTCAAAGTTGCTTTGGACCAGAATCTTCTTCTTCTTTAGTGCCATTTCTGTGAGTTCTGTTACATTAACTTCTTTTAGCATGAGGGTTCTAGGAATTCATTCGCTGAATTCATTTACTTCTTATCAGAAACTAATTTGGGGGCATTACAGGTTAGAAGAACTTAGAGCTTGAGGAAATAAATTTTTTAGCATATAGGTGATTTGAAACTACACCAAAATGATTTTAAAATGTCATGCATGTTGTTTGTTTGATAATTGCATGATTGTTGTGTTCGAAATTTAGAAACTCTCAGGATTTCGAGTAAATAATTGTAGTTTAATGTGTGAATCCTGTTACTGAAGGCAAATGTGTGTGCCTTGGATGCTCTTTCACCCTCGCCTCTATAATTTTGCTTATGAGCGTCATTCTGTAACTTTTGTTTTTTGCCTCTGGTTGTTGTTTCAATTGAAGTAGCAATGTCAAATTACAAGGAAGGGGGTTTGAATTGTAATCTTGCCTATTTAAAATTTCCTGTTAAAAACTTAAGAAAACAACTCAAGAATGATCTTGGTTATAGAAACAGAAACGGAGAACGTTCTTGGTTTTAAAACAGAAAACGCAGAACGTTCTTGATTAGTTAAAATCACAGTTTTAGTTTCTCTATTTAATTTTGATAATAACAATAACTGAATGTAAATAGAGATAAGGAAGAAATACCACACAAGAATATATCCTGGTTCACCCAACGTGGGCTACGTCCAGTCCTCACAACTGTGAGATTTTCACTAAGTGTTCAAAGATAAAGGGAGAACAATCACAGTTAGAGATCAACCTTGATCTGTAACTATACTTCCTTTCCACCCAGAAAGGATTAATCAGATCACCTAACTAATCTGTTAGGATTTTGAAGTTAACTCTTTTAATCACACTCAAACTATAAACAATCCTTATAGTTATGAGTTTATACAATAATAATTTTGAAAGGTTTGTTTGAATCTAATTTTGCTCAACTCTTGTTTGAGAAAAGGATTCAGAACAGAGAAAGAACTCAGTAGAATAAAACTGGAAGCATGTATTTGGTTCAGCCTGATTTCTTTTGTGAATGAGATGACTTCAAGAATGCAAGTGAATATGATTTAATGAGAATACTTGGCACTTGAAGATCTGATTGATGCTTGCGAATTTGCCTTCCTTTTATAGATGTTTTGAGCAATTAATTCTGGTCAGAAAGAGCTGTTGGGAGTGCTCTGTTTTCCTTCTGACAGAAGCAAGGAATCTGTTGAAAATAGAGCTCCATGTATGTGACAGTTTTGGGCTTTCTGTTTTGGACCTTTTGCTTGATTTCAAACAGACTTGTTGCGTGCTATAATGACCCATAAAGCTTTGATAATATTTGATAATAATTGGGCTTCGATTTGGATGTTTAATTTGATCCAAAACTGTTTGGAAAGAAGTAAATATTTTTTTGCATAAATGAGAAGTCTTCTTCTGCAGAAACAGAGATTGTTCTTCTCAAAAACGGAGAACGTTGATTATAGGTGGAGAAAGATAATCAATCTTGTCTGATAGACTTTTGAATAATTTGAGGACTTATATTCAATCTTGAGTTTCAGTTTTGTTCAACTTTCTTGACATTTCCAGACTGGAGAAAGTTGCAGTCCGTTTTTTGATATGCTTAGATTCGTGATGAATTTTCTTAATGATCCGAGAATCGTTTTGAGTAAAAATGATTCCTTTCTATTCCTTGCCATGTACTGATGAAATTGGTATAAAGATTTCAAGCATAATCAATGTAGAAGTGTTGGAGAAAGATTAGTGAAGTGGCTGTAACGATCTTTCTTGATTCTGCTGATCTTTCTCTGTTTTATATAGTTTATGATCATGACTTATTTCTTTGCTTTGCTTGGTTCCTATCTTTAATAAAAACACTCAAGAGCACAGATTAAATTAACATAACATTTAGAATCATAATTAATATCTTTAATTAATCTTTTGTTTATTTTCATCAAAACTTAATTTGAGAGTTTGTCTTAACAATCTCCCCCTTTTTTATGATGACAAACATGTTAATTTAGATTTTAATTCTGATTCTAATTTTAATTTTGAAGAGGGTAAAAACTCCCCCTCAATTGATGCAATAGATGTTTTGAGTGATATAACTAATGCAATCAGTTTAATTTTAGCAATAAAGAATATTTCATTAATAATGCGCTTTGCTGAATTACAAAAAGTGAGATCCTGAATTTTAATTAGATCATAAACAGAATAAAAACTAAACTTAATTCTCCCCCTTTGTCATACAAAAAGGAAGGAGAAAAAGATCCCTATTTTGCTAAAGAATGAGAAGATCCTTCTGACGATTGAGACTTGGATGGTACAAGGACAGGCTCGGGAGCTGGAGCAGCGTGAAATGGAGGAGGAGGAGGTACACCGAGCTTGGGTGCAAGTGTATCCATGAGCCAGGATTACAGCTGAGTCTGTTGTGCCAAGAGGACTTGTAGAGTGGCCATTATTTCAAAGTTGGTTGGTTCCTTTGGAGGATTCATGATTGATGGGGGAATAGGAGTAGTGCTGGTTGATGGAGCAGAGACAGCTGGGAGAGAGGCAGGTAGTGGCTGAGGATTGGATTGATTGGATGAAGTAGCGTTGTTGGAAGGTTCGGAGGAAGCCAAAAATTGACTAATGCCAAAAATAGATGACGTGGTGGTTTGAGGAGAAATGTACGCTGGTGACATGGCAGAGACATTTTGGTGAGAAAGCAATGTTGTCATGGGGTCAAGTGGAGAACGAAGAAGCTGAGATACAGAGATGAAATCTGTGGATGAAATGGTGGATTGTTGGGGAAAACAGAGAATGTTGTTTTGTTAGGAGGAGGGGTAAGAGAACGTTCTCTGTTTGGAGGGGAACTTTCTTGAGCAGGATTAGAACATTCTGGGTTCTGTGGAGAAAGTTCTGGATTTTGTGAGGAACGTTCTGGGTATGAGGAGAACGTTCTGGGGTTTTATCAGTAGCCCTAGCTGGTGAAGGAGATGGTGATGTGGTGACTGTAACAGGAGCTTCCCGTCTGGTAGAACGTTTTCTTTTTAGGGTGGAAGGAAATGAATGAATGAGTGGGGCAGACTGTCGGGTTCTGGGTCGGTTGGTTTGTGGATATCGTGGCTGTGATTCAGGTGGGGGAGAAGGCTGTCTAGTGACGTTGATTTTCATATGGGACATGTTTTTGGTGGAAAATTTGGAGATTTTGATAAGAGATTTTTCATTTGTCAGGGGGATATGAAAATGATTAAAGACATTTGTAAGAATCATACCATAAGGAATAGTATTCTTCTTGTAGTCTTTGTTGGCAGCAGCGATCATGTGATGAAGTATCAGATGAGGAAGGTTGAGACGCTTGCAGTTGAGCAGGTGATATATGACCAGTGCGTCGTTTTCAGAGACATACTCATGGCTTCGACAGTGAGGAAGAAGAGTATGTTGACTCATGTTGTTGAAAATTTTAGGGAGAGGGCGCAGGAATGTTGACAGATACCTGGTGGTAGGGGTGGGCAAAGTTCAGTTCTAAACTAGAACCGTTTGAAAACTGAACCGAACCAGTTTTCAGTTTGAAAAAACTGAACCGAACCGGTTTTCAGTTCAAAAAACCTTACCGAACTGTTTTATAAACTAGTGAACCTGTTTATTATTTTGAACCGAACCAAACTGGTTTAATTTATTTTTTTATTCATATAAGTCAAATTTTACATAATTACCCCTAATTACTTTTAAAAAAGAAATTTGGTTCTAGTTTTTTTGAATTAAAAACCAGTTCGGTTCAGATTTTTGAACTGAAAACCGGTTCGGTTCGGTTCTAGCTTAAAAAAATCAGTTCAAAAACAGTTTGGTTATCAATTTTTATAAATCAGTTCAGTTCAAAAATAGTTCGGTTCAGTTCAGTTCAACAATTTGGTTCAGTTTTTGGTTTTTTTGAACACCCCTACCTGGTGGAATTCTCTTGAAATAGTTCTGAGAGAACTGCAGTCTCTTTAAGATTGAGAGCTGCATACCAGGATTTTCCAAAAACAGCAGGACCTTCAGTAGGGAGATCCAAGATTGAGGCCAAGATGTCAGGAGTTATTCTGATCTCAATTCCCTTGATAGTGGAAATGAACAGAGATTTTTCAGGGAATGTTTTGGCCTGACAGTAGAAGGCGCGAACAGCATCTGGATAGTGTGGTTCAGAAATTTGCAGAAATGCAGTCCAGCCTAGGGCATCAGTAAAATGTTTGACAGAGTTGCCATCGACTATGAGTTTGTCGAAGATGGAAACTCTACCAACACCAATGGGTCTTTGAGCCCATTTGTTTTTGAAAAGTTTGGTGGCAGTGGGAGGAATCAGAGGAGTGGTATTTGGCTTGGTCTTTTTGGAGGGTGGAGATGGTGGCATAGGAGAATCAGGGTCAGAGGAAGGTTCAGATGAAGGAGAGGAAGGAGTTCGAGGTGAAAGTGGTCGTTTGGTGGTTTTTGAAGGATCGTAAGACGGAGAACGTTCTTCGGGAGGTGAACGTTCTTGAGTTGGAGAGGGAGATTGTTGATGTTCATGAGAATATTCTCGAATGGGAGAGCGTGTTTGAGTATGGGAAGGAGAAGTAGTGGGAGAACGTTCTGAGTGAGGAGAACTTTCTTGAGAATGAGAAGAAAAATGGTGAGGGATAGGAGAACGTTCTTGAATTGGAGAACGTTCGGGAGTAGGGGTAAGATTTTTGTGAACAGTTGTAGCGGAAGGAGTGGGATAACGTTCTTGCATTGGGGTGGGAGAAGGTTTTGGGGTTGGGGAACGTTCTTGAGATGAGGAAGGGGAAAGACGAAATTTGTTTTTAGGTACAGTTGTTTTGAATCTCTGGCGAATGGGTAAGTTTGTTCTTGCCAGAAATTTTGAGGTTGAAATGGTGGTTTTGGTTTTTAGAGTACGGGTTTTAGGTTGAGTATATTTGGGGGAGGAGAAAAAATCAGTCATTGGTCTTTGTTTCTGGTTTGAAGGAATAGATTGAGAGGCTTCAGAAAATGATGATTTAGAGGAGGTTGGTATTGAGGTTTTTGATGTAGGAATAGGTTTTGTTGAAGGAGCAGGAGTATCAGATGATTCATCTGAGTCAGTGTCTGAGATGATGAAGTAGGTAGGTTTAGTGATTGGTGTCCTTGAGGTCCCAATTCCTGCCAGAATTCTCATTGAGCGCCTTTTAGGTGCTGGAGGATTAACAAATTTTTGTGGTGGTGGTTTGGGTTTGGAAAATGATGTTCTTAAATGAGGAGGAACTTGAGTAAAATTTGGGGTTTGACAGGAATGGAGAGGAGGAAAAACAGAGGATACAGGTTCAGGAATGGAGGTGTTAGGGTTGGATTCAGGAGACGAAGACAGATAATCAGAAAAAGAGGAATCTGATGAGTGTTTTGGAAGAGTTGGCCTGGGTGGAGGTGAAGGTGAACGATTGTAAACTGGTGAGAAGGATGATGATGGTGATGGAGTTTCAGTGCTTGCATTTTTGTGAGCAGATTGCTTGGTTCGAGCCATTTTTGATGCTGAGAAAGAGATTGAAAATGACGTTGGAGGAAGATGATATTTTGAGGGAATGAAAACTGTTTCAAATGAGATGAACAGTTGTGATAACTGCAATTTGCTTTTGCAGTTTTTTCAAGAGAGAGACAGTAATGATGATGAACCTAGGGAAGTGACAAGTGTTTGGGGAAAGGGATGATTTTGACGGCTGAACAGTGTCTTTTGAAAGGCTTGATGCACGCGCATTTAATGCTGAGACATGTCTTGCCTGCGCATGAGGAAGATGATGTCTGGGAAGAGGATTTGAAAAACGGAAAAAGATGTTTATAAAACGGAGATTGATAAACGTTCTCCGTTTTCTGCAGAAGCAGTTTTAACTAGATTTTTCAGGATTTTTCAAAATTTTCAGTTTTTCTTTGATTGAATTAAAACTTTCCTCGACTAAGGGCTTCGTAAAAATATCAGCAAGCTGATTTTGAGTATCAACAAAAATTAATTCAATGTCCTTTTTATTAACATGATCGCGAATAAAGTGATGTTTTATTTCAATATGTTTTGAACGAGAATGCTGAATTGGATTTTTTGACAGATTGATTGCACTAGTATTATCACAGTAAATTGGAATACTAGAGTAACTTACAGAAAAGTCTTCAAGTTGATTTTTAATCCAGATGACTTGTGAGCAACAACTTGCGGCTGATACGTATTCAGCTTCAGTGGTTGATAAGGCTATAGTAATTTGTTTTCTGCAAGACCAACTTATCAAAGCATCACCCAGAAATTGACATGCTCCACTGGTGCTTTTTCTTTCAGTTTTATCTCCAGCATAATCAGCGTCAGAATATGCTACAAGATCAAAATGAGAACCTTTTCTATACCAAAGGCCAAGATCAGTAGTTCCAACAAGATATCTAAAAATTCGTTTTACAACAGTTAAATGAGATTCTTTTGGCGCGGATTGAAATCTAGCGCATAATCCTACTGCAAACACAATATCTGGCCTGCTAGCAGTTAAATATAGCAAGGAACCGATCATGCCTCTATATTCTTTCTCAGAAACAAATTTTCCATGTTCATCTTTGTCTAATGAAGAGGATGGATGCATAGGAGTAGACATAATTTTTGCTTCATTCATTTTGTACTTGGTTAACAAATCCTTAATGTATTTTTCTTGACAAATAAAAATACCATTTTCATGTTGTTTAATTTGTAATCCAAGAAAATATCTTAATTCTCCCATCATGCTCATTTCGAATTCACTTTGCATGAGTTTTGAGAAACCATCACACATTTTTTCATTAGTTGATCCAAAGATAATATCATCAACATACACTTGTACAATGAGTAAATCATTTTTATCAATTTTCTTAAAAAGTGTAGTGTCAATTTTTCCTCTGGAAAAACCATTATTGATTAAGAATGAACTTAACCTATCATACCAAGCTCTTGGTGCTTGTTTTAAGCCATACAGAGCTTTTGTGAGTTTGAAAACATGATTTGGTTTTGATTGATCTTCAAAACCAGGAGGTTGTTTCACATAAACTTGTTCATTTAAAAAGCCGTTTAAAAATGCACTTTTAACATCCATTTGAAATAATTTAATAAGTTTGTGAGATGCATATGCAAGAAGTATACGAATAGCTTCTAACCTTGCAACAGGAGCAAAAGTTTCATCATAGTCTATACCTTCTTGTTGATTGTAACCTTGAGCAACCAATCTTGCTTTGTTTCTTACAACCTTACCTTCTTCATCTAATTTGTTTCTGAAGACCCAGCGTGTACCAATAACTATTTGATCTTGAGGATTTGGTACCAAGGTCCAGACTTCATTTTTATCGAACTGCTGCAGTTCTTCCTTCATGGCTTCAATCCAAGATTGATCAACTATGGCTTCTTTAATTGATTTTGGTTCAACTTGAGAAATCATTGCCATGTTGTTTTCATCATTCTTGAATGATTTCCTAGTTCGAATTCCATCTGCTGTATCCCCAATGATGTGAGTTTGAGGATGATCTCCTATTGTTCTCCAGCTTTTAGGTGGAGAATGATACGGAGATTGTTTATCGATCTCCGTTTCCTGTATATCAGTTTTCTGTTGTGTGTCTGGCAATTCTTCATCCTCATTTGATTTTTCAAGTATTAAATCATCAAATTCATCAAATAAAATATGCATGCTGATTTCAACAATTTTATTTCTTAGATTAAAAACTCTATAACCTTTAGAGTCGGTTGAATAACCCAAAAAGATAGCTTTATCTGATTTCGAATCAAATTTTCCAAGAACATCTTTGTTGTTTAGAATATAACAGTAACACCCAAAAATATGGAAGTATGAAATGTTTGGTTTTCTGTTTTTCCAGATTTCATATGGAGTTTTGTTTATGATTTTTCTAATGGATACACGATTTAGAATATAGCATGATGTATTGACGGATTCAGCCCAAATTTATTTTTCAACATTTGATTCTTCCAGGATTGTTCTTGCCATTGCTTGTAAGGTTCTATTTTTTCTTTCAACAACTCCATTTTGTTGTGGAGTTCTTGCACAAGACAAATTATGAGAAATGCCAAGTTCATCAAGAAAGTTCTTGAAAGGGGCATTTATGAATTCTCCTCCATGATCACTTCTTATAGAGATGATGCTGGATTCTTTTTCATTTTGTACCTTTTTACAAAAGATTTTAAAAGCTTCAAAGGCATCATCTTTTTGTTTTAAAAATAGTACCCAAGTGTATCGAGAAAAATCATCAACAATAACAAAACCATATTTCATTCCTCCTAAACTGGTTGTTTTGACAGGAGCAAATAAGTCTATGTGAAGTAATTCAAGAGTTCTGTTTGTGGAAATAAAATCTTTTGAATGAAAGCTGCTTTTAACTTGCTTTCCTTTTACACAAGCTTCACATATTCTGTCTTTTTCAAAATTCAGTTTTGGTAGACCTCTGACAAGTTCTAATTTTGAAATTTTCGAAATGGTTTTCATGCTGACATGCCCTGCCCTTTTATGCCAGATCCATTTATCTTTATCAATAGATATGAAGCAGGATTCATCAGGCAGTTCTTCAAGATATAATACATAGAGATTTTTCTTTCTGGTTCCAGAAAATAGTTTTTCACCTGATGTTGTTTTTATGATTTCATATATGTTGGGTTTGAAAATAACTTCACAGCCATTGTCACAGAGTTGACTTATGCTTAAGAGATTATGTTTTAGACCTTCAACATATTGAACATCAGTTATTTGAGCAGAGTTTTTCTTACCAATTGTCCCTTTACCTTTGATTCGAGCTTGATTGTCGTTTCCAAAAGTAACAGACCCTCCATCTTTCTTGACAAAGGACATGAAGCAATTTTTATCACCCGTCATGTGTCTTAAACAGCCACTGTCCAAAAACCATGGCTTTTTCTTGACACCTTGAGAACCAACCTGCAGTTTTGGTTTTATTAACTTTTGGTACCCATTCTGTCTTGGGTCCTTGTGGATTAGTTCTGAATTTTTTTCTGATATTATAGCATGTAGATTCAGAATGTCCAATTTTAGAGCATGAAGAACATTTAATTATTTGTTTATGAAAAGATTTTCTAACTGGTTTTGACAGATTTTCAGAACTTTCTCCGTTTTCTGTTTTATCTGGAGAACGTTCTTGGTTTTTTTGAAAAACTGTTTTTCTTTCAGATTGTTCTTTTCTCTGTTTGCTCTTGATTTTCTCAACTCTTTTCTTAAAATAACACGCAAATTCAAGGTGTCCAATTTTACTGCAATATGAACATTTGATCTTGCATTTATTTTCTCTTCTTTCTGGAATAAATTTTTTTCATACATTTTGGTTTTCTGAGTTTGATTAAAACCAAGACCAGCTTTATCAAATATTCCAACTTGAGATCCCATGATTTTTTGAAATGTTCTAGTAGCTTTAATAAAGTTTAACAGATCATTTTTCAAAAGTTGAACTTCAGATTTAAGGAGAACGTTCTCCTTTTGAAGTGCAGAATGTTCTTGACTTTCTTGATTTTCTGTGTGAAAGTTTTTGGTTTGAGATTCTTTCAGATTTTGAATGATTTCCTTCAGCTTATTATTCAGAACCTGAGTTTTTTCTTTTTCTTCCTTTTCTTTATAAATTTTTTCTTTTAAGGAACTACATTTTTGTATGAGTAAGTTTGAATCATTTAATAAGTTGTCAAATTCTTTTTCCATTTGTTCACACAAAATGCAGGATTCAGAATTTGTTACCTCATTTTCTTCAGTGTTTGCCATTAAGCATATGTTGGCTTCTTCATCTTCTTCCTCATCAGATTCATCTGAGTTATCCCATGTGGCCATCATTGATTTCTTTTTGAAAGGAAATCTGTTTGGTGTTCTTTTGTTTAGAGGACACTCAGATTTGTAATGTCCCAGCTTATTACATCCAAAGCATGTAATTTGACTTTTATCATGTTCTGTCTTAGGATTTTCTTTTCTGTTTGGGAATCCCTTCTTCATTTGATCTCTTCTTCTCATTATTCTTTGAATTCTTTTAGTGAGAAAAGCTATTTCTTCATCAGCCTCTTCTTGAGTTTTTTCTTCTGGTTCTTCCTCTGTTTGGTCAAACGTGCTTTCTTGAGATGTTTTTAAAGCTATTGTTTTTCCTTTCTTGACAGGTTTATCTTCTTGTAATAATACCTCATGTGCTTTTAAGGATCCAATTAGCTCTTCTAGTGCCAGTACTTCAAGGTTCTTGGCTTGGCTTATGGCTGTTACCATTGGTCTCCATATGACTGGAAGACATCTCATGATCTTTCTTACTCTATCTTGTACTGAGTAAGCCTTTTCTAAGGATCGCATTTCATTCACTATAGTTGTGAACCTTGAATACATTTCATCAATGGTTTCTCCTTCATTCATTTCGAACAGCTCAAATTTTCTTATGCCGATGTCTATTCTTGTTTCTTTGACATGGTTTGTTCCTTCATGATGAATTTGTAGTGTATCCCAGATTTCTTTAGCAGTTGTGCATTCATCGACTCTTTCACTTTCTTCCCTGCTCAAAGCGCACGATAAGAATAATTGAGCTTTAGAGTTTAAGAGTACCTTAGTTTTGTCTTCAGATGTCCAGTCGACTTCTTCCTTTTTGGCAGAGTTTGAATCATTTTGATCAACTCTTGGAATGAAATCTCCATCTGTAATGATGCGCCACATTCCTGTGTCTTGAGACTTTAGAAACAACTGCATCTTGTTTTTCCAAAAGTAGTAATCAGTTCCATCAAAGTATGGTGGCCTGTTTGAGGATCCTCCTTCAACAATGTATTTTGCTTTTGACATTTTTTCTTCTTGATCTTTTTCTCTAGCACTTGGTTAAAGTGTTTTTTCTAGAGACCTTGCTCTGATGCCAATTGAAGTAGCAATGTCAAGTTACAAGGAAAGGGGTTTGAATTGTAATCTTGCCTATTTAAAATTTCCTGTTAAAAACTTAAGAAAACAACTCAAGAATGATCTTGGTTATAAAAACAGAAACGGAGAACGTTCTTGGTTTTAAAACAGAAAACGCAGAACGTTCTTGATTAGTTAAAATCACAGTTTTAGTTTCTCTATTTAATTTTGATAATAACAATAACTGAATGTAAATAGAGATAAGGAAGAAATACCACACAAGAATATATCCTGGTTCACCCAACGTGGGCTACGTCCAGTCCTCACAACTGTGAGATTTTCACTAAGTGTTCAAAGATAAAGGGAGAACAATCACAGTTAGAGATCAACCTTGATCTGTAACTATACTTCCTTTCCACCCAGAAAGGATTAATCAGATCACCTAACTAATCTGTTAGGATTTTGAAGTTAACTCTTTTAATCACACTCAAACTATAAACAATCCTTATAGTTATGAGTTTATACAATAATAATTTTGAAAGGTTTGTTTGAATCTAATTTTGCTCAACTCTTGTTTGAGAAAAGGATTCAGAACAGAGAAAGAACTCAGTAGAATAAAACTGGAAGTATGTATTTGGTTCAGCCTGATTTCTTTTGTGAATGAGATGACTTCAAGAATGCAAGTGAATATGATTTAATGAGAATACTTGGCACTTGAAGATCTGATTGATGCTTGCGAATTTGCCTTCCTTTTATAGATGTTTTGAGCAATTAATTCTGGTCAGAAAGAGCTGTTGGGAGTGCTCTGTTTTCCTTCTGACAGAAGCAAGGAATCTGTTGAAAATAGAGCTCCATGTATGTGACAGTTTTGGGCTTTCTGTTTTGGGCCTTTTGCTTGATTTCAAACAGACTTGTTGCGTGCTATAATGACCCATAAAGCTTTGATAATATTTGATAATAATTGGGCTTCGATTTGGATGTTTAATTTGATCCAAAACTGTTTGGAAAGGAGTAAATATTTTTCTGCAGAAATGAGAAGTCTTCTTCTGCAGAAACAGAGATTGTTCTTCTCAAAAACGGAGAACGTTGATTATAGGTGGAGAAAGATAATCAATCTTGTCTGATAGACTTTTGAATAATTTGAGGACTTATATTCAATCTTGAGTTTCAGTTTTGTTCAACTTTCTTGACATTTCCAGACTGGAGAAAGTTGCAGTCCGTTTTTTGATATGCTTAGATTCGTGATGAATTTTCTTAATGATCCGAGAATCGTTTTGAGTAAAAATGATTCCTATCTGTTCCTTGCCATGTACTGATGAAATTGGTATAAAGATTTCAAGCATAATCAATGTAGAATTGTTGGAGAAAGATTAGTGAAGTGGCTGTAACGATCTTTCTTGATTCTGCTGATCTTTATCTGTTTTGTATAGTTTATGATCATGACTTATTTCTTTGCTTTGCTTGGTTCCTATTTTTAATAAAAACACTCAAGAGCACAGATTAAATTAACATAACATTTAGAATCATAATTAATATCTTTAATTAATCTTTTGTTTATTTTCATCAAAACTTAATTTGAGAGTTTGTCTTAACATCAATAACCTAAGTATTTTTTGAAGGTGCACAAACACGAGAAGGGAGTTGAATTGTATTCGCGTGATTTTAAAATTCTTTTCTTAATTTTAATTCTGATTTGGTGACTTAACTGTTTCGACTAATCAGAGGTTGCAGTAAACATAAGAATTTTTCCATTAATTCCAAAACTTGAATTACAACAGCACTTGATCCTCCAAGTCAATCTTCTCAAAACAACCTGAATTTACAGACTTTTTGAGGCAAACCACACATTGACCCTACAAGTCAAGTATTCTCTACACAACTTGAAACTTACATATTGTTAGAGGCAAATTATCCACTTGACCCTACAAGTCAAATCTTCTTAACACAACCTAAGATCCATAGATTGCTTGAGGCACACTAAAGCCACTATCGGGTTGGGTTACAATGAGTTGGAAATTGGTTTGGTTTTGCTTTTTCTAAGCATATTTTGAGTTAGGCTTGACTTTCTAAGGTTCCTAGTGGAGTCGTCAGCTATCGCGACCTAAAATTTTGGGTGTTTCTTAAATTCAATGTAGTTACCACCAAAATTTATTTTAAAATAGGAAAAACATTGGGAAACCATTAAAAGTAGAAAAATGATATTTGAAATCAAATTTTGTATTCAGGAGTCGATTATATGTAAGGAAGGTATTACCACCCTACAATATCTGTCAAAAACAGTTACTTATAATTAATTGTGCAAAATATGTTAACTTAAATATATTTATTTTTCCTTATTATAAAAATGCGAATATAAATTAGTTTTTATGAATGCGATTTTGAAATAAAAGTGTGCTTACGTATCTTCTACTGCGTGGAGAAAGCTAAACTATGTAGTTCTTGGCAAATCCATCTCAAACATTATAGAGGTCATGTTCTATTCTTAAAAATTGGGTACTTAATAAAAAGAAAGTACAATTTTAATAATTAAAAAAGGTGTAAATAAATTTTAGTCTCTATAAAATTTAATTTTAGTCCTTATAAACAAATTATCAATTTTTTAGTCTCTAATTTTTTTTTTTACTTTTAGTTGCTATTTTGAAAAGTGTTTCTATA
>JBBPBP010000003.1:38444811-38493973 GCA_037974735.1 Cicer chorassanicum | reverse complement strand
AAAGATTTTTTTAGCCTAGAAAAAAGTCTCTAAAATCAAAATAGAGACTAAAAGTGAATAATTTTTTTTTTTGTGACTAAACTTAAAATTACGTAATTTTGTATTATTGAAAATATATTTAACCTAAAAAAGATTCACCCTTATATTGTAAACATAAAAAAGTTTGGGCTTTTACCTATTGGGGGTCCATATTTAGGGTCTAAACTTAAAATGTCGTATTTTCATAGGGATTGAAAATATATTTAACCAAAAAAAAAATTCACCTTTATAGTAAAATATAAAATTATTTGAGGCCCTTACCAATTGGGGCTTGTGCTATTGAGCTGCTTGCACACCCCAATAGCCGAATGTGGTTCTTGGATAGAAAATGCACGTGTGTTGGTTGCATGTAAGAAAATGAGTTTTGTTGCGATAAAATTGTTTAACAAAAAATTATTGTTGGTTTGGTTAAGAAGGTTTAATATCACCAAGTTGTCATAGCTCAGACGCCTTAAATTATGACTAACAAGATGTCGCATATCTTTCAATCTTATTTTATTAAAAAGATAATTATTATTTTAGAGTTTAAGATCACCAAGTTGTCACAAGTCAGATATCTTAAATTAAGACTAACAAAATGTTACATCTCAGTCAATCTTATTTTATTAAAATATTATTATTATTTTGGAGTTTAAGGCCACTAAGTTGTCGCAACTCAGATGTCTTAAAAACTAATATTGGCAAAATATAACATCTCAACCAATCTTTTTATCCAAATAGATTTTAAATAAAATTGATTTTTATTTTATTAAAAATAATAATAATAAACCTAAAAATGAACTTAAATGCATATATAATTTCGTTAGCTTTTGATGTAGGTTGTATAACAATTATTATAACACAAAAGAATAAAACTAAAAAATTTAAATAAACTTAAAAAAACTAAAACTTGATGAATCAAAAGCCAAACTGTCTTAATTAGAACATCCCATATTTTTTATAAAACAAAAAAAAAATGAAAAAAAAGGTAAATGTGTTAAATAAAACAAAAATTTAGATTTAAGATATCTCTAACCCAAAAGTCTAAACTATTTAGTTTGGAAAGATTTTATTTTATTTATTTTTATTTGTTTGCTATAATTTTGTTTTATTTTTTGTTGTTGTTAAATGTATGTGAACAATCATGTGAAAATGGGTTTAATTATTGGACTAAAATTATAAATTTCACTTTAATTCTTTTTTTTGGACTGTTTTAGGAAAATAATAGTTATGGCAAATATTAAAATTAAATGTATTATGACTTATTTTTAGCATTTTTTAATTGATCGGACAAAATTGAGGTTCGACAAAAATATGCTACAACAGTACAAAGTCAACTATGAGTAGCATCTTTACAAAATCCTTTCAAGATTAGAAGGTTTAAACATAAAAGGATGATCAAAAGAAAATAATGTTGCAATGATCAATCATCAACAAAAATGCAAGTATAGGTGCACCTTGCATCTGTATAATGCATAACAAAGATTGTACCTTAATACCACATCATTCCAAGTTGTATACTATGTCATCATTGCCACACCAAAGGGCACTACTCAAAATTGAAGATGTTTTTGGTTATTTTACATACTACAACATCAAAGAATGATCATGATATGTACATTCTTGCTTATATTGAACCATCTCAAATATACTAAATAGACAAGATATAATATGTGCAAACACCAAGACAAATTGAGGAAATCATTGCTTCAAAAGTTTTTCTTTGATAAGAGCTCAACAACTTAAGTTTTGATACTCCAAGAATGTCCCATGACTTGAAGAGAACATTCTTATCATTTTTTCTAGAGCTGTCAATTTCACAAGCCCACTAATTATTGGACCCAACCCACATGTTGTAGGGGCAAAAAATTTCATAGTTTAAAAGGCCCCAAAAAAGAAAAACCCACAAAACCAAAAAGCCTCTAAAATTTTGTGGGCTTAGGTGGGCCTATGGCCCACTTTTTTAAAAAAAAACCGATATTTTTTTGAAAAAAATTACGAAAATTTTGTTTCAATAAAAAATTTTCAATTTTTTTCTCGAAATTTTTTTGATTTTGCTCACAAAATTTTGAGAAAAAAATGATTTAAAAATTTTTCAGAGAAATTTTTTTTTTAGATTTTTTGAGAAATTTACTGGTTATCTCTTTGAGAAAAATAAATATCGAAAAAAATTTCAAAAAAAATATCTCAATTAACAAAATATTGGGCCTATGAGCTCCTTGAGCCCCTCACTTAAACCAACAAAAAGTAATGAAATAATGGCCTGGAGCCTTGAAAAATGTATTTCAATAGGGGCCTAATATTATGGGTTTAGTATGAGATTTTTGAGAGGGGGCTTAAGACTTTGGGGCTTTATTGACAGCTTTAATTCTTTCCACTTGCAAGTCACTAAAAGAAAAATGTAGTCCAAGCAAGTACAAAAGGTAGCTGGCACCTTTTGCAATTTCCAAAGTTGCTACAATAATGGTTTTAGAGATGGCACAATCCAATGTTTTCAAGACAACCACTTCTCACAAAAAACAAGAGAACGTAATGTTATGCTCATTTTAAAGAGAACATTCTCATTGTTCTCCCATTTGCAAAACACAAAAAGAGAAAAACAAGTACATATGTTAGCCAACACTTTTCTCCTTCCCTACGTATCTACAAAATTTGACTTAGAGGTGACATAAGTTGATGAATTCGCACCACCAATCTTTCACGAAAAGCAGAAGAACATTTTTCTCATGAAGAAAGCGTTGTCCTTGTTTTGCACTAAACGTGAGGACAACTCATCAAAGGGATTGCTTTTGTATAGATTGGTGTGCCCAACAACTTTATTTTTCTATAGCAATCTAAAGGTCTCCTAATCTATAAATAGGAGTGGTTGTTGCACTTGAAGAGCAAGAGTTTAAGTCAAGAAACACCATTCACTTGTTTTTGTATACAAATTATCAAAACTCTTATTTTATCATACACACTTCAACTCTTGAACCCAACTTCGTGACTTATATTACTAAGTCTATTTAAGAACATTTTCTACAAGGGAAGATTCTTTAACAACTTGTTTGTCTTTCAAATTCATTTTTGAGAAAGGTATTTTAAGTGCAAAATTAATTTTTAAAAGGGTCACACTTTAAATCCCTTTTTTTGACTGTTTATTCCACTTCAATTGCCATCAAAGCATTGCCTTTAAGGTTTGAACACTTAACAGTGTAAGAGGAAAAGATTCAGAAAGAAGTGATGTCAAAAAACGACATAGTTTATACCTAAAGGAAAACTTCTAAAAAAGAGAAAGATGGTTGAAGCAAAATCAACTCAAAATCCTCCAAACAAAAATAAAGATTCTTTGTCATAACTAGAAGAGAAAGAAACCCACATGTGTCTAAATGCAAGTTTTGAAACGAATGAGCTAACCATTTCTAAACCTTGTTCTTCATGTAAATATTTGGAAGTTGAATTTGATAGTCTCCTAAATGACTTAAACACTTTATCTCAAAAGTGTATATTTCTAAAAAATCAACTTACAACTAAATATAATTGAATGACTTTCTAACTATGATAATCCAAATTTACAATTTATAGACCATAATCTGAGATATTGCAATGGAACTCGCCTAACCATCACCAAAATGGAAAAATATGTTCTTAAAGGAAATGTTCTATCTAGAAGGAATATTGGAACAAAGGTTTATATACCTAAATTGCCATTGACATATTCAGATCTCAAAATTCCATTCAAATCTCAACAAAGATAATTTCCATTGATCATATGTTTTTCAATGACTATTAAAGGATAATCCCTGAAGCATGTAGAAGCTTATCTACCACAACTAACATTCTCCCATGGACAACTACATGTTGCAATTTCAAAAGTGACATCAAAATAGGGTTTGAAGATATTGATAGTTGATGATGAAGGTCAAGATTCAAATAGTACATTAAATGTAGTTTATAAAAAAGTCTTTTAAAGTATAAAATAGTTTTTTTTGGTAAAGATGGTGTTTATGTTTTTTTTTTCTTGTCAACAAAATCGAGTTTATGTTAAACGTTTGTTGTGTTTTTTTTTTTCTCTTCTAATTATGTTTTAAACAAATCATGTTATAATATCGATATATTTTCATGGATCCGACTTCTCTAAAGTGACTAACTCACTTTAGAGAGTAAAATAGATAATTTCAACTAATCAATAACAAATCAAAAGTAGATATTGTAGGTATATCATAATCAATCATAAATTGATTAGAATAATTACTCTTGATTTTTTCACTTTACACTTTATTTACTATAGATGATCTAAATCTTTAATATCTATCTTCTGTCAATCATGTGCTCAACACCCAAGTGTATGCTAAAATATCCTAAATAACAAATTCATTGGATATGGGCAGAAAACTTTATAACCGTTGGTTTATTTGAAAAAAAGTAATAGTTATTAATGAACTTTTTAAAAGGTAATATATCATTAACCGTGAAAAGGAAGGCAATAACTATTTATTAAGTACTAAATACTAAAAAAAAACAAATTTTCTATTTGGTTACAAAAATTAAAATTAAGAAAAAATTTATTTTGTATACATAAAAGAATCAAATTTAGTAAAATTGGAAAAAAAAATATAATTAAATATTTTAATTAATTTTATATTCAGAAAATAATCAAATTAATGTACAGTAAAATTTTTAAACAAAAATAAAGTGCAAACGTATCACATAATTAATTTGACATCTCAACTACGTTAAAACCTCAAGTCCTATCATTTGCGGTACTATAAAATATTATTAAAAATAAAATAGAATAGAAAAATACAAAATTCTTGGGAGACTATACCAAAACTCAAAAAACAATTCGAAGAGATACAAACTATTGACCCGCTAAAATCAGAAAACATATAGGAATAAAACTATGGTGAAGGAAAAAAGAATGCAATAAACATCTATAGAAAGACCAATCCTATTTCTATTAAAAACATTTAAAATATTAGAAGAAAAATGATCCCACTAATAAGGATTAATATTCTGAAACTCCAAACTAACAATCATGTTAGCACATTGATTACATTCTAAAAAAATATGAGAGATAATAAATCTCATTTTTTTTTTAATCTTAGAAGAGATGGTAAATTCCACCATAATTAATTCACAGAACTGTGAGGTCCTATATTCGAACTTGGAACAAGACATCAAACCTAACAATATCGGCATTTGTCAGTTGAGTTATGACATATGGAC
Source organism: Cicer chorassanicum (assembly GCA_037974735.1). NCBI lineage: Eukaryota > Viridiplantae > Streptophyta > Magnoliopsida > Fabales > Fabaceae > Cicer > Cicer chorassanicum. The sequence continues at coordinate 38,488,747 of JBBPBP010000003.1, read as the reverse complement.
CATCTCAACGTAGGCAATTAAACCATCTATTTCTAATTGACCAAACAACAAGACTATGATTCTTGAAAGCTAGATTTGCCAATTGAGATTCAGACTCAATTTATAAAAAATGCTACCTATTCTTGTACATTGTTTCAATAACAACCATAATCGCCATAAGCTCTGCATCCAACACAATTGTAATCTCAAATTCACATCGAAATAACCTAAAGAAATGACAGAGTTGTCCCTAAATATACCTCTATAAACGGGACCATAACATCTAATAGCAGCTCCTTTAGTATTACATTTAATCCACTAATTTTTGGAAGGATGCCAAATAACTTTCTTGATGATAGTAGTCTTAGGAGGATTAGTTTTAACCTGGAAAGACTTGAGAATTTGAAATTCTTATATATAATTGGAGACTGTACTAAAAGTGTGGTTGCTGGATAAATATGCATTGACAATAGTTATATTGACAACAATGTGAAAAGCAAGACTTTTGATTTCAAAACGGACTTGATTCCTGCAATATCAAATAATGTCAATTGTAAAGATGATGCCAGGTAAGATAAAATCTCTGTATTGATGAGACCAACTTCTGTCACACATGACAAAAAGATGTTGAACCGTAGTAGTATCAATTTGAAAATGCAAAAATAGAGTTTAACCAAAACCAAGTCTAAGTAGCAAATGAGCAAAATAAAAAAAATTTAATAACCACGACAGACTATATTATTACCGGTAAACATCTCGTTATGCAACAATCTTCAAAATCTAAGAGTTGGAAGTAGATGTGGCAAAAATTTGAAATAAAAATTTCTTTGACAGAATTTTTTGAAAGAAAGATAACCATAATTAAATATATTAATTAATTATTAAGCATTGAAGTTATCATCAAAACACAATAGATGATTTCACCTTTACAACCATAATCAAGGTCATCAAAGTCATTTTTTTCCCATAAACAACCATCATTATTGACCGTGACTTTCCCAAAACACCCCTTTTCCGTTTTTTTAGCTTTGCATGCATGCCATTGTTGTCACAGCGCACTCTCACTGTAATCCTTGTCCTTCTAAAACTATAAATCCATAATAAACAAATAAAATAACTGAATATTAACTAATTACATTAATATTTAATTAATAAAATTAAGGAAAATACATTAAAGCATGTAGACGCCGGCGTTTGACCGTTAAACCTAACAAACAAAACAAAAATCCCAAACCCGAAGAAGCAAAAGAGGGTTCACAAATTTCGTGTGCTACACCGGTGACTCTATCATCTCTCTCTATCTCTCTCTCTCTCTCTCTCTCTCTCTCTTCTAATTTCTAACCGTTTTCGACCTGAGAACTGTATAGCGAAACGGCGACGACGGTGCCGGCGAAGGCCAGGACGACGTCGTTCGCCGGAGAACAAAAAAAAATCAAATTAACAATTATTATTAAATAGTTAATTAATAGTTTGAAGAATTTTCATTGGATCTGCTGAAGTGAAAGAGAGAGAGAAGAGAAGATGATGATATCGAGGGGATTGTTCGGGTGGTCCCCGCCGCATGTACAACCGCTAACGCCGGTATCGGAGGTATCGGAGCCACCGGAATCTCCATCGCCGTACTTAGACCTCGGCGCTGAGACCTCCGCGTCGCAACAGATGGAGGAGGAAGAGGAAATGGAGGAGCAGGAGGAAATGGAGCCGCCGCCTGCCGCGGTTCCTTTCTCGAAGCTATTCGCGTGTGCCGACCGGTTTGATTGGTTTCTTATGGCGGTTGGTTCCGTCGCTGCCGCGGCTCATGGAACCGCGCTTGTTGTTTACTTGCATTACTTCGCGAAGATTATTCATGTGTTGCGGATGGATACTCAGCCAGCTTCTTCGCAGGAGAGGTTTGACAAGTTCACTGAGGTTAGATTTTGGAATTTCTAGGCGTAGAACCCTAGTTATTGCTTTCGATTTTGATTTTTGGTTTACATTGTGCTTTGATGTTGAGATATAATCTTTGTAGAACAGACACCTTGATTATATTCAATTAATTAGTTTTCAAAAATTATTATCGGTGTTGATGTGTCAGTGTTGTGTCCGGTGTTTGTGTTAGTATCCGTGTATCATAGGATGTAATTGATACTTGAATTTGGAAATTTTGTTTGTTGAAATTATGGACTAGGTTTGTAGTGGTTAGTCTTGGTGATGTGATGAAGCTTGTAAGGATAGCTTGTAGACGTAGGTTGTAGTTTCTGATAGTTTGATTCATCTCACTTGGCGAGCAAGTAATTTGGGAAGTTATAATTATGGTTTAAATATGCATATCAATATGCGTCTTATTCATGTTGTCGTATGGGCAAAATATGATGTTTAACCAGTTTTTCGATTCACGTCAAAACTACATTGGTCAACATGTGGGAACTTTGATGCTTAGAAACATCTTCAAGCCAGATTCTCTAAATCATTGTTTGTGGTTCTTGGCGTAATTAATTGGATATTGATAAATTCAAGAAAATTGTTTGTTCTTCTGATTGTTGTCATGGCTTTGGCTGCTTTTGAAAACGGATTTATTTTCACTCTCTGCAGTGCAATCCGTTTTTTATTTTTGTAATTTCACCTCATGAATTGAACTAGGGCCATGTTGCTTTTGGAAATTTCTCATTTGATTTTTCACGGAACTTCTAAACCTTGTCTATTTGTATACATTTATGAGGGTGATATATATTTCGGCCTATCCTTAATAAATGAAATCATCTTGGATTAACCGGTCCTGTTCATGTAGGTTCGTCATTAATTATTTCATGACTCAGCTGTCTGCAGTTTGTTCAACTTGGTAAGTTTTTCGATAAATGAGTCCTACGTCAGTTGGTTGAGTCATGAAGCTACTATGTAAAGTACTGCCTAAGCTTTTGGAAGTCCCCCCCCACCCCTATTTAGCTTTACAAAGTTTTTGATCTCATACAAGAATTACAGAAGGTTAGGATTGAATGAGTTAACATTTACTAGGGAGACGCGAAGGTTAGAAAAGTATTGAAGTTTCATTGGGCTTATGTCAAAGGAAATGCAATTCGCAAGCTGTAGAAAGAGGTTATCTAATGGTGAGTTTCTTGGTTGCTGTAAAAAATACCTGTGGGCGGAAAAGCTTTGGGTTTGGTATAATTTGGGGTAAAGTAAATTAAGATCGCTAATAAATTAGGGTTTTTAATTTGATGCGTTTGATCTGTTTTGCTGTCTTCCATGGAAAACAAATCAGAATAGAGTACAAAATTAAAGAAAGCAAGATAGTATCATGGAGGAACCTATGCATCAAATTTCACATCTATGGTATTATTTTATTTCATTACAAGAGTACACAAATTGGATGCAATTTTCTACCTTCATAAAACTATTCATCTTATTAAGAAAGAAAAATAAAAGCTTCACAACTTTTTACATAGGCCTCTTATACCAATTACATATGGTTGAGTCAAGTTCTAATTCTCCAAGGATTTAGACATTAAAGGATATCAAAATAAGATTGAATTTGCGTTAAATAACATAGGCCCAATTGCATATTTAAAGAAACAAATATCATAATTCCATTGAACAGCGAGTCAGGAAGTAATTAAATAGATTTTGTTTCCTGGCTGGTGGTTAGAATTGTCTGTATGTAATTTGTCATATGAGTGGATGCATGATTTTTCATTTTGATTTTTGTAAGGGATAGTTATTATTATGGTGCTTACAATTTCCTTTCTCCTTGTCAAGTATATAAAGACAGTGAAAGACAAGAAGGAAATGCAATTATGTACGGTAGATGATATGTATTAAATTGAAGGTTTAGATTATACTGATTGTATTAATGCTATGGTTATTTGTTCACGATGAGCAGATGACAAATATCCTTTACTTAGAGTGCAGTACACACAACAACTATCATAAACCATAACACTTTTGTGAATTCCCAAACTGTATGACGACTTAATTAACACACAGTTTGTGTGGCTAATAATTGCCTCTTTACCCATAAGATACCTTCTGTTTATAGCAGGTTATACATTGCTTTTAAGGATACTATCATCTTCTCTCTAGATTTTGCATTCCTTTCTACTTGAAATTGTAATATTCTTACCGGGTCTGTTTGCTGTGAGATAATGATATATGTTTATGGTAGTTACTTGCTATTGGGCTAGTTATAAGACATTTACTAAATTTAGCTGTTTTTTGTGAGAGACTAGCCTGGAAAACTTCATACTCGTGTTAACTATATCTAGGATCATTGCATTGTAACTGTGCTAAATTTTTGGAACACATTTTGTTTGTATTTGGCCTTTTGAATTTCTGAAGGAGAGATAATAGAAATCTTAGGAGGTTTTTCCTATGTGTTTGATTTGATATATCTACTACTTGGGGGCCTTTAAAATTGAAGAGTATAAAATGCTTGAATTCAAGGGAACACTCTTATCGTCCAACTCTTTTTATAATTTTGTCTCTCTGATTCTTTGTTGGTCTACTTTTGACATACATTTGCAAAGCATTCAATTTGTGGACCAGTGGACTTATGCTAACTTCTCTCCTTATATTCTTCTGCAGCTTGCTTTAACCATTGTTTACATTGCAGCGGGAGTTTTTGTAGCTGGTTGGATTGGTAAAATTAAATATGCATTGAAATTAATCACGAGAAATGTGTTTTATTAGATATTCATTTAATTCTCTTTCCATACTAATGCTGCATTTTCCCTGTTTAATAGAGGTTTCATGTTGGATTTTGACTGGAGAGCGACAAACTGCTGTCATCAGGTCCAAATATGTTCAAGTCTTACTAAATCAGGATATGAGTTTTTTCGATACTTACGGGAATAATGGAGACATTGTGAGTCAAGTATTGAGTGATGTGCTTCTTATCCAGTCTGCTCTAAGCGAAAAAGTATGTCTTGGTTCAATCGTGTATAAATTTCTCCAGTATGTGAAAATGTTAACTTCTTTACAGATAATATCTCAAGTCATATATCCCATATAACATGTTTATTTTCTTTTGATGATACAGGTTGGAAATTATATTCATAATATGGCTACATTCTTCAGTGGTCTTGTCATTGGCCTTATCAATTGCTGGCAGATTGCTTTGATAACATTAGCAACAGGCCCTTTTATTGTTGCTGCAGGAGGAATATCAAATATATTCCTCCATAGACTTGCAGAGAATATCCAAGATGCATATGCTGAAGCAGCTAGCATTGCTGAACAGGTGATTTGTTGTTTGAATTTCAAATCCGTTTTACATGGATCGAAGTATTTTCCTTATTTCTTTGATTGTCTTTACATATTTGACCGACATAGAGATAATTTTAAGATGCTGTTCTAGTCCTCTTATCTTTTGAATTTCAAATAAGAAAACCTCATTTGTTAAAATAACTCTGGTTCTTTATACTTGATGGTTTTTAAATCTGACATGTTGAATGCTTCAACATCAACTATGTGCTCTAAATTCTTTAGATGGTGTTGTGGATTTATTTGTTTCTATATGCAAGGAAATGAATATGATTCCTCTAACTGCTGTTTTACTAAGACAAAAAACACTTCAGTTTAATCTTAATTTGTCCTTTGATATTTTGAATTTACAAAGTGGAAAGAATGTTGAAGTTCTCTTTATTTGCTGAAGTATAATTTTAGCGCTGCTGATTCTCAGTGTAGTCTATATCTTGTGATGCAGGCAGTTTCCTATGTAAGGACATTGTATGCATTTACAAATGAAACATTGGCCAAGTACTCATATGCAACATCACTGCAAGCTACTCTTAGATATGGCATATTAATAAGTCTTGTTCAAGGGCTAGGTCTTGGATTCACGTATGGACTTGCAATATGTTCTTGTGCATTGCAACTCTGGGTTGGAAGATTCTTGGTTATTCACGGAAAAGCACATGGTGGTGAAATTATAACAGCTCTTTTTGCTGTAATTCTAAGTGGCCTGTAAGCATCTTTGCCAACTTATATATTTTCATTATATGTTCATTATTTTACTTTTATAATCTTTGTTACTTTGATTCAGGGGTTTGAATCAAGCAGCTACAAATTTCTACTCCTTTGAACAAGGGAGGATAGCTGCTTATAGATTATATGAAATGATAACCCGATCATCCTCTTCTGTTAATCATGATGGCACTGCCCCTGACTCTGTGCAAGGAAATATAGTGTTTCGGAATGTTTATTTCAGCTATCTTTCTCGTCCCGAGATCCCTATCTTGAGTGGATTTTATCTCACTGTACCTTCTAAGAAAGCTGTAGCACTTGTTGGCAGAAATGGCTCTGGAAAAAGTAGTATTATTCCACTCATGGAGCGTTTCTATGATCCTACATTAGGTAATTACTTTCCCTTTGACACTTTATAATTAATTTTACATTGCATTCAAAGCAGCACTCTATTGATCATTTGCAAATTTTACTTGATTTGCTAATCTATGATTCAGGAGAAGTTCTTTTAGATGGCGAAAACATTAAGAATTTGAATTTGGAATGGCTGAGGGGCCAAATAGGACTAGTTACCCAGGAGCCTGCTTTGCTCAGTTTGAGCATAAGAGATAACATTGCTTATGGGAGGGATGTCACAATGGATCAAATTGAAGAGGCTGCTAAAATAGCTCATGCACATACATTTATTAGCTCATTGGAGAAAGGATATGACACACAGGTGAAGCTTGATTGACATGATCATATGTTTATGGTTTTCTTTTGGGGAATGGGGAGTGGGTGGTGTATTTTCAGGTATTTGCCATCACATATTTATATCCAAAACTGGTGTTCCTGTCTTTCAGGTTGGTAGGGCAGGTCTAGCTTTGACTGAAGAGCAGAAAATTAAACTTTCAATTGCAAGAGCTGTGCTTCTAAATCCATCAATTCTTCTGCTTGATGAAGTCACTGGTGGACTTGATTTTGAGGCTGAGAGGGCTGTTCAGGAGGCTTTGGATCTGCTTATGTTGGGACGCTCAACGATAATAATTGCTCGAAGGCTTAGTCTCATTAGGAATGCTGATTATATAGCTGTTATGGAAGAGGGTCAGCTCGTTGAAATGGGTACTCATGATGAATTATTGAACCTCGATGGCTTATATGCAGAGCTTCTACGATGTGAAGAGGCAGCAAAACTTCCCAAGCGGTACTTGAACAAATCATACTCCTTCCTTTGCCATGTATTATTGTTTGTATTTATTTTCAAAAACAAATATAAGGATGGAGAAAGTGGCAAGACTTAGAATAACATACTAAAAATATTTACATATTCTTTAGTGTATTTGAGTACCCACTGGACTGCATCACTTAATGTAGTGTTTTAATAATGTGCAAGACTTCCTCCCTTGTATGCTGATGATATACATTTTGTTCTTTATTGTATTAAGTACCCACTGGACTACACCATTTAATGTCGTGTTTTAATAATGCGCAAGACTTCTCCCTTCTGCTGATCACATACATTTTGTTTTTCAATGATTACCTAGGATGCCTGCTCGAAACTACAAGGAGACTGCAGTATTTCAAATTGAGAAGGACTCTTCAGCAAGTCATAGCTTCAATGAACCATCATCCCCCAAAATGATGAAGTCACCTTCTCTTCAAAGAATATCTAATGTATCACATTCGCGACCTTCAGATGCCATCTTTAACTTTCAAGAATCACCTAAAGTCCTGAGCCCACCACCTGAGAAGATGCTGGAAAATGGTCAAGCTTTGGATGCAGCTGATAAGGAGCCATCAATAAGAAGGCAGGATAGTTTTGAAATGAGACTACCGGAGTTACCCAAGATTGATATACAATCTGTAAATCGGCAAAAATCAAATGGTTCTGACCCAGAATCCCCCATTTCACCACTTTTAATATCTGATCCTAAAAATGAACGCTCTCATTCACAGACTTTTAGTAGACCACATAGTCACTCCGATGATTCTTCAGTTACAATGAGAGGAGAAAAGGAAACACGGCAGCGGAAACCACCATCACTTCGGAAGTTGGCGGAGCTTAGTTTTGCTGAGTGGCTTTATGCTGTCTTAGGAAGCATTGGTGCTGCTACCTTTGGTTCATTCAATCCTCTTCTGGCTTATGTTATTGGCCTTGTGGTGACAGCTTACTATAGAATTAATGATCAACATCACTTAGAAAAGGAGGTAAACAAGTGGTGCTTGATCATTGGCTGCATGGGTATTGTAACAGTTATTGCCAACTTTTTGCAGCACTTCTACTTTGGTATTATGGGAGAGAAAATGACAGAAAGAGTTAGGAGAATGATGTTCTCAGGTGCATAGCTTATCCTTTTGCTATTTTTTATTTAAAAAAATATGGACTTATGATCATTTTTATCTGTTTCAATAACATGGCAGCCATGCTACGGAATGAAGTAGGATGGTTTGATGATGAGGAAAACAGTGCTGACAATTTATCCATGAGATTGGCCAATGATGCTACTTTTGTACGGGCTGCTTTTAGCAATCGACTTTCCATTTTTATACAGGACATTGCTGCCGTTATTGTCGGTCTTCTCATTGGTGCTTTGCTGCACTGGCGGTTAGCACTGGTGGCTTTTGCAACCCTTCCAATTCTCTGTGTTTCTGCAGTTGCCCAGGTTTGCACCTGCTCTTCTGGTTTTCCACGTATAACTGTTTTCTCTTGCTGTGAAGTGTGAACCAAATATCCTATAAGCTTAAGTTGTTAGGTGATAACACATGGACAATTTTATACCTAACATGTCCCCTTATGCAAGACACAGTGCCTAAATCCACATTATCTTGTGCTGAAATTGAACTTGATACTTAGCAGAATGGGGACATTGGGGATTAGTCTCTAAACCACCTGGTAATAGAGACTCTAACATGAACCAACTATCTTTTAAAGCTAAAATTGTTGGGTGAAATCATGAATAGTTTTGGAGCTAACATACCTGATGATTGGGTTGAACTTATATTTCTTCCCTGTCATGCCAAAATGCTGTTTGTGGAAATTTATGCCTCCAGCAAAATTCAGTGATTTTAAAATTTTATAATTTATATAAATTTCAGTTTATGAATGAAACATGAATCCTGATCCAAAATTGTATGATTTTATTCCGCTGATATCATGTTGGCACATTATGGTCTTCTTTCATTCTATTCATTCATCATTATGACAGATGGGTATAAATGTAGAATCAGTGTCTTTTGGGAGTCATAACAAATACGAAACCCTAGAGATGACTAGATTGTTTTTGACTTACAAATACTTAAAATCGAAAAAAAAGAGTGATTTTATTTTATTATTTTCAAGTTTATTTGTCTCTAAAATTAAGGATAACAAGTTTTTTTGCATGAAAAATCAACAAGTATTCTTTTGTAACTAATATTGATAGTAAAATCGCTGTGTCATTGCAGTAATTGTAATGTATCTTGATGTTTCAGTTAGCTTATTACAGGTTTTGTTAGAATATTAGAAAATATCTTATAATATCTTCTATATTATACTAGAGTATCTTGAGTTATTTCCTATGATCAATTTATAACCATAGAGGTATCTTAGAATATCTCTCATTATTATTATGATTTGTTCCCGATTTAGGATTAAGTCTATGTTTCTCTATTAATAGAGATTAGTATTGAGTCTTTTGTAATCAAGTCAGCATTAAGCTATTATCAATTATATTCAAACCTTTATTATTTTCTCTCCTCCTTTTCTCTAAAATCCCACAACTTCAACATGGTATCTAGAGCTTATTTTGATCCTCCTTGAGCTGTCTCGCCACTATTCCGCTCTAAGTTCCCAAAAGTTTGGGAATGTAATAATAGTTTTCTCCTTTTTGATGTGATCTCTTGGTGAATTTTCATACTTTTCCGTCTCTTTTCAGCGAGCCTCCTAAACAACCGTTGTTTGTTTTTGTCGACCCTTTTCTAGCACAAATTTCAACATTTTCCGTCCAAATCCGCTGCTGCCACCGTCGTCACCCTTGTTTCCGACAACTTTTCCAGAGAACAATCTCTCCATCAGCTTTGTTCTATCTAAATTGGCCCATGCCTGAAAACGTGTCGCCAAAAGCCGTCACACGCATTCTCACTTGTCGCTACTTTCTCTTGCGACTAGTTCTCACGTGCTGACGACTCCACAACGCGTGACAGCGTGTCCCGACGCCGCTCTGGTTACTGCTTGGTCGGTCTATCTCGGTCCTCGCGGTTTCATATTTGTCCTTACTTTCCAATTTTTATCAACAAAAATATGCGTTCTTGTTCAAACAACCATTATCTCTTCTGTTTTGGACGCATTTTCTCACTCTGTTGATCGATCATAGCTTCATTTCGTTAGAGTCGCGCTGCTACTTCTTCGATGTTTGTCATGCAATTTAGTTCTTACTAATAGATTATAATAGTGGCTTGTATTCCCATCGAGATCATTTCGGTGGTGTCCCTTTTCCCACATATGAATCATATTAGTGATAACTTCTTCTTCCGTTAATGGTTATTCTGACAGTGACTTTTATTTTCATGACTCACTTTAGCTTGACAATTTGTCCTAGATGCACTGGCCCCATCTTTGTCTCAGATGTACTGGTCTCGCTTTTCTCTCCCTGAAGCAGATTCAAGTTTAAATATTTTTGGTCTCCGGTATTATTAGTTTGAAGCTTCCAAATGCAGTTTTTAGAAGAACGGAACTTGCTTTGTTCAATTGCTTGCCATGAATTTCTCATGTTGGTGATCATTCCGGCTATCTGGCTAGGCTATATTTACAACAATTCTCTTTGACCTCACCTGCATCTTTGAGTTGTCTTTCCATCCTTTTTTATTATTTTGCGGAGCAAAACATTGTTTTCATGTCAGCATCCTTAGTAAGCTTTAGCTTGAGGGGGAGTGTTAGAATATTAGAAAATATCTTATAATATCTTTTATATTATATTAGAGTATCTTGAGTTATTTCCTATGATCAATTTATAATCATAGAGATATCTTAGAATATCTCTCATTATTATTATGATTTGTTCCCGATTTAGGATTAAGTCTATGTTTCTCTATAAATAGAGATTAGTATCGAGTCTTTTGTAATTAAGTCAGCATTAAGCTATTATCAATTATATTCAAACCCTTACAAAAGATATTATAAGATATTTTCTAATATTCTAACAGGTTTATAATATTAGCTTAGTTTGTATTCTTCATCAATTTTTTTTTTTCGTTAGAGAGAAATTATATAAGAGTTTCATTATATTTTTTTCCTTGTAGTGTCAAGCATTGTTTTCTCCGCTCCATCTAGCGACTCCACATAGTGGTAAAAATCGTTGGTTATTATTGTTATATTTCCTTGCAGCATCAATGATAACAGGATTGATTGCTAGTTCACCATTTCGTGTTGGGTTCACTATCAGTTTCTGTGGAAATATTATCCTAATTCCTACATTAATGAATGATATTAAATTATGTCATGGTCATCCAAATAAAGAAGTTAAGACCTGCTCTAAAAAACTGAGATCCACTGATAGAGCACCTAGGCATATTCTAGAAGAAGTGGGGTCATGTGGGAGAGAATGAGTTAGTTAGTTGGTTTCCTGATTTTAAGGATTTTGGTTATTAAAAGAGGGTAGCGGAGTGGGGAATGCATTCAGAAAATTGTTAGCATATTGTTAGGAGAAAATATTCTCTAGTTAGGAGTTCTTGAATTCTGGTTTTGTCCTTTCTTTGCATTTCTACCATTGTAAGAGCTCTTGAGCTCGTCACTTTTCCATAAATAATATACAGTTTCATTGATTTGAATTTGTGGGTTCTATCATCCACAACACAAAAGATAATGTTGTTTCTCTCTCTCTCTCTTAATTATATGAATGTTTTGGTAAAGATGGCTAAGACTGTTAGGAGAGTTTAGTTCATTTACTTGAATCTTTTGCATAAAATATACATTAAATACAGCCTGCTTGAATATTGCAGAAATTGTGGCTAGCTGGATTTTCAAGGGGCATACAGGAAATGCACAGAAAAGCATCATTAGTTCTCGAAGATGCTGTTAGAAATATATACACTGTTGTTGCATTTTGTGCTGGCAACAAGGTAATGGAGCTATACAGGCTGCAGTTATTGAAAATATTTAAGAAAAGTTTTCTTCATGGGATGGCGATTGGTTTTGCTTTCGGCTTTTCACAGTTTCTACTTTTTGCTTGTAATGCCCTTCTACTTTGGTACACTGCAATGTGTATTAAAAATGGTTACGTAGAACCATCCACTGCACTGAAGGAGTACATGGTTTTCTCATTTGCCACATTTGCCCTTGTGGAGCCTTTTGGATTGGCTCCTTACATACTTAAACGACGAAAATCTCTCATATCAGTGTTTGACATTATAAACCGTGTGCCTAAAATTGATCCTGATGACAATGCAGCGTTGAAGCCGCCCAATGTATACGGAAGCATCGAGTTAAAAAATGTTGATTTTTGTTACCCATCTCGTCCCGAAGTGTTGGTATTGAGCAATTTTAGTCTCAAAGTGACTGGGGGCCAAACAGTTGCTATTGTTGGAGTTTCAGGGTCAGGAAAAAGCACTATAATATCTTTGATTGAGAGATTTTACGATCCAGTTGCAGGACAAGTTTTACTGGACGGGAGGGATTTAAAGCTATATAACTTGAGATGGTTGAGGAGCCACCTTGGTTTTATTCAACAAGAACCAATTATCTTCTCAACAACCATAAGGGAAAACATTATATATGCAAGACATAATGCCAGTGAAGCCGAGATGAAAGAGGCAGCAAGAATAGCAAATGCTCATCATTTTATTAGCAGCTTGCCTCACGGGTATGACACTCATGTTGGGATGAGAGGCGTTGATTTAACCCCAGGACAGAAACAGAGAATTGCAATCGCAAGGGTAGTGCTGAAAAATGCACCTATCTTATTGTTGGATGAAGCAAGTTCATCGATTGAATCCGAGTCAAGCAGAGTCATACAAGAAGCTCTAGACACGCTAATAATGGGAAACAAGACCACTATTTTAATAGCGCATAGAGCTGCAATGATGAGGCATGTGGACAATATCGTAGTGCTTAATGGAGGACGGATAGTGGAGGAAGGCAGTCATGATTCGTTGGTTGCAAAGAATGGTCTGTATGTCAGGTTGATGCAACCTCATTTTGGTAAGGCTCTGCGTCAGCATCGGCTTGGTTAATATGAGAAGTATGTGATATGAGTGATTTCTACAAATGTTGGTTCATGAGCATAGTTTGATTCTGTGTTTGAGGTGAACCAGTGACGACTTCTGCACCTGAAGGATTTTTCGAAGATTGTCTTGTCTGGTGGAAAATATGGATGGCAAGGATAATGATTGGGCTTGTATTAGCATCCGGCATTGGTAGACATAGGAGAGATACTGTAGGTAAAAATAGATGTGTAGGGTTTAAATATATAGGATTTTTTAGTTTTGTTGGTTTGCGATTCGGGCTGCATTCTTTCCGAGGCGCAACTGGGGGTGTTTTCTATTCATGGGAGGTGACTTTCTTTTCACTCTCCCTAACCCTTGCGTGGATGATAAACTTATTCATTACTGTAATTTTGTCTTTTCCATTTGTGATTATTGTAGAAAATTCTGATATAAGAGTTGTAAGTTGTAACTTTTGTATATATATAGCGATAGATTAGACGATGTTGTTAAGTGAACAAAGAAATAGACAAAAGAACAAAGAGACAAAAGTTAAAAGAAACAAAGTTTTTTTTTACTAATATTGAAAAGAGAGAGCAAGCATAGATATGCATACATTTGTTGCTTATAAGACAACAAACGAACAGCATTTTATTTATTTATTTATTTTACTAATTCATAAAAAACTACCTCTACTAATAACTACCACAAACATCACAAATATAAACTCCTTCTAATAACCTACCTCCTATAATTATTGAAATTAAAAATAACTACCACCCAATACAATATTTAATACTCCTACTTGCAAAATGCATAAATCTAGACAAAATGCTTTGACATTCAAAATATAAGGTCGGATAGTTGTGAGATACATCAAACAACCAACTAGACTTCTAAAATACACTTGATCAATTTTTTCAAAATCATCGTCCTTGCAAAGCTTCTCTTTTGTATTAATTGGAATACTCATTTATATGCATTCTTCAAATTTAAATTTCTTCATAAATTCTTTTGTATATCTTTTTAGATAAAATAAAACTTCATCCTTGCTTTGATTGTTTTCCATTTTAAGAAAATAAATCATTAATCCAAGATCCACCATTTTAAATTATTTAATCATTTTCAATTTATTGTGCTTGATGTAAAGAATAGACTCAGATAAATGTTTTTCAAAATTTAAACTCAAACGATTATCAATTTTGTTGCACCACGCTCTTGGTACATACTTGAATCCATTTGGAGTCTTCTTTGTCGCTCTCCATGTTATCTTTGGAAATAGCTTCATGCTTTGCTTTCCAAATTGACAAACCTTGCAATTTGAAATAAGGTCATCAAGTTTTGGGAGGTCATTTTTGGTTTCCTTGGATTTTTGCTTTTCAAACTAACAAACCTTGGAATTTGAAATATAGTCATCAAGTTTTGGAAGGTCATTTTCCATCTCTGTGGATTTTAACTGCAACAGGCCTTGAGGATGATGATTCTCAAGCCTTTCATGGTACAAATCCGTGACATTTTCTTTGCTATGAAAAGCAATTTGCACCTCCTCCAATGGATTTAGAGAAAAACATTTCCCTCTCATTTTTACTTTGAAAATGTCTTTGCTATCAACATCTTTAATCAAGCAGCCTTTGTTCTCAAACATAACTTTATAACCCCTTTCAACTAATTGTCCAACACTAAACAAATTTTTATCAATTTTAGAGACGACCAACACATTAGAAATGAACTTTGTAACTAAATAAGTTGAGAGTGCTATTATTCATTTTCCTTTCACATCAATGTAATTGTCATTTCCAACTCACGTTTGATCCGCTTGCAATGCTGAGTGACTGTTAGCACTTCTTCTGTTGTTGTGTCTTCTCTCATTAGTCTTCTTTGTTCTTGTGCCTTTAATGTATTAAGTAATTCTGTCAATGAAATGTTAGAAAAATCATTGGTATTCTCCAAGGTAGTGATGGTTGCTTCATATCTTTCAGGTACCACTAGAAGAATTTTTTCAATAATTCTTGAGTCAGGAAATTTTGATCATAGAAGTCTCACATTGTTTGCAATATTGATAAATTTGTTAGAGGAATCTTTGATCGTCTCGAAATCCCTCATTCTTTGAAATTCGAATTCTTGGATCAAGTTGAGGACTTGCATGCCTTTAATTCTTTCATATCCTACATATTCTTTCTCAACAATCCTAAACACAATATTTAATAGAAGCTATTGTTTTTTCTGCTTAACTCGTGAGTGTTTTTTTTGTATTTAATGGATGCAAATTTTTAAATGTAGTCTACCAAAAATGTTAACTACATTTTATAACCTATTTGTTTATACTCTTTTAACTTGTATAAAGAATAAATAGTCAAAGTTTTTCAACCAAAATAGGTATTTAGTTTAGAACATGTCCTTGGTTCTCCACTAAATGAGAGAATTCTAAGCACAAATATTTGCTTCATCCACCCCCTTTTGCCTGATTTTAGTGTTAATTTTTTTTCAAATTTATAAAATAGTTTCATTTTGTTGAAGTGCAACACACTAACACTTAATATTACTAATACATTAAATAATTTATTTAAAAAAAAAATTGTTTCTTGGTTTTTTTTTTTCTTTTGGGTTCATAACTAATAACTAATGTTTTCTAAACGTGGGATAATGGGAGTAGAGTGATTAAGGATTTTACCTTCATCCACGACATTAAACTAACATTTACTAACAAACTTAAAATTAAAAAAAATAATGTTGGAAGAATCTATGATTCATTGGAAGAACAGGTGTTAGATGAATTGTATTGACTTAAAAGTGTTCAACCATTTTCTTGCTTTACACTTAACATTTTGTTGTTCATAACATTTACTATGTCAAGGAGCATACCATTTTTTGAGGTAGGAACATACATATATTTACTTTTTTGGCCAAAATATTTAAATTTGATCCAAAAATTCAACCAAACTCTTTGATACCATTTTCATAATAATAAAAATCACCTAAAGAGAAAAAAAAAGAAAGAAAGAGAAATGAGACTAGAGTTCCAATAGTATAATGATTAACAAAAAGTAAATAATACAAAATATACAAAGAATATATATAATAGATACCAAAAAAGACTAAACTACCTTTAAAATATTACATATTATTCTCTAACAATTACTATTAGTTTATTATTATTATTATGAAACTAAAATAGTAAAATGCATTTAAAAAAAAACATTAAACTTGGTCAGTTCTATATGTCCCCAAATGTTAGGCTAACCACCACTTTCGGTGAAAATATCACACAATCAAAGAAAGCAATACTTTTTCTATGATGTTCCAATTTCAGATGCAGCTACATCACATCACAACCACATACATGTCAAAACTATGACCAAGTGGCTCACTCTACTCTTTATTACTTATTAGTCCTTATAAGCTAGCTGCATTTTTTGTATATATAATTGCACTCATAGTGTCACACACATGACCGTTTCCTAGGCCGTTTATTTTGGTATTTAAAGCTCTTATAATTTTCACTAACTTTCAACCAAATTATTATTATAGAACATAAATAAAATCAATAATCAAACACATACATAAAAGAATCTCTCTCTTTCTTTTGGTTCTGATTCTTGAGCTAATTAATAATAACAATGGCAATCTATAGAATTGCAATTGGGTCTCCTGGAGAGGCTGGTCAACCTGATGCAATTAGAGCTGCATTTGCTGAATTTTTTTCTATGCTCATTTTTGTTTTTGCTGGGGAAGGCTCTGGCATGGCTTACAGTAAGTACTCTACATAACATTTTTTCTGTTCTTTTGAGTAGAAGTTGAAATTTTGAAACTATGGTTCAAGAGTTTTTTCTCATCCATTTTGATGTAATATTAATATTCGTGGAGTATGATTAATTTTCACGGATAAGTGGACAGACGCTCTGGTGTAACGAGAGTTGGAGAGTGCGAGACTGTAATATTTTAACAATGTGTTTTATTTATAACTCTAAGTATTGTATAATAGAAAAATTACTACAACCACTCAATTGTTGGAGACGTAGGTGTAATTGACTAAACTCCACGATCAATGATTTGTGTTTTTATGTGCGTTTATTTTAGAGTGTGTTTTATTATAAGGATGCTTATTTGAAAAATTAGTGACTATTGGTGAATTTGGCAGACAAACTTACCAATAATGGACCTGCAACACCTGCTGGTCTCATAGCTGCATCACTATCACATGCATTTGGACTTTTTGTTGCTGTTTCTGTTGGAGCAAATGCCTCTGGTGGTCATGTCAACCCAGCAGTTACATTTGGTGCTTTCATGGGAGGAAACATTACACTTTTGAGAAGTGTTTTATATTGGATTGCACAGTTGCTTGGTTCAGTTGTTGCTTGCATTCTTCTCAAGTCTGCTACTGGTGGAATGGTAACCATTATTCTTTGGCTTTAAAAACACTATTACTTAGGGTATCCTATTAAGCACTGAGATAGATACAACCACTAGACATGATATTGACACTGAAATATAGATATTGATAATTTTGAAAAAATAGAAATATTAACATTGATTCCGGCACGTAAGCACCTGTGTCATGCATTGAACTATCAATTTTTCCTGGAATAAACCAAACCATTTTGCTTGCTGGGCCGAACTTGACCTTTTTTAATGCATTTTTAGGAAAAGTAAAATAATTTTATTATTTATGCTCCAGACTTGACCTTGCCCAACTCGAGATATTTTAGGTTGGGATGGGCCACAAAATATTTGACAAAATGAAACTATAGTTGACTTAGACCGACTCATTTTTTGTTGTTGAAGGTATTGAATTTGGGTAGGCCGATGTCAAATGAGACTATACATATTTCACGCTATACACACTTTTAATATGAAATGTCGATGCTATTTAGATGACACTTCCATTCTGTAGCTATTGATGTTATCAATTTGTTCTTTTTCCAAATTAATGATGTTTTAACATTTATTTTGCTTCAAAATTGATGATGTTTTACGAAAATCAAAAATATGTAATGCAATTTATGGTACATAATATGAGATTTGATATGATAGGTAAATACAGAATATCTAAATTATTTTAACGTTTTCAATTCATCTAAAAATTTGAAATCAAATAAGTTGTATTTTTTTTAAACTAATAAAAAGACCTGCAATTATAGTTAAAATTGCTAATAGAAAATCGAAATAAGTGAATTATAGTTCTTTGTGCACTAACTTTGAAAATCAATAGATATATAATGGAGAGAGTAATTAATAGTAACCTTGTACACTCAATTCATGATTAATTTTTTTGTAATTTGCATATTGCAGGAGACATCAGCTTTTGCTATATCCTCAGATATATCAGTTTGGAATGCACTAGTTTTTGAAATTGTGATGACATTTGGATTGGTATATACAGTTTATGCAACAGCAGTAGATCCAAAAAAAGGGAATGTAGGAATTGTTGCTCCAATTGCAATTGGTTTTATTGTTGGTGCAAATATCTTAGCTGGTGGAGCATTT
This sequence comes from Cicer chorassanicum, assembly GCA_037974735.1. Classification (NCBI taxonomy): domain Eukaryota; kingdom Viridiplantae; phylum Streptophyta; class Magnoliopsida; order Fabales; family Fabaceae; genus Cicer; species Cicer chorassanicum. The sequence continues at coordinate 38,470,192 of JBBPBP010000003.1, read as the reverse complement.
GATGGTGCATCAATGAATCCAGCTGTCTCATTTGGGCCTGCAGTTGTTAGTTGGACATGGACTCATCATTGGGTCTATTGGGTTGGCCCATTTATTGGTGCAGCAATTGCTGCAATCATTTATGATAATATCTTTATTGGCGACGATGGTCATGAACCCCTCAGTGATTTTTAGAAAACCAAAATCTAGCGTAAATGGTTGATGCATAATGCGTGTGAGTGTTATAAATTTTGGAGTTGGGAGCTCGATTCCTACCGATAAAAAAGTGTTTCTAGGATATATATATTTTTTAATTAATGTATGCTTGTTTTCTCCATATTGAGGAGGGAATAAAGTGTTGGAATTTTTTCAACTCCTTTTGAGATGGTAATTAGGAATTAAAATGATTTTTGAGTACTCAATATTTTTGTTGTTTTCCTAGCTCTTGCTTTGATGTAATAGGGATGAACAAGGAAATTTTCTAGATGAATGCTTACTTATTAAAGAAATCAATATGTAGTTAGTTTTATGAACAATATTTTTTTAAATGGTTACATTATTTATTTTATTATTCATGATAAACTATTTGTAAGGGTCAAAATGGGATAGAATAAATACTCACACTTATTATTTGTCCGCAAATTTCTATTTTAAATCTAATAGTCTTGCAGTGGGCGGCATGATGCAATTGTGGTAGATAATTTAAATTTGCTTAAAAATTAGAGACAAACTAAATTTAACACTCATTGTAATATTAAGTAATTAACTAATGATAAATAATTATTTTAATATGTCAAAATAAATTTCGTAACTGTTATTCGAAGATAAGGTATGCCTTGAATAGAAAAAGTACAAAAATTATAAAATGATTAAAAATGGGTTGCTATAGCTATCCAAAAACTACATATTAAAGCCCTGCAAAGAACACCATTGTCACACACACAAAATTCTGAAATGGGAATTTCTTCTTCCCACTTTATGTTATCAAAAGTCCCCAATTCTTTATTCCTTTTTTTTTCCTTTCAAAATTAATTAGCCTATTGGGATTGGCTAATTCATATGGGATTTATTCAAATTGGCCATTCCAAAAGCTATAAATATATAACCCAAGTCAGATATTTGAACACTTCATCTTTTTCAACAATCTCATTCAAAGCACCTTACACAAAATCTAACTTTTACGAAATTTGTGTTTCATTACTCAATCATATTATCCATTGACTCTATTTACATTATTTTTGTTTGAAGGCGAATGTCATGTGACTCTGAATCTCTTTTCATTGTATTATTGTCGTGTTTACTTGTTTTGAAGATTTTCATGTTTTGTACTAGTATGTCTAGTTTGGCCAATCCAAACAAGCGAAACAACGTCCTAATTGACCAATTTGAGTTGTTTGTTTATTGCATCAGACCATATTTTTATAACCATTATACCATTTTAGGTATGGATGATCCTCTTTTTCTTTTGAAACCTGACATTGTTGAACTAGTTGGTCGAGTCTCTTGATTGTTTGCTAAAAATTTCATTACTATAATAAATTTAGTTCTCGAGATGACCTGTGGAAATGAGTTCAAGGTGAAGCAATCAAGTTAGGGTTTATTACTATTATTACAAAGTTAGATCACGAGTCAAATAAAATAAAATACTTCCTTGTACTAGGATGTAAAAGGCTGATGTGTATAAAGAATTCAAGGAGTTGAAATTTCCAAGACATGGGATCCATAAAATTTGAGTGTCCATTTAGATTGTTGGGTTATCTTTTGTGCTCTGATGTGTGGAAACTTATTGTAGTGTGTGGAAAACACAATCATGAGATGACGAAAGATTTAGAAGGTCATCATTCTACAAAGTCATTTAAATGTGGAAGACAGAAAACTTGTTGATTAGATGACAAGTAATAACATGGTCTTTCCTAAAAATATTCTGATGACTTCAAAAAAAAAAAAAAGAAGTTATGACATTGTGACTACAAACAAGCATATATATAATGCACGTCACAAATACAACAAGTTTATAAGGAGACCAAGATTAGAAATGCAAAATATGATGAAATGTCTAGTTTATGATAACTATAGATATATAATGATTGGTGATTCTAAAATAATATGAGAAATCTTATAAGCAACAAATTTATGGCTAAAATTCCCACCTCATCTGCTTATGTCTTTGCATATGCTTCTGCATTAGTTGGTCTCTAAGGATCTCGATTTGGTGTTGGTATCAGGTAGGGATGTAACATCTTGAAATACCACTACATGTATTGGTGCAATATCTAATAAAAAAACCACACGAGTGTCCTGAATGTCTTCTCCTATCAAATGCTCCTCCAAATATGTGTATGCTAAATCTACATCTGATTGGTACATCAAAGTAGGAACTAATATGGTTGGACCCTCAAATTAAATAAGAAAATATTCGAAGCATGCGCTCTAATAGGTGTGGGGGTGCATGATCTAAGACTCACACCTAATCAGTCTGAAGAACCAACAAATATCTTCTAATAAATGCACATCCTGGTTGTAATCGTAAGGACTGAACCTGACGTTATTGACTAGTAATCCATCGACCGACTTTTGATACATATCTTCTATAGGCATATCCCTTTGTGGAAGAGACTCATCATAATCGTCCTCATATATTTAGGGCGACATGCCAGGAAAATGTTGCATGATCCATGCCTGCAACAACAATAAGTTATTCAGTAAAAATCACAATATTAAAATACTTAAACAATTGATGAAATTAAAATGTTACCTAAAGGAGAGAAGAATAATCGACCATTTGCGTCATCTTGTACAACCTTGCATCGGATAGATGGCTACATAAGTGTGCAACGGTAGCAATACCCCATGTATTCTTGATAGCATTTCAGCAAGTGTACTGAATCGTTGCAAGTAATAATTAAAACGGTAGTACCGAGTGTCGAACTCAAGGATTGCGTTTTACTATTAAATTATATTTAATTACTAAAATTGAACAAAAAGTTTCTAAATTGATTGAAATAATATTTAAAACTAACAAGAGTAATAGAATTGAACTTTTATAATAAGAAAAATGTTAGGGATGAGTTTCACTTCGAATCCAATCTTGGTTTCTAATTTGATCCTAGTTACTAAATTTCTTTATTGAACTATTATTGAATTCTCTTTATTATTCTTGCCCTAATGTCTTAGTGATAGAACCTTTAATTCCAAAGTAACCCCGAATTCCTTAGTGGATTTAAGATTGAAATTAAGTCTTACAGTACATGAATTCTCTTATTAAACTACTGCCTTTGCAACTAATTTAATTGGTTTCATGACCTGCATCTATCCCTAGACTACAATATCATGAATTTCTCATCTCAAGCATTCGTAAAGTCCACTTCCGTTTCAAAATACGAATCGTAAAACATTTTAAAGTTGATCAAGCAATAAAAAGCATTAACCACAGAGATGAGAAAAATAATTCAATAAACTCATTCATATAACTAGAAATCAAATTAGAAAAATAAGGGTTTCATCTTGTTTCACTCATCCCTAACAAATAGGGTTTAGTTACTCATGACAAAGATATAAAAGATAGAGATTAGAGAATAATTACAAGAAAGATTCATAAATGATTCTTGATAAAATTCCTCCTATGGTGTTAGAAACAACCATCTATGAGTTTGTATGCTAGGGAACAACTCAACTTCCATATAGCCAAAAAGATACATAGAAAGTGAAGAAAAAAAACGCGTTTTATACATTCAGCCGCGTGGCACGTGCCTGAAGCGCAAATTCCACGCCTGTGACGTGTGGCAGGTGGATGAATGTGGCGCTTGGCACGCGTGGCATGCCCCAGGCGCAAAATTTGCGCTTCAGGTGCAATTGGACAAAGTCAGGAAGGCAAAAATGCGCCCCAGGCGCGGGTTTGCGCTTCAGGCGCACAACATCTGATGTCTGACATTTACTGCATTTTTCTCCTCTTTCGAGTCCGAATTTGGTTCTGGTGTCTTCATGAAAGTTGTATCTATGGATCTTAGCTTTCACTTGCACTTGATTTGACTCCATTTGGACATCTAAAACTTCAGATATGGCTGAAGTACTCCACATCGGCCATGTTGATTTCTCACCAAAATTCAGCACTGCACTAAAACAGAGAAACAACGCAAAACTACAAAAAATCTCTACTTAATCAAGGAAATAAGAACATAAACATTTTATTAAATCCAAGAACTAAAATCAACAAAATATATCAAATAACTCCTTAAATTAACTAATGATTAAAGATAAATAAGACTACAAACAATGAAAAATATGCATATGATGAAGAGTCATCAATTCTCACGGACTATATCAAGGTCCCTAAAGTATTACTGATAAACCATATCAACTTATGTGTTACTTTTATAAGAGAAAATGATGGTCTCCACCAAATAGAACAAATGTTATGATCATGTTTTCCCTATGAACATCTCTAAGGTCATCATCATTTTGGGTATCTTGTCCTAAGTCCAACTTTCTTCTATACTAATCACCGAGCCATTTGAATCGTACAAGAGCGCCCCTCATTGCATGACACTTGCTAATAGCTTCCATGAGATCCTCTCCAATTAGGTCCACCAATATCTCTATAACCTCACTTCTGCTCAAAAGAGTAAGTTAAATGGAGTAGTAGAGACATTATCATCTCACCAAAAGAGAGGTGGAAGCTAATGGTCTCCGAATGCTACCTTTATTCAAATACTAACAGAAGACCAAGATTAATATTCCCATAACTGGTTTGAGCGACATCTGACAACCCCGAGTTCCATAATATGTTAAGAAACCAATCATCATTTGAGGTTTCTAATGATAACATCTTCTGCCTGTGATTGATGCACTTTAGTGCATCCCAAAGTTGAAAAAAAATATTTAAACTAAACTAATTTATGTAAATATTAAAATTATATTTAAAAGAGCTTTAGCCACCTCAATGATAAGAGCTTTATATTGTCAATAATGAAACTCACATTATAAGCATTTTTCTGAAAAAATTACCTCATTTCTTTATTTCCATATTGACTGAATAGTTGTCAACCAAATCATGTTAATTCATTGGCGCATCACATGTCCACATGAAACAATAAACATCAAATTGTTAAAGCATATGCAAGTGCATTATTTGATAAAAAAAATCCAAACCAAACTATATTGTCATACTACATCATCCCAAACTGGAGATATTCAAAAAACAAATGACCAACCGATATATTGTTGTGATTCAACATGTAAAGTTCCATGACGAGACATTATTTTTTTAGGTGTTAACCTGTTGTTGAAAAACCTTCAGTGGCATTAATGTATTCCAAACTAATGTATGAAACTAGGGTTTCCCACACCTGTATCATTTGTCTCACACAATGCGACATAAGTTTCCTTCAGCAAATAATTGCCTCGATGAACATTGTTCCAAGACCACCCATCAACAACGTTAACCTCCAATTTAAATGTTACCTAAGAGATCTCTACATGCCTCCACTAAATCCTCATCACACGCAAACAAACGTCTTCTCCACTTCCACCCTTCAACCCACTGTATTTCCAATAAATCTGTCATAATAGTTACACACTCCTATTTTTGTAAAGATGAATTAAAAAGTCTAGCAAATCGTTGGCCCAAACTCCCTCCTAATGAATCTCTCGAAAATAATGTATTTCTTCCATCCTCTACTACTCCATTTAACTTACTCGCAAAACTAATCCATACCAAAGACTCCATCTCCCACCTAAATAGCTTGAAGAGGAGAATTGTGCACCAACCACTTAATCATTTAATTTAAGTTAAGTTATGTTTGTATTGTTAGTCATTTATTCAAGTTTCAACAACGACTAATACAATTGAAAATACTTGACCATTAGAGAATCTACAAAATGCTACAACAATATGTCTCTCATACTAATCATTCTAAAAACAATTATCAAATCTTATAAATGATCTATATTTCTTGATTTTTTCTACAACCATTTAGACACATGTATAACCTCTAAAAAATTGATAATAAAAGTCTATTCACATAATCAATATAACTAAATTCATCCACTTGTAAAGTAGCATAGACAACACTCAGTACACTGTTTGGATTAGATTTTAACAGTAATTCGATAAAATGACTAACTTTAAAGAACTACTTACATAATTTAATATAATTTAAAGGCTAATGGTGAAATTAATTATAACTTAAAGGACTACATTAGAAAAATAAAAACTTAAAGGATCCAAACGAGAGCTTACAGAACTTAAGTGTTACGAAAAAATATAAAAGATCAAATTACTACTTTTATGAAACATAAAGACCCTTAGGATATATTTTGTCTAAAATTGAATAATATTAAAATTAAATTTTCTATTGAGAATAGATTAAAATTTGTAATATGTAAAAACATTAAATAAAAATGAATGAACATTTTGTAATAAAAAATAAAATAAAATAACTAGCTAGACATATTCAGGTGTAGGGTGCGTATTAACATTGTATCCCATTCTGATTTTGAATTTCTAGGAAAATTTAAACCTATACCCAAATAGGTTCAAAGCTGGATTTACCTGTCACAACCATGGCGTAAAGCCTACTTCAGCTTCCAAATACCTTGATTTACAAATAAATTTGTACTCCATCGATCGTTATTATAAACTAAATTTAACTATTTTTAAATCATTTAAGGTTATGATTCGAAATATACCTTTCATGTAATTTAAAAATATTTATGTAGGTAATTCAATATTTGATATTAAAAATTGACAATTTATTAAATTTAATTTATATTATACATGAAATTTAGAAATTAAATTGTATTTAATTAAATTTATTAATAGAGTGGTGCTATTTAGTAGGAATGATTTGCACAAAAAAGGGAAGAAAACACAAAAATAAAGGTTTGGGCCATTAAACAATTAGTTGACCATACATTAGAGAGTAGGGAATTATAACTTGTGATTCGTGAAAGTTATTTCTTTGCTAATAGTGATTTGAAGATATTACTAGTTATCAAATCCTCATTTTTTTTTTAGTAATAATACTAGCCAAAATCTCCTAAGTAGCATCGTAACTTGAATCAAGAATTACATTGTTGGGTATAATTCATATTTTATTTTTCTGCAACGCCACCTTTTTTTTCTGAGGTATTGTCTCTTTTGGATCTTGTGTGAACTTTTGTGATTTTGTCTTTTGTGAAAATGCACTTCGTTGGATTGAGGAGTGTGAGTGTTTATAAACTATCTTTCACCTTGATTCTCAAACGATGTGAGACTTTTTGGTACCAGAATAGTAACCCTCTGTCGAGGCTAAGAGGATAAATGTTCCCTGTATGGCAGAGACCCTCATGGTTGAAACTAAGATTTATCAGAGAGGATAAAAGATCTCATGGTGGTTTATGATCGGTGGAAGAATTGCTCTTCAGATGGTGATATTTGATTGAAATCCACGTTGGAAATAGCTCCCAATAATGGGGTGTATATGCAAATATAGCCAAAAAGGGTGGTATTTAATATGAACTAGTCTTTCATACACTCTGAGACAAATACATTGCAGTTGCGTGATAATTTTGTGCCTTAAGCATTTAATATAATTTTTAAGTTACATATTTTAGTTAAGATCTATATTTCACCAATATATGTAGAAGTTAGATCTTTGTATCGGGGGCAACAACTCGTAGAAAATTAAAAAGATGAAGATGCATATGATGATGATTTCATAAATAATTCTAAATTGTGTGTGGACATATTTAGCATTAGGTTTGATTATTCTTTACTGGTTTATACAAATTGAATGCAATAGGATTACTAGGATTTCATTTCAAAATACATTGAAATCCTTAAAGTGAATTACATTCTCAAAATGAAATGATTCAAAAATGAGAAAGGCTTTATGTTTGTGCACTAGAGAAAAAACAATTCGAAAATCACATTTTTTAGTCTATAAGAAAGCCACTTTGTTGTCTCTTTTAGATTTATCATGCCTCTATTTATACCACTTTGAGAAAGAACTATTCCAGTAGTCGATCCAAACGGTTATATATAATTAATGTTCAATATATGATAAGGATCTCAACAGCATGAAGATGATCTATATTTTTAATAAATTAGGATGAACTTTATTTATTTTCATTTGGTTTGTAATAATTCTTAGTTTGTTGTAATTTGGAATTGTAATAGTTTTAGTATAGATTTAGTTGATGTTATATGTAAGTGAAGATACTTTGCTTCCTTACATTTAGTTTATTTTTATAAAAAAAATGATGTAAGCTCAAAAGAAGCACTCAGCAAACTCAAGAAGCCCGTCATACCGAAATCCATTTTTCAGATTAATAACTTCTCAATAGCATCCTTTAGTTGTTGTATTTGAGATTTCAGTTGACTTCCCTCATTAGTTGTCACAGAACAAGCAATCACTGGACTGGTCACACCACATGCTCGTCCAATGGCTTGTTTTGATGGGACGAATACATAGGGAACATTCTTATCTTCAGCAAGTAAAGGAAGATGAAAAAAAATCTCAAGGGGTTCAGTATCTGCTGCCATCACAACGAACTCAGAAATACCCTTGTTAAGTGTCTTAGTTGCTTCATTAGCAACCTTTTTGAGCTGCTTGTAATTAGCAGCTTGTTGAAGAAGATCCATTACTGTTATTGTAAGCTGTGCATCAGCCAAAGGATAAGCTTTTGGATTCACTGTTTCTCCTCTCATCGTTTATGCGTCATTATTTTGTGTTGATAGATGGAAAAGAAAGGGGCTAAATGATAAGGATCTCAAGAACATGAAGATGATCTATATTTTTGATAAATTAGGATCAACTTTATTTATTTTCATTTGGTTTGTAATAATTCTTAGTTTGCTTTAATTTGAAATTGTAATAGTTTTAATGTAGATTTAGTTGATGTTATATGTAAGTGAAGATACTTTGCTTCCTTACATTTAGTTTATTTTTATAAAAACATGATGTAAGCCCAATTTGGGCCTAGAGAATGGTGTCACTTATGACCCATTTAGGTTTAGAGATAATTTGACTATAACTATGAATTTGTAACCTCATTGAAAGGGAATTTTGGGAATGAATTAAAATTTCTCTAGTGAGAATTGTGAGTGAGTTAGGTCTCCTCTTTAAGTTCTTGGATTAGAACTTGCTTGAGTCTTATCAATGGCTTCCTTACCATTGTGGCGATTCTTCATTGGCTTATTGATCATCCTTGATTGTGGCGCCTTCTTCATCTTCTCAACCTAGTTCCTCCAAATTTATTAAAAATATAGATCATCTTCATGCTCTTGAGATTCTTATCAATATATTACACCATGATTGAGATCGTCCAATGACTAAACATTGCACTCTTATTATGTGTGATGTAAACCGTCATTTTAGTTCTTAAATATACAAAGTGTTATCGTTATAACCACCAAAACCATCAAAATTACAACAACAAAAAAAATTATGAATCAAAACTGACTATCAGAGAACTAAATTGTCTTACTATTTATTCATAATATTTTAGTAATTTTGATATATTCAAAGATTATATTAACTTCAAATTACACCTTAAAAAAAATATTTACCCATATGTGTGCGTTGTGTTCGAATCCCATTGCACATGTCTCTTGAGATTTTAATTTTCCGTCTGTTTACATCAATATAAACAAAAAGTACACTAATGAAGTTTTGTCTAAACAATAAAATAGATTTTATGAGATTAATATGCATATGTAAGTGTAACTTTTATTTTATTTTATTAAATAGGATAGTTAATCATTCAAATTATAAGCGTCAATCAAATCAATTCTTAAATTTCGTAAATTAACAAATATATCCTTAGAATTGTAAAATAGTAATCCAAACAGTTCATATTTAAACTTTTAGGTTTTTTTTTAATTTTTTATTATACCACTAAAATTATGTACCATACTATCATCATTTTTAAAATTAAAATTTTAAACGTGAGAAGTTGCATTTGCTGCAACCGATTTCTCACAAGGAAAATGTTTTTTTTTTTTTTTTAAATTGGGTGAAGGGAAATCGGTGAGGCTGGAACCGATTTTCCAATTGCATTTTTTGTTTGTTTTTTAATTGTTAAATATATGTATTTGTTTTCATTAGTAGTGCTATTTAGTAGGCACAAATATAAAGAAATTGATCAATTAACATACGAGAGAGTGAATAGTTATAATTTGTAAACGTGAGATAATGTCACACATTATTTTTTGTTAACATATTTCGTAATAATAAATATACATTTTATTAATCAATAATTATTATTTTAATTAAATAATTAATTTAAGTTTCATTAATTATTAATTAAAATAATTATTATAATAATTAAATAAATAAATACAATGTTAATTTTTTTTATAATAATTATCTAATTAAATTTTACTTTTTATAATTATTAAAAAACTTAAATACAATGGAGTCCATAAAAATAACAAAATTTAATTAAATATTATAATTAAACATACAAATACAAAATGAATGAAAAAAATAAACACAAATTTTATTACATTAATCTCCTATATGGTGTCCAGTCCCACATCGTGGTGGTTGACAAACACGATGTGGAGGTGAGTTTTCTTTGTCAACTGGGGCATGTGTCTCCTGTACATTTTCACTTAGTAGGTCGACATGCATCGAAGAAGTAGGATCTAATTGATTGGGGAATGATGGAACACCAAATGAGTACATGTTATTAATATAACGAACAGCCGACTTAGGCATACCTAGGTCTACACCAAATAAGTTATTCACAAAATCTTGATCACTTGAATGTAGAGATTGTCGGTGATCATCTTGTTGAGTTAACGTGAAGTGAAATGATCGTCTTGGTGGTTCAAATTGTTGTTGTGTTAGGGTGAAAGAAAATGAATGGCGATGTGGTTCTGGCGCTTCAATTTCAATAGTAATAGGAGGAGTCGGTAGGCGAGGTCTATTATGCCTTTGTTGGTGTGATGATTGAGTTGACTCTCTTGCAACACCACATCGTGGATCCCGAAGTAGGTGCAGAGCTGGTAGATACAGATTGGTGTTGTGTCTAAACCACACCATATACTCCTCTGTTGGTATTGGGTGTCCATGTATCGTTGATAAGACAAGGGCTTCGACGTTCGTTCCAAAATTAAATCCATGCAGCGTGTTTGTCTTTCCAATTTTCCAAATGATTCCCTCTCATATTATGACAATGAAGTGTATCAATATTTTCAGGTTCATCTGGTATTTCCTGGGAAAGTCCAAACTGCAGTTTGACTCTATCTGTTTGATGTCATTCAATAGTTGAGAAACAAATCAAAGCGGTTTTGGCAGTCCATATCATTGAATCCTAATATGCTTGTTGTGGTATGACGTTTTCAAGACCCATATATGGCATCCATATGAACTAGAGAAAACAAAGGACATATTAGTAAAGCGACACAATTATAAGTAGTAAAATTTTTGCTGAACAATGTAATTTTAAATTGATAATGTTGCATGTGATCAATGTTTGATCTATAATACTATTATTTAGCAAGTTTGACAAGTATATTATACGTAATTTATTGGACTAATATGAAAAGTGTTTTACCGTTTTGCTAGTGGAAATGATATCTCTCTAGTGCAATGAGAGGCAATGAACGACATGTGATACCATACCCAAGATTGAAGGAGCAATGTTCATCCACCCATACATGCATAAGGCGGTGCAGTTGCACGACACATTTGTCTGTATAAGTTTACCAAACAGGCTGAACCCCAACTATATAGTCGAATACATTGAATATGTTTCAACAGGGGGAGATACATCAAATGAACTCTATTGCAAGATTTGTCAGGGATTACCAAACCCCCAATCAAGCGCAATAGGTACGCTCTACAATGTTGTTGTACTTGCTCAGTTGTTGCATTATTCGGAACATGAGCAAATGTGTCTTTCAACCATTTTAGTTTGATGAATTGGCCCACCATTTGATTTTTTGGAGGAATGACACCCAAAAGTTGTTGGCATTCTTCATCCCAATCTAAAGTGCAACCTCCAGTTACTGGTCTTCCGTTGACAGGTAGACCCAGTTGTAATGCAACATCTTCAAGAGTTATTGTACATTCTCCTATTGGAAGATAAAATGTGTGTGTTTCTATTCTCCAACGTTCTACCATTGCGGTCACCAATGATGGGTCCACGTTACAAGATCCCAATGTTGCAACGGTCAAAAACCCAGCTTCCTCCAAGTAATGAACTATCATTTCATTTGGTTCCTCCATTCTAAAGTGGTGGTGACATTCAATCAAGTTCTACACTTTAAATAAATTTAGTATTAAAGTTATGAAATGACGATTAAAAACATGTATACATAAGATGATTACAACCACTTACCATCTCAGTGATATCTGTAGACCTGTGAAGATATTGGTTTCTTAAAAGAGTCATGGAGCTTGTATGTTGTGAATGAGAGAGCTTTAAAGTGTGTGTGAATAATAATATGAACATAATGACTATTTATAAAACCAGCGCTATCCTATCCAAAATCAGAACCAACCAATCAGTGGAGGATTGGCGGATTACGTTGACGTCATCGTACACGTCAGCGTTATCCTATCCAAAATCGGAACTAGCCAATCAGTGGAGGATTTAGAGGAATCATATAAAGAGCTTCCAATGTGGATCCTTGCTTTCAAACATTATCTTCCAGACACTGTTACCGATATTGAAGTGCGACCCTTTGTTGAGGATGGCCAAGGAGTTCCTAGCAAAGCTGTCTTCCATCGCCTCTTTTGGAGTTTCCAACCATGTATCAAAGGGTTTGATCATTGTAAACCAGTTGTTTCAGTTGATGGAACATGGTTATATGGGAAGTATCGTGGGACCTTACTAATGGCAATCGCTCAGGATGGTGATGATCATACCATTCCTATAGCATATGCCATTGTTGAGGGTGAAACATCAAATGCTTGGTTTTTCTTCCTCAGTCGTCTACGAATGTTTGTCATACCTTAGCCCAACCTCTGCTTGATTTTGGATAGACATGATACGATTAAAAGTGTTGTTAGGCGTGAAAACAACAATTGACATCATGTCTTTTGCATTCGACATATATCACAAAACTTCATGAGGACCTTTAAAAATGGCCAAATGAAAACTATTGTAACCAACATGGGTTAGTATTTTTTATATATATATATATATATATATATATATATATATATCACATATTTTTTTTCTTCATATTTTTGTTTTCAAATTGTCTATAACAACATCAACTTTTGTTCCTTCAGGATACGCTATGACTCAACCAGGCATCACATACTCCAGAAGACAAATCAATGATTAGAGTCAAGATGCAGTGAAATGGCTCGATGATATTCCAAAGGAACAATGTCTATAAGAATATGATGAAGGTAGACGTTGGGGACACATGACAACTAATCTTTCTGAGTGCATGAACAATGTATTAAAGTGGACACGCAATCTTCCAATCAGTTCTTTGGTGCAAGCAACATACTACAGAGTGCTGCAACATTTGAAGAAGAGGGACACAGGCCCAAGCAATGATGGCATCGGGTTTGATTTACTCAAATACAATCATTCAAAATCTTAACAAGGAACGGGCAATATCAAATTCCCACGAAGTTGTTATTCACAATCGAGCCCATAGTATCTTTACAGTTAAGGAGTTGATTCATCCACCAAGCGGTCGTCCTGTAGGGACATTCAAGGTAGACCTCGACAAAAGATGGTGTGATTGTGGTGAATTTCAAGCATTACACTATCCATGTTCACATGTCATCGCCGCTTGTTCGTTTATTCATCATGACTACATGATTTATGTGTCTTCCAAGTATACATTGCAATGTATTTTTACAAGGAAGAGTTCCCAATAATTCATCTTCAATCATATTGGCCAGAATACAATAGAATAGAATTGTGCCACAATCCAGCCATGAGAAGAGATTCAAAAGATCGACCACAGTCTACTCGCATTCATACTGAAATGAATCAACGGGAGAAAAATACACACCCCAAGAGATGTGGTTTGTGTCGAAACAAGGGACATAGCAAGAATAAATGCCCTTATCGTACTGATGCTCCCGATGAAAATTAGTTCATTATAATAAAATTAGTTCATTTTGTATTTGTATGTTTAATTACAATATTTAATTAAATTTTGTTATTTTTATGGACTTCATTTTATTTAAGTTTTTCAATAATTATAAAAAGTAAAATTTAATTAGATAAATATTATAAAAGAAATTAACATTGTATTTTTTTATTTAATTAAATTAATAATTACTTTAATTAATAATTACTTTAATTAATAATCAATGAAACTTAAATTAATTATTTAATTAAAATAATAATTAATTAAATTAATAACTAATTAAATTTAAATTAATTATTTAATTAAAATAATAATTATTGATTAATAAAATGTATATTTATTATTAAGAAATGTGTTAACAAAAAATAATGTGGCATTATCTCACGTTTACAAATTATAACTATCCACTCTCTCGTATGTTAATTGATCAAACTCCTGATATTTGTGCCTACTAAATAGCACTACTAATAAAAACAAATACATATATTTAATAATTAAAAAACAAAAAAAAAATGCAATTGGGAAATCGGTTCTAGTCTCATCGATTTCCCTTCACCCAATTTAAAAAAAAAAAACATTTTCCTTGTGAGAAATCGGTTGCAGCAAATGCAACTTCTCACTTTTAAAATTTAAATTTTAAAAATGGTGGTAATATGGTACATAATTTGAAAATGATGGTATTATAATACTTAATTTTGTTTTTAGTGGTATAAAAAAAAGCCTAAACTTTTATCCTTAAAGATTATAATGTGACATGTTAATTGAATATTTGACAATTTTTTTAATGAAATTTAAATCTTTCATACACTAATATGTCCATAATTAGTCAACACATAATTACAATTACTCACAAATTTATCTCTAAAATTACTAAATTTCATCGATAAATTTGTGACATTGATATGAGATCAACATAGATAAACTACATATTCAATTACATTGCCATATCAAAATATCTAAAACAAAAATTTACACATGAACTATGTTGATTGATATGTTACAATGTCAAGAATATAATTTTCAATTCACAAAATTCAAGAACTAATTTGACTGACGCTTACAATTTCAATTTAAATGACCAATTTGTATATTCACTCAATTTTTTTTATACTAATGACAAATCATAACCCCTCTTGTATGATTTCAAAAACAATAATAATTAAAATTAAACATTTTTAATAATCTTATAACTATAATTGGTTGATATGTACAAAATCTTTATAAATTTAATTCAAATTGTATTATAAAAAGATCTTTACAAAATGCATGAATGCATCATTTTTAGTTAGTTAATATTTATTTATAAGAATTGGTCTACTCAACGGTTTAAGTACTAGTCCAGAAAACAGGATGACCCTCCCTTAAGCTATAAAGTCCTAGATGTGCCGTGTGACTATTAGCTATAAAATATAAATGGATCACCTCACACACACTCTGAAATCATGAACAACAATTCAGCCATTAAACCGTAAAAATATGATTTGCATTCTACAAGAAACCAATTCCAAGAGAAGTACTAAAGGCTCAAAGTTATTTCCTTCCATTAGTAAACTTGTCACTATACTTTTACTTTCACCTCAATACTTACTTTTACTACATTGCTAGAACAGAAAGCAAATAAGCTTTTCTTAGGAATAATAAAAAGAAACAAAGAAACATTTTCCTCAAAACCATTGTGGGAATTAAGGTTTTTATTACGTATATGTTTGATATTATGGTGAGTATATGCCACCGTAATTTTGCAAAAATTATAACTTATAATATTTTTTATACTCAGTTTTAATATTTTTTTATTTTCATCAATTTCTATATTAAAATTCAATAATTTTGTTCTATTCGTCATATTTTTTAATTAAAAAATAATGATATGACATTTTTTAAATGATGTGACATATGATACAATTATATTTATTATAATACCCATGAAATTACAATAAAATCTTCTAAAAGTCAACTTCTAATACCAAAAATACAAGTCCACCATTAGATTTTTCCTATATTCACACATACTAGATATATTAAATCAGATTTAAATTCGATATTTTTAATTATAAAATAAAAAATTAAAATTTAGTTTTACCATTTCAAAAATATTAAAATTTATCTTTTATAATGTGTTATCTCGATGCAACCACCATTAATGTTTCAATTGTGTAAAAATGGAATATCCTCCGAGAAGGAATATTCATGCTATACAAGCTTTGCGTCAATCTGAATCTAACATTATAAATTTAAACAATGGTGGTTGACCAATTGAAACGTCTTAGGTAAATTAATAAATCATGACTATTAATAACATGACAAATTTGCCAATTTCACAAGCTACTAACAATTTAAAAGCCACTGAAATGCAGTAAGGTTAGTGGTTTCACATTATTTGTCGCCACATTGAATGCATGAAGTACGTGTTGGTACATTGGTTTCAAATACTTCTTCTTACTTTAAATATAAATAAAAAATTAAAAAATATTGACGTATTTTTTCCAATTAAATATATTAACTTTTATTTATATTTAAATTGTTAAAAAAAATTATTTACATTTAAGGTTGGATGAAGTTGAATTTAAAAATCACCAAAACTATTAATTGTTTTCTGAAAAAAATATTATAAAAATAGTTTATGTTTAGTATATCATAGTGTAAAAAGTTTCTAATATACATGTGATTTTATAAATAATTACGATTAAAATTAAATCTTTTAACATTTAACAGTTTTAATTAAATAAAAGTATAATTTTTTTACACCAATCAATTATATCCTTTAAAGAAATTAAAATACAAATTGTATAATTTTAATTGAATTATTTAGATTTTTTTGTTAATGTGACCTACAATACAATGATATCTTTAACATAGCTGAATTCAAATTAAAGACTACTAATTAAGCCAGAACCATCTCACCCACACACCAATAAATTTATTTATTTTCTTTTAAAGTCATACATGTCAATATATATCTTAGGTGATTAAAAAAGGCATAAAAACCCCATTTAAAAAACAGCTGGTTCCATGGAAAAAGATAGCACATCAAAGGATTTATTTAGCAATTTACCAAAAGAAATTCTTGGGCACATAGTTTCTTTTCTACCAAATGAAATAGCAATGGAAACCATTCTAATTTCTACAAGGTGGAGAGACTTGTGGAATGAATCTATTGTTAGATATGGAACAAAACAAGATATCACTAATGTTGTTTCTAAATTTCTTACAAGTTTTGAAGAGCTTGATCCATTGAAGCATCCAAGAAAACTTCAATTCCATTTTGATGAAGAAAGTGTATTATTAGCTACTATTGGAAATAATAGTAAGCTTCTATTAGATTTCTCTCCTTGGAAGAAAGAGTTGTTTGAAATTCAAATGCATTATGAACTTCAATTCAAGCTCAATAACCAAAAAAAGATAAGTTACCAATCTTTTACTTCCAATTTCTTAGTCAAAACCCTTTATTTGAAATCAATAATTTATTTGACTAGTGAGGTAGCTTCATCAATTATTTCAAATTTGGATCATCTTGAGAATTTGGTAATCATTTCATGCAATGGATTGGAATGTTTGAGCATTGACTCAAATTTTGAGCTTCACAAGTTAACCATATTGGATTGCTTACAATTGAAGAAACTCCACCTTAAAACGTCTAAACTCAAATCATTTCAATATCAAGGACCTATGCCTTTGATTTTTCCTGAATTTCATTTCAACCTTAGTGATGCCATGCTTGATTTTAGATTAGGACCAAGTTGCAATGACATTAAGACTAAGGATTTTGATGCAACTTTATTGACAATAAAGAATTCTCAAGTTCTTAAACTTTGTAGATGGACTTTTGAGGTATGTTCTTAATTGCAATTTTTTTTTATTTTTTATAATTGAGATATTGTAACATGATTAAGTTGAGCCTTTGTACATTTATTAAAAACTCTCTCACCTAGCTTATAATAATGAGTCAAAATTCTACTGAATTTTTTTGAAATAACGACGAAAATTATATAGACAAGAAAGTTTGAATTGGTTATTAAAATTTGCGTCTTTATTTAGCAAAAATATCAGAAATTAATTTTTCCTTCTTCTATTTTAAATTTTTTATTGCTATTTCAACTATGTCTAGTTTCTGTTCACAATTAGTCACTCTGATATAATTGGATTTGCTTCGATCACACTCTCAATCCTTGATTTGCTTTGTCCATAAAAAAAAGATAAAATTTTATTTAAGACACATAATAGATAGGATTAAATAAGTATTTTTATCTCTATAAAATTCCAACATTTTCTTTAGTCTCTATAAAAAAATTCTAAATTTTCAGGTTCTTGAAAATATTCTTTTTTCATTTTTGATCTCTACTTTTATATATATTTCAAATATTTGAATCAATTTTTACAGATATATTCAGAACATTATAAGAGTTTATTGCACAAAAATTTAGAATTTCTGACAAAATATTAATTAAATATGAATATTTAAGCATTTAAAGATAAAAAGTTCATATTTAATTAATCCCATGTTAAAAAATTATAATTTTTTTATGGTAGATATCTATAATATGTTCTAAACATCATTACAAAAAATTATTCAAAAATTCAATGGATGCGCATGAGTTAACCCTAAAATCAAGGACAAAAAATAAAAACAGAAAACTTTTTAGGATTAAAATTTTAATTTTTTTATAGGGACTACAATTTTTTTAAAATTTTTTTTATAGGAATATAACCAAAATATGTAGAAAGATAAAGATAGATGAACAAAGAAAATTTGCATTCCAAAAGAATGTCTTAGGTGTCTCGAATTGTTAATGAAAAATTTATCATTTTAGTTTAACTCCACAAGGTTTTATTTGCAGGAATTAATATTGCCATCAATTTCTCCTCCATATGGATGCTTTAATTTCTATAAATTAAGAGAGCTATATTGGATTGATAGCTATAATAAAGATGAATATTGCATGGATGCGTTATTCTCCTTCTTGAAATTATGTCCTTACTTGGAACAACTTTTTGTGACGGTATATTTTCTAATTTCTAAGGGAGTAATTGTATATATTGTTAGGACATAATTTTATGTACACCATCAGTGTAAAATGTTCTAACACTGTCACTTAATCACATCAGTTAAATTATTAGAGATGTTTAACTTTTATCATAACTATCTCTAAAGTCATGCATATGAATAGTTGTGATGAGTTGATAAAATAATTTTTTTTTTATATTAACATTGCATATGACAATTAAATTCGTCTTGTTATACTTATTTCAATTAATTTTTTTAGCTTTCTTAATTACATTATTTTCTCTCTCTTTGTTTTGAGGTGCAGATTGATGATAGAAGTTATTATTCATCTAGAAGGTTCAATGCATGCTTAATGCAAGCAACTAAATGTACAAAATTAGAGCATCTAAAATTGATAAAGTTTATGGGGTTTACAAATAAAAAAGATGAAATTTCATTGGCAAAATGTTTGATTCATCTAATCAAAGGAAATATTCCAAAGATAAACACATCGGATGGGGGTTGCTTGGACGTAGAGGTTATGCAGTGATTTTTTTACATCAACCATAGCAAATTAAGACAAATAATAAATTATAAAAATGCCCCATGGATGTATGCATGATATATATTATAAATAGATTAGCCAACTATGTTATTTTCTTTTTTAATTTCTCTTTGCTTAAAACAATGTGTTTCTGAATTTAATTTGATCAATTTTGAGGAGAAACAGAGCAAGTGATGTAATTTAATCAATTTTGTTATACTGTACGTAGTCTTATTGTTTTGATTCAAAATATAGATCTAATATAATTCAATTATTCTAAATTGATATTAAATGGACTAGTTTTCATTTTTTATTTCCTTTTCAATATTATCGTTATTTTAGAAAAGTTACTTACTTTCATCATCAAATATATTATTAAAGGTTTAATAAGTTGTTGGAAATGATAATGATATTAATAGAAAATTGTTGAAAATAATATGATATTAACGAGAACTAATGTTATGTGAATTGAAAAATAAAGAAACTTAGTTGTGTCTCAAAGATATCTCAATTTTGTGAAAGGGAATTCAGGCTTAGAGCAGTGTTAAATTACAAACTCAGATCTGGAGCTGACTTGATTCTTTTGGGCTATTAAATGATTTGAATCTTATGACCAATATCGTTATATATAGAAGTGTTTGTAAAATTAGGCCTAATTTGATTATTTCAGTATTCACAAATCGAAACTATTTAAAAAAAAAAAATGTTTGTACCTGACTTGCCTATTGGGCCAAAAATTATAAAATT
The DNA here is from genome assembly GCA_037974735.1 of Cicer chorassanicum. Classification (NCBI taxonomy): domain Eukaryota; kingdom Viridiplantae; phylum Streptophyta; class Magnoliopsida; order Fabales; family Fabaceae; genus Cicer; species Cicer chorassanicum. The sequence continues at coordinate 38,449,888 of JBBPBP010000003.1, read as the reverse complement.
GTGAATTTATATAATTGGAGTTTTTTATTTACAACTCTATCTATACTTCTCACCCCTCAATACACAATTATTTTTTATTTATTATATATATATATATAAAAAAGTTGAATACTTAGCAACACGAAATTTTTAAAATTCACTTTTTTTTTCTTCTGAAATTGTGAAACTTTCAAAACTTTATTTTTTTAAATTTTTAAAACTTTCATTATCAAATGAAATTTTTGAAATTCATTTTTAAAACATTCAAATTTTTTAAATTATTTAAAACTTTCAAAACTTTCAAATTTTTTTGAAAATTTCAAAAAGCTCCATGTGTAGGAGCATTAGCTGCACCATGAGCAAGGCTTGAAAAAATCCCTTTGTCGGATTCATCATGTTTGTCCTTACCACCTCCCATCTTTCAAACCAAACAACAAACACCATTACAATTAAACAAAGTTATTCTTACAACACAGTCAGATTAAATTATACAAAGAAACACAAATCATCTTTCGAAAGTTTCATTTAATTTGAAAATTTTAAAAAGTTTTAAAAAAGATAGTATTTGTAAGATTGGAGCAAAGTTTTCAAAAATTTCAAAAGTTTTTAAAAGTGTTCTTTGAAACTTTTGAAAACTCTTATTTTTCTATTTCGAAAGTTTCAAATTACTGGAAACATTTAAAAATGTTGAGAAATTTGTTAAAGTAGGAAAAAAAATTCAACTTTTATATATGGTAAAAAGATAAAAATAATTATTTTAGATATAGGTGGGGTGACAAGTAGAAAACTTATATAATTGTTGTTATTAGGCCAAAAATTATAAAATGGCCCATTGGTGGTCCAAACCACCCTAATGCATTGAACTCGCCTATTTAGAGCATCTCCAACGGTTGCCAAATATCTTCGTCCGCCAGCATTGAGTTACGTAAAATTTAGTTTTTGGTGAATTTACTATTGGAGTTGTGTTAAGCTGTCATAACAGATACGTCAGGAAGGAACGGTACTTACACAATTTAATAATAATAAATTTATGATCGTTACCTTTTTTTAATAATTTATGACCATTAGCTTTTTTTAATTTATGACAGTTAGAGTTTTTTTTTTAACGTTAATTTGTATATGAAATACATTTTCTTATTAATTGGAACAATTTATTTTTCTTACTCTCACTTTTTCTTTCACAATTTTTGTTACACAATTTTGTTTCTTTAAGCTTCTATTAACAATATTTTTTTACTTATTTTTTCATCTTATTGTTTCAAACAAAAATTGTTATAAAAATGTAAGTTCCATTTTATTTTAAATTAAACTTAAAATAATGTATAATAATATTAATTAAAATATTTAAATTAATATTTTAAGTTGTAATAAAATTAAATATAAATAAAATATTAATGTATGAATTAAAGTTGTGGGACGTTCTTAAGAGTTAAACCGTTTGAGTAAAATATGAATGAGTTGCTTCAAAATGATTTGCCACAGTGGACCCTATTTAATGAACCCATGTTGAGTTATTCGTTGGAGGAGGATTCTACCCAGCACCCCCACACGTAAACCTACCACCCCTTCAATCAATATGAAAATACAATTTTTCCCTTTTAAACTTTTCATTTTTTCAAAATTTTCGAAACAGGAAAATTTCAAAACCTTCCATATTTGGAAACTTTTAAAACTTCTCAGATTTAAAAACTTTCGAAACTTTTCAAATTTTCGAAATGTAATCCTTATTTCGAAACCTGATGATTTTAGTCCTCAATTTTCACCTATGTTTTTTTGTAAAACTTCTCATTTTACAAAAGTCAAACAATCCTTAATTTTAACTGGATCAACGTTGATGTTGACTCGTTTTTAAAACTTAGACAAAAAAAAAATAATTTAATTATAAAATTTGATCAAATGCCACCGTTGAAAAACGATCACATGATAATATATTATTTTATTTAATTAAATTTTTTAAAATGAATCAACATCAGTATTAATTCAGTCAAAATACACGTAATTCAGTGTTAATCCGATTAAAATCAAAGAAAGTTTAACTTTTACATATCAAGATAAAATTAAAGGATCAAAATTATTATTTTCAAAATAGAAAATCAAAATTCCATATTGTCAAACTTGAAGATCAAAAAGTTTTTTTTCCCTAATTTATAACCATAGTTCGATCACTAAATATGCATTTAAGAGAGAATCTAAGGTGCATCCACGCATAAAAGAACCTAGCAAGTAAGTCAAACAACAGTTATGAAAGTCAATATGAAGGTTACCCTCACCATACTTATTTATTAGCCATGTGTATATACAAGATGAAGAAAGACAATTAAATTGATAATACTAATATTTTATACATGTATATAATTTAGGCATAATTCATCATGACATTCTTTATGATTTACGAAAGTAATAATTTGATATTTTTATAGTTTTTTTTAAAAAAATATTTATATCCTTTAAGTTTAGAATTCATTTTTTGTTTAGTTCTTCTAACTTTTTATGATATTGATTATGTGAGTAGACCTTTATTATCAAATTTTTAGAGGCTATATATGTGTCTAAATAATTGTAAAAACTCAAGAAATATAGAACGTTTATAAGGTTTGATAATTATTTTCTAAAGAATTGGTAGGAGTGACTTAATGTTGCAACATTTGGTAGAGTTTCTAATGATAAGATGTCTTCAATTGCACTAGTCATTGTTTAAAGTGAGTCAAAAAACTAAATATGTAAATATAATGTAACTTAAATGACTAAATTAGAAAATTAATATCTAAAAATGTTTAAGCAGAAATTAAGTTAAACTTAAATGATATTAGTGTTGTAAAAAATAAAAGACTAAATTGTTACTTTCGTGAAATTTATAAGATCTCAAAATATATTTTCCCAATAATTTATGTACACATAGATATTACAGGAACCTTGAAAAGTAATGAGAAAGCATTGTCTGCCTCAAAAAAGAATTTTCTTTTGAATAAGTAAAATAATAATATATTCTCTCCTGCTTTAATTATAAAAATAATGTACTTATTTTTTTATTTTTCAAAGACGGTAGTTAAGTGTATTTTATTTTTTTAATTTCATGTTAAAAAAAATACAATTATTAATTTATTGCTATTTATTACGATCATTTTCTACAAGATTTGAATTAATTTAGGACATTTTTGAAATATTGTCGTTAGATGCAGATAGATTTGTTGACCTTTTCTCAACTAAGACATTCACTCTTTTACTTATAATTAAAGTCAGATGGATAATATTTTTATATTATTTAGCAACCACAAACAACTCCATAAACCAAAAGCACAACAGGTTTGTTATCTAAAGAAGATATAATTTTATTTACTTTGTTGTTTTTTTAATTTATATTTTATATAAGTAAGAATTATTGTAATTATTTTAGTTAATTTATTAAGATTGATATATTGGTTTTAAAAATATATTTTATTTTATTTTATTTTTATATTTGATCCTCTCAAAAAATTGTACTTGATTTTCCAATACACATAATATTTCATAATATACACAAATTTCGGCCACATATATATACATATCTAAAAGAGTATATATCCACCCTTGATTTATGAAGACTATGTATTAACTGCACAAAATATTTTTATATATAGTTATTTAAAAAAATTTGTCGTCTAAATTATCAATATATTTTGAAAATAGGTTTAATTGCAGTTTTGGTCCCCCTATTTTAGCTGAATCACTAAAGTAATCCCTCCATTTTATTTATCTCCAGTTTTGGTCCCTCAAACAGAATTTTGGTCCAAATATTGATGAAATGTCATTTTTTTAAGCCACACTACATCATTTATAATCATAGATTTTAGTTACAATTGTTGCACCACGAGATCTTGAGGCATGATGTGACTTAAATAAGTGCAAAAAAATGACAATTCATCAAGTTTTGAACCAAAATTCTGTTTAGAGGGACCAAAACTAGGGAGAAATAAAATAGAGGGACTACTTTCGTGATTCAGCTAAAATAGAGGAACTAAAACTGCAATTAAGCCTAGAAAATACTATAAGAAGTGATATTATAATAAAATTTTATTTTACACTATCACTACACAATCCTTTATCTTAATTATAAAACTATATTTATTTTACCTCTAAAAGGAAGTATAACGCAATCACTTGTTAATTAAGTTGTTATGAGACGAATAAAGTATTAGTTAACAAGGTAGGTCCAAAAAAAAAGCTAGAGCGAGTTACTCCATCGATCATAAGTGACATTAATTAAGTTAATGCATATTTCTTAACAAAACGATTGTTCTATAGTAAAATAATATCGATATTAGTAGTTGTAGAGTAGTTACTTGGACTGTTGAATTAAATGAGGGCATTATTGTAGAAAGCAAATAAATTTTATATCAATTTTCTAAATTGATAAATAATATGAGAAAAATAAATATGACAAAAATAATGTAAGTTCGTATGTTTAAATTATTAATAAAATTAAGATATTTATGATTTAATACAAAATATAAAATTTAATATTATGATAATAACAATAATTGTAATAACTTTTTATTTATTTTTATTTTAAAAAATGAGTCTAATAAAACTAAAAGAATTTTCTACGGCTTGCAGTTAGTCCATTTGGGCAAAGGAATCATTGGAGTCAACTATTTAGTCAACATAGTCAATTTAGTCAACTATTTTCATTATAAGAAAATAAAAACCTATAATTTTTATTATATAAAAATTGATGTCAATTTTAAACAACATTTTTCCTTCAAAACCATGCATTGTCCACTAAGTCAGCTATTTTTATTATAAAAAAACATGTAATTTGATTATTTAATTTTGAATTAAACTAATGTTTTGTATTTTTGAATTATTTCGATTTCCAATTAATATAGATTGTTGTTTTATCACATAATTCCAATAATAAATACATGTAATGTTGGTCTTTGTAACTTTTTAATATGCAAATCAATTTAATATGTCATTTACTTTGCAAGTTGCACAACTAGAAAAAATAAAATTAGAAAGAAAATTTAGAGAAGAAAAACATGAAATTTCTCTTCCAATTAGTCACTAATTTTCATCCTAATTTTATTTTTTTTAGTAGTTTTTGTTCTCAATATCTCCA
>JBBPBP010000003.1:38407651-38439085 GCA_037974735.1 Cicer chorassanicum | reverse complement strand
GTTGATAAAATGTTCAAATACTTTTAAATATTTATTTAGACATTAAAAATAGTCAATATACAACTTTTGTATTTTTTTTAATATTGTGTCGTCACATATATTTACCATAACAAATAACAATTAATCAATCTAATAAAAAAAATTGTGTTTTGTTTCTCTTATTAGTTATCAATAATGTGTATATTACCGTGAGCATTATTTCGAAAAAAAATTAATATGTGTAGGAAAAAATGTTAAAATTTTAAAAATTTCTACATAACTTATATACTTTAATAAAAATAGAATTTATGATTATCAATTATATAATTTATCTTTTAAATCATGGTTAATATTTTATGTCTATAGGCCATCAAATGTCAACCAAATGGTACAAATTTGATATGGTAAACATAGTTCAAATCTAACTTGAAACGATGGTAAAATTGTTAATTTTTTTATGGTTAAACTTTTGCAAGGCATTATTTTTTTTAATCTTTTTTTAAGAGTAAAAATACTAATTTAATTACACACTCTACAATATCTTTTATCGTTTTTTTTTTTATAACTATAAAAATTGACAAGATTAATATATATTATATATTAGGCTAAATACCACCTGTGGTCCCTTAACTTAATTTCGGTTAACGATTTGGTCCTTTATTTATTTTTCCTGATTTGGTCCTTTATGTTTTTAAATAATTTCAGCGTTACCCTTTTAGTGGAATTCCGTTAAGAAAAAGTTAAAAAATCGTTCATCTAGATCATTGCATATGTTCATCAAACCTCTAGGAACGATTGCGATTGCCACTGATCTGAAGTGATTTTTATGGAGTATAAATACTAATAACTTCAGTTTTAATGAGTCAATCCTACTATCAAACGTAAAACAAACTTTGAATATTTTTCTGAAATATTTCAAAAACATAAAGGATAACTTTTTCTGAACATGGATGAGGAATTTTTTTAACTTTTTCTTAACAAAACCCCACTTAAAGGGTAACGTTGAAATTATTTAAAAACATAAAGGACCAAATCGGGAAAAAAAAAGATAAAGGACTAAATCGTTAACCGAAATTAAGTTAAGGGACCACGGGTGGTATTTATCCTATATATATATATATATCACCTTATAAAAAAAAATTAAAATTAAACCCGTGCAAAGCGTGGGTCATATTCTGGTAACATTTAAAACATGTCACATAATACAATGATGTAGAATGATTAACATCTTAAAAATTGGAATAAAACACCGTAAAATTTTAACTTTCAATTTTAGACATTTTTCATATTTGTAATTTAAATAGTGACAAATGAATAATTAATGTATCTAGATGGTTGTACATCATGGAATTGTATGTCAGATTATTTAAAAAATGTCAAATCATTATTTTTTTAATTCAAAAATCTGATAAAGGAACCAAAATTGTCAACTTTTTAAATAGATGGACTAATTTCTAAAAATAAAAGGACCAAAACTACAATTAAATCTAAATTATATTAAAAATCCTAATTATAGTGGATAGGAGAGCTTGATTACGTCAAATTAGTTAAGAAAAAGAGGAAAAAGAACTATTATGATAAATGTGATAGATAATGTAATGATCGACAAAAGTAACCGATAATAACCAAGACGTTGGATCAGGAACGCAGAAATTGAAAATTGCGGAGGATACTTTTTATTTATTTAATATATTCCCATTGGTCTTAGACAATATGGCAACACCTAATGTACCCCTAAACAAATATTAGGTGTAAAGATGTCATGACGCAGCTCTTTTTCTTTAATTAGTTGCACCAATGTTATTAGTCACTCTTTCAAAAACAAATTGTCTTTAAAGAAATACTACATTAGTTTCAATTCTTAATGTAGCAGTAATTATTTTCTAACTATAATCTTAAATACTTCAATTTATATTTATGATATTATTAATAGATATATCAATGTGTAATATGAATAATTTGATAAATTTAATATTTTATTTCTTTCTTTTTCTTGACGTATAAATTTCTTTTTAATATGTATAAAATAAATAAATGTAACATTAATTATATGATTGAGTAGGGATGACAATAGATTTCTATAAATATTGATTGATAGTAGTTATTTTTTATCCATTATATTAAATAAAATTACACTTGTATTTTATCCATATCTGTACATATGTTTACGTAACGAGTATTTAGTATATTTTTAAATATCCGTGAATATTATTAGATATGCACGGGGTATCATATTTCAAAAAAAATATTATTTATGTAACAATTTTTTTATAGAATATTTTCTTCTCTTTTGTTACACAAAAATATTCACATTAAAATATTTAGCATAAAAACAAAATGCATAACAAATTAAATTTCATTAAGTATATACATTTTAACATGGAAACAAAAATACAATAGTAATTTTATTAATTTACTAACGAAAATGGTATCTTTGTATCTATTAACTAATTGATAGTTAAAATATTTATTTATTTTATCTGCGGGCACCCATTAACCTACTTGTGTCTGGCGTGGATTTTATCTATGGATACTCACAAGTACAAATTTTTTTTGTAGTGGCAAAGCTTAAACAAAATTTAATTATACATAGCCAAATTTTTAAAATTTTAATTAATAAATTACATAGATTGACTAGAGTTGTTTGTAACATTTGAACAATGGTTTCGAATATGACCAGTTAACCGATATAGTTCACATTTCCTTGACATTTTTTCTCTAATGTCAATTTCAGTTCTAATACGGGTACAATTTGGACGACCTTTTTTAATTCTCTGCATTTCAGGATTGTGATACAATGTTTTACCTTCATATGTGGGCCAATATCCTTTATTGGGTATATGTGGAAACTCTTCTTTTGTACATGTTGAATACATTAACAATCTTATACACGTCGGACAGATGCACTAAATAGTTTTGACGAACGTAAGAACATGCAGCTATGACATGTGAACAACGCACGTGTATAGCCTAATTTTCTACAATCACACAATTTTCTTTGAAGATTGACTTCAAAATGACCAATTGGTTGCACGTCTCTTAGGTTTATTGTTTCATGCACCACGAAAGAATAACAATTTCAGTTAAATTGCATGACTTAGTGAGTATTAGACTTACTAACTTCATATTTAGTCATGTCCATGCAATCGTCTATGTATACCCGACTAGAAGCTAATGATGCATGATGTTGTTGTCCCCTTTCTGCATATAAAACTCTCAATCTATAGTATGTTGATTAGACCAAAGCAGTGATTGGGAGATTGTGTGTACTCTTGAGCACTGCGTTGATTGATTCGACAATTTTTGTTGTCATGTGTTCCCATCGTCGACCTTGAGAATACGCCATAGTTCATTGTTATGGGGATATTATCGACCCATCTTAAAGCCTCTGGATTTGCCATCCTGATTTCATTGCGGTAAAATTTGAATGATGCCCCACTTAATGCATATCTTGTTATAAATGATGTAAAAATTATCAAGTATTATAATCTAATCCTTAAATGTTTTAAACCAAGTTATGAATACATGGGTTAGTTTTGCGAAAATTCCAAACGATTTATTTCTATAGAAAATCAATTGGTTGATCCTCGTGCCAATCCACCTAACCTCCACCACAATCCACCTAACATGTTTTCCAGAAATTCCAAGAATCAATGCCCAACACAATACAACAAAATCAATATTATATACCAACACATCCTAACACTCGACCGTCTCCTCATACTTATTCTCACACACCACATCGATCCTAACACTCGACCGCCTCCTCATAGTTATTCTACACACCACATCAATCTTGCGGGTTCATGCCAGGGAAACAATTTAATGTTGACAGTCAACAACCACATCAAGAAGACAATCGTCGACTATCATTTGCATCAAGCAAAGAAGAATTTAATATGCATATACTCTGTTAAATCAAATATTCAACTGGACTCAAAGGTGGAAGTAGTTCTTGTATAGCACTTCCTCCTCGACTCTTCCTCTTCGACATCCTCAAGAGAAAGAAGTTGAAGATCAAGAAGAAGAACAAACTCATGATGTACTAAGGTGTTGTCAAGTTTGTGATGTTTTTTATGAATGAATTATATATATATATATATATATATATATATATATATATATATATATATATATATATATATATATATATATATATATTCTTAATTTGAAACAAAAATTGAATTTTGTTTTTTGAAATATTCCCTTAACGAAGTTGTCTTTTGGAAACTCGAGTTTGTAAAAGCCATTTATAATTAAGAAGAAAAAAAAAGTAGTTTAGTATATAGTTTTCAAAATAGAGTATTTTTATCATTTTTTTTTCTTTCAAAATTGGGTTAGTTAATAAAACATTAATCAATTACTAAAATATAAAACATTAAAATATTTTATTTAATGTAAATAGTTAATAAAATAAATGTTAAATACGTGATTAATACATATTTGTAACTTTTAATAGGTCTTTAATTATAATGGTAATTCCCATCACTTTTAAACCAAAAAAATTAAAATATCCCTCTATTATTCTATTAAAAACAGAAAAATCCATTATGAGTCACATTAAAAACATATAAGTCCATTAAAAAATCGATCTACTAAATAACAAAGAAAGCTACAATCCAAAACCAGAGTTTGTCAATCCAATTCATCATACAAACTTCAAATATTAGATTTTCCATTTATAGGTCGGTATCAATAAACGTCATGATCTTTTCACACCAAGAGTACTAAAACCGAAACAAATCATTAATAAACATTGTAATTCAAATGTGTTTTTCTATATTAACCATAAAATTTAAATTGCAGTTAGCAACCACAATTTCATTCTTTAATTGTAAATTTTAAAATCGCTACAACAACATCGCAACAACAATTGCAGTTTCTTGCAATATAAAGGTTTGTGGCATAACAACAATTGCGACTCTAACCGCAATTTAAAGCCTATTTGAAAATGATTAAAAGCCAAAAAATACCGAACAAATTAATGTTTGCGGAACCTTTGAAACACACTCCAATATAAGGCAATAAGACATTTCATTCAATAAGTCATTTCCCATTTAAGTCAACAAAAGTTATCTTAAAAATAAAGTTTATGACAAAATACATTAAAAAAAAAAATAATAGTAATAATGTCCCAAAATACCTGAACAAATTTCATTCTAAAATCCTAACTAATTCAAACCATGTTCCTCCTACAAATTTCATCAAATGCTCAATTGGACTAGTTTACTCTGAATTTTATTCATCCTTCACTTTTAGAACCGACAACAACTTAATCCTTCAGTTGGTAGACAATCACCAATCCTTAATAAGTAACTCTTCATGTTTGTTTACCTTTTGATATTTTTCGGCCAATTGATTTAGAATTAGGATTGTTATTAACATCATGCACTGAGGCTCGAATTGGATTAGCTTCTAGTTTATACCAACTTCTCGATTGAAATAAATTTATGATTCTTCGGATATAAAAATGTTCTTATAAGCTTATAGATTTTAATGAAGTAGTTAAAGATATAGACACTAATTTCAATTCATGCAAGAAGTTGTTGTTTGAAAAACCTGATGATGATTCTTTATCCAAAAAAATGTATCTTAAAAGTTATTGACTTATTTCTGTATGTCTTAACATGCTTTAGTGTCTAGTTTATATCAGTGTGAGTGCTTGATCTGAGCTTTATAATCCAATGCATAGTTAAAAAAGTCGAATTCTGAACACACATTGACTTGAATGAGTGTATGGAAACAAAAAAAAATGACTACAGCTGCATTGACTTGTGTTGATTATTGCAGCGATTTTGTTTTTGATCCTGTTAAATGGCCACAATGCAGCTCATCATAATGTTGTCCATTTGATTTAGTATGACTTAGTTGGCTTTTATCTTTGCTCTGCGGCAGTTTATGTGGGTTCAAAATAATTTTGAAGATGTATTGTTGAACCTAATAATAAGAAAAATAATTTGGAGACTCAATATACTTTTTGTTTGAAGGTGCATTTATCTGTAACTTCTGTTTGAGAAGTTTTGGTTTGAGCATTCTTAATAAAATTGTTTTATCTTCAAATTCTCCCTTACATGAACATGTGTAATTGTATTCTCTATTTTACATATGAATAAATAAATAATCTCAAATTGTTTAACACCAAAACTATAGATATATGCCATATTTATTTAAATATGCGAGTTTGTTTTATTTTAATTAAAATTAGACGTTTGTTTTATGTTGGTATACTAATATGGATATTTGATGATATTAAAAATATTTTTAGTTATATTATAAGTAGCAAATAGTTTATTTAATTAATTTTAATAAATAATTTATATATCTATTGGAACAAGTACTTAATTCGTATTGGTTGTTGCGTTGATTTATTTTCTTTCGCAGATTGTTAGAGATGGTGGTTGGCGAAGACGCGGCACATTAAATCAGCGGATCAACTTCGTTGGGAGGAATCTTTAGCTAAGGTAAGGGGTGAGATGAGGTTCGATTTTATGAGTATAAAATAACGTGAGATGAATGAGAATACCGAAATTCCCAGATATTCATGCGGGGCTCACTACGTACGGTTGAGCCCTATTGAGCAATAATAATTAATTAATATTATATGAATGGTAACAGTGAGGATTAAAATATAATTTAGCAACCTATAAAATTGTCGTGAAATTTATTTATATCAAGATTTCATGTTGAATGATTTTATGAAATGTGATGCTGATTGTTACTGTATGAATGATATAGATTGGAGTGTTCTTGCTACTTGATTGAAATCGTGAAATTATTTGAAGGTGCTACCTGTTTGATTTTTTTTATCGCGATTGATAAGATTGGATTGTGCATTGTGAGTAGTGTAAACCAAATATTGGGATTGTATTGTGATTGACTGATATACATATAATGATGAAAATTGTGAAAGTCAAACCGAAATTTATTGAGTTGTGATGATAAAGTAAGTCTGAGATATGTGTTGTAGACTTTGGAGTTAGGATTATTTTGTCATCATATAGGGAGGGTCTGACAAACATAGTGATTTGGAGAAGTACAACTGAATGAGCCTGATTGTGGAGGGCTACAGTCGAACTGTAAGGTAAGACTGATAGACCTTGGGTTACATCTAGTGGGGAATTCTTAAGTGGATTATTCCCTAAGGTCGGGAGGTACCGCGCAACACAAGAGTACCCCGACCGTCGCGTATATGTGTCTTGGGTTGAGTTGAGGGAATATATGAGGACTTGGCCATTCATGAATTGTCAGTCCACTCTTGTAGTGGCATAGTATCAGGCCTCCTAACCAAGTACTTCAGAGTAGAATGGTACCAAATGATGAAGTATAGAGTATAAGACATGCATAGCATTTCATCCTTGTAACCGTTTTATTGTGATTGAGTTAGATTAACCTTTGATATTATGTTCTTGAATGTTCTCTTTATTTGTGTTGTTTTGACTAATTGCGTGTTCTTCTTGTGTATTTTATATTGTTACATAATTTTGAAACTCATCCCTCGATGTTTGTGTTTGGCGTTTGCGATGGACACAGACGAGTCGCAAGCTGCAGGTGAAGATTAATGCTCTTGAAGCATAGGAAGCCGTATTATCTTGAAAACTTCTATTTTCTACCTTTTTGTTAACGTCATTTTTGAACATAGTTTATTTTGGGAATTCCCGCTCTGATAGTGACATCGGGTTGGGACTACATTTACAATTATCATTAAACTTGTGTGCGTGTGTTTCCAATGAGATTTTGTTGATTACTGCTATGATTTCAAGTTGTTGAATTGGATGAAAATTTTGAATTAATGAGACATGTTCATGATTACGTGATACTCTTTGCCTTAATAAAAAAAAATTTGGAAGTTTATATATTTATTTATGTTGAAGGATTTCATTGTTTTAAAAATAAGAAAATTTATTTATTTATTTGGGGTTTAGGGTGTCACACTTACAAATTCTAACAAGTTTTAAGAAAGTCCTTTATGAATCTTTTTTAGTAAAAAAAATGGTGATATGGCTAATTTTGGATGAAGTGGCACATGGTGACTATGTAATTGTTGTTGACTAGACAATATTTAATATTTAAAATTAAAATTCATTTTATTAACTCATTTAATTATTTAATTAAAAACTTAAAACTAATTAATTAGTTAATTAACCAATTAAATGATAAAAACTCAATAATCTTCATCTTCAACCCCAAATTTTTTAATAAAAACTCAACAACCTTCATCTTCAACCCTAATTTCTTCATCTTCAAATCACAAATTCTCATATCTAGATCTAAACCCTAAAAATTTCTAATTTCTTATTTTTCTTACACCACACCTATAATCTTTGCAATAGTTTTCCATATCGGTTAACCTTCAATTCCGAAGGTTCTTTTGTAACTTTTATAGTTCCTTAATTGAAAGGGCGTAACTTGAAAACAATGCTGTGCCTTGTCAAATCTTCAAGCCCAAATAACATAACATGTGATGGCCTCAAAAATGTGTTGGTGATAAATCAAACCAAGACCACCATTTAGCTCTATAAGAGAGAGGCATTAGCCTCCTTTGAAAATGAGGTGTGGCAGAGAGTGGTATCAAATACGGAACCTGCTGACAAAGTGGAGATTGTCGATGTTTTTTGGAGCAGTTTCATTGTGACGAAGACAACAATTTATCTCATATATGATGAACCAATCGGTGAAATATTGAAGCAATTTCATGCACCTGATAAGAATGTTCTTGTTGGTAGTGGTGATAAAAATGTATGCGCTGCAAAGGGGATCTTTGGTGGTTATGGCAAAGATTATAGGTGTGATGTAAAAAAATGATAGATTAGAATTTCTAGGGTTTGTATCCAGATATGAGAATTTGTGATTTGAAGATAAAGAAATTAGGGTTGAAGATGAAAGTTGTTGAATTTTTATTAAAAAATATGTGGTTAAAGATGAAGATTATTGAGTTTTTATTATTTAATTAGTTTATTAATTAATTACTTAGTATTAAGTTTTTAATTAAATAATTAAATGAGTTAATAAAATTAATTTTAATTTTAAATATTAAATATTGTCTAGTCAGCAACAATTACACAGTCACCATGTACCACTTCATCCAAAATTAGCCATGTCACCATTTTTGTACTAAAAAAGATTCATAAAGAAAAATTACAGGGACTAAAATCAAACAAAAACATATTTGCAAGGACCAAAAACATAATTGAACCAAAAAAATATATGAATGTAAAGTCTAAAATTACCGTAGAATCAAAATGTGATTACTAACACTGTTTGCATATATATGAAAAAAAATAAAACAAAATTAAATGAAAAGATGGAATGATTTTCGAGTTTCATAGTATAATATACTAGAATTGATAAAAAAAAATCAGTATAAAGTTTATTTAATATACATGTATTTACTCTAAATTTAATTCATAGTAATAAGTATATTAAAATATTTAAAACATCAATGGTCTGATGTAAAAACACATATATTGGTTCTGCAGTTGTAAGTATTGAGTGAGTTCTAAAATATTTTCTTGGACTACCAATTTAACATACACTCATCAAAAAAAATTATGAGTCAACATATAAAGACCTAAAAAAATGGAAACTTTAGATACATAGTTTGAACACCGATGAGGACCTTAATACGGTGATCGTCTGCAAACCTATAAAATTAAATATATGAACCGAATATAAAAATAAGAAAATTGATTAAAGAAACAAAAAAAAAATAGTTCACAAAAAAGAGAGAGAAAGTAGCATGTAGAAGAAAGAAAATGTTTAATGAACGAAAAATCTAAAAGGAAGAAATTTATATAAAAGAGTACGTTAATTATTTGTCATTATAAATACAATTACTTTTTTGAAACATGCAGTTTTTTAATCACATTTTGTAAATAAAATGTTTTTTTTTAACACATAAGTTATGCAGGTTAAATGCAATCATGTGATTGGTGATTTTATTTGAGTGTATTTTATGGCATACTTGGGCACAAAAATCCATTTCATTTATGTGTTTTAATGCACATTAACAATAATTTTTTAGAGCATATAATTTTTTTCCTGTGAGAAAATATTCAATGTTTTTTTTAAATACAAAGTATTCAAATTATTAGTATATTTGAAAAAAGATAGAATATGTTTGAAAAATGTTTTAGGTAGGAGGTTAATCATAATAAATGTATAATTTGCTAGATAAGTGTCATTTGTACTATTTTATATGAAGCAAAACAATTGCTTATAGGGTAGATGATACACATATGACTCTAATTTTTCTATATTCAATCAACAACTCATTTTACTTTTTTTTTGTCTTAGCTTAGAAGATACTATAAATATCATCCTAATTAACTCACACAACTGCAATATTTGAGGTTCGAACTCGAGACACAACATCCAACCTAATAATATTGATATTTACCCGTTGAGGTAAGGGTTAAAGATATCTTATTTTACTTTTATATCTCTCTTCCTATTGCATTATTAATATATTACACATATCATATCATTCTCTTTTTCCTCTTTACCTTTTTATTTTTCAAAGTGTATACACTTTTATAGGTGTACACTAAATATTTTTGTATATATCATTACATTATGTGCATGATTGCTTAGTCATATAGAGGCCGTTTGTTATAAATTAAAAAAAAAAAATTGGTATTATATAATTTAGAGTTTATATTTTAGATATTTTTAAAATAAAATGATAAGTTGTTTTGTGTTTTTCAGTTAGAATGAAAATAATTTGTTTTAAAAAATCAATTATAAAAATAATGTTTTTGAGAATATACTACAAACAACTTTACATTTTAAATAATTTTTATATTATTTTTATTAAAAAAAACTATAACAAACGCACAAACTTTTAAAAGTAATTATTTTTGTAAATAATGTAATTATTTTACGAAAAAAGATGTAACAAATGAAGTCATATTTGCTCATTGTTTTCCTTTTTTTCATGAATATTTTCATAATTGATTTGAGAATTTTTAATTTAACTATTATACTCTACGCGATGCATCTTATGTGGACTTCTACAACTGACCGAAACGTCTAGAGCAAGAGAGAGGATGACAATGCGAGTTCTTTAATAGGGACCGATTAATGGGGAATAAAGCTCTCAAATGGGCTAGTCTAGTTTGCAACAAGATTGGATTGCTGTTTATCAAGACTGGCTTGTTTTGTAAGGATTTTGTAGGCCAAATGGCCCAACCCGACCTGATCCATTTTTCAAATGATTTTTTTTTTTTTTTTTTATATTTTAATTAGTAAAAATTCAAATAAAATTATAACACAAAACTATTAATTACGTACCACAATAGAGTCAATAAAATAAAATTACAGCATATAACGCTACATAAAAGTTAGGACGGTGGAGTTGCAGTCATGGTTGGTTTTGCTAGGCAGAGTCGAGAACGGAGCTGAACTAACAAATGCGTTGGACTTGTATACCTTCTCTTGATCGGTGGCGGAAACACTACAACAATACTATGTTGCTCTTGGATTTTTAATGGAATACCTTTTCTTCTTTTTTTTTAGTAAAAAAGGTTTTTTTTTCTTTCTTAATTCTAGACATGCTACATTTGTTTTTTAGAATCTCTAAAAATGTCATTTTAAAATCAATCCAAAATTACAGAAAAAATATCATTATTTTAGTCGTCCAAATTTGCTCACAATCATTATTTTTATAAATTTTATTTTTTAATTGTACTAGTTCGACCTGATTTGACCTCATTTTCAATGTAGGTTAAATAGATTGGGTAAAAAAGACTCCTTCATTTTTTGGATCACCTTTTTTAAATTTTTTAAAGTCCAACTTACGCTAATATGTGGGTCAAAAAATATGATCTATTTAGCCTAACCTATTTTAACTACTCTACCGGAGATGCTAACATTTATTTTACGAGGGAGCAAATATAAAGAAAAAAATTGAAATATACATTCAGAACTAATATATTAAGTTTAACAAGAAAAAAAGTTATTGGTACAAAAATCACAATAATTTTATTTAATGTAAAATGTTAATTAAATTAAAGCAATATAAAGGAAATAAAAACTTACAATAGCAATTTAGGAAAGTTGAGTATGGAAATGCTTCAAAGAGTCAAATTCATCTATAATTGATGTTGTACTAAATAAATTAACAATGACTTTAATTTTCAGTGTTAACAATTAAGTGATTTGCAAGAAACTTGATGTCTATTTTTTCTCTTCTTCTAATCTATGTATTTGTTGTAGTCTTGTAGAGACCAGTACCGTCAAAACACAATGAATAAATTTATCAATCAAGTGATAATTTTTTTGACAAAAATACATCTTTAGTCCTTTAAGTTAAGCTCAATTTTCGCTTAGATCTTTCAAGTTTATTTTTTTTCGATTTAGTCCTTTAAGTTACATTCATTTGCACCATTAGCTTTTAAGATATATTAAATTATACATGCAATCCTATAAATTTGAAAATATTCTCGAATTATTGTGATGAAATGTTAAGATTTAATCGAAACATCACACCAAGTTGACTGTCCAAGCTTCTTTGCATGTGAAGGAAATTAAAGACATTGATTAAGTGAATAGACCTTTATTACCTTATTTTTAAAGGCTATACATGTGTTTAAATTGTTGTAGAGAAAATCAAGAAATATAGACCATCTATAAGATTTGATGAATGTCTTCTTAATGATTAATATGAGAGACATATTGTTGCCACATTTGTTAAATTTCAAATGATCAGAAGTTTTCAAATGAACTAATTGTTGTCGTAATTGACATAAAGAACTAACAGGTGAAAACAAAATGTAACTTAAAGGACTAAATCGAGATAAAATAAACTTAAAATTTTCTAAGCAGGACTTGAGGTTAACTTAAAGGACTATAAGTGTGTTTTAATTTTTTACTGTCTTGTTTCTACTAATTTTTTTATAAATAAACTTATTTGAGATAACAAAATATATATTAGTAGAGTTAGCTAAATATTCTACTACCTAATACTTGTAGAGGTAACAAAATATATTGCTGCCCAATACTTGTGACACCTTAAATTCCAAATAAAAATAATAAATAATTTATATTAGATATTTGTAAAAATTTGCAGCAGATAAAGGAAAACATTTTCAAAGAAATTTGAAGTACTTGGTACCATTCTAAATTCGAAGTACTTGGTTAAGAGGCTTGATACTATGTCACTGTGCAAGTGGACAGACAATTCAAATTGGCTCTGTCCTCATAGATCTCCTTAACTGAACCTAAGACACATATATGCGATGGTCGAGGTAAACGTGTGTTGCGTGGTAGCTCCCGACAATTGGTGGGATACCTGAAATTCATATAGGAATTCTCCACCAGAATACCCCCAAAGTCTAACATTCTTTCTGTAAGGGTTGACAATAAACCTCCATGATCAGATTCATTCAGTTGTACTTTTCTAACATCATTAGACTTGTCAGGGCCTACCTATATGATCACAAGATAATATCCACGTAAAAAACTCTCAAATTGGAATCACCACTATTTCATCAACTATGAAGTGACATCGACATACTTATCGCAATTTGATAACATATCAATTGCCAACCACACATTATCTTCACATATTATTATGTCACACAATACATTCAAGGTTCATCATCACATCACAAAATCTCATCAAAGCAAACATCAACACAAAATTCATTCAACATCCAATATCAAAGTAATATCAAATTCCACACAATCATGAAAATTAAATCAATCAATATCTTGTAAACGTTTCTAGTTCACCTTTTAATCTCATAATTCATATATTTTAACATTAGTTACTTTATCTCTCAAATGGTTACTGTCATATATAGTGAATCCTAGATGAATTGTTGGGAAATGCAGTTCTCCCATTAATCTCACATTATAATATACTCACAAATTCAAACGTTAATCTGAGTCCACAACAGTGAAGCCTCTGTTCCTTTGACTTCTCATCCTCCAATTGATCCAACTCGACAATATATGGGTAAATGTCCCAAATAAAATATTAGAATACATTCTAAAATTCAATTTCAAAATTGGTCAAAGAAACTTACTCCAAATCAGAAAAGCGGATAATGTAGCCATGATTCACACAATCATTTTGACATTGGTTTCACTCAAATAAAATTTACAATTTAAAAGAACAGTGCAAAAGTGCGGGTTTCATAAAAAGAAAAATTGGAAAAGCAAAAATTCTATAAAAATATATCAATTTTACTAACTCATCGGTAGAATCATCATACTAAAAGTTGGAGAAAAACAGATAAAGTTTTCTAGACAACCATTGATAATCAGAAACAATTTTTTTAAACATTGATAATCCGAAACAATTTTTTTTTACTCACATGCGCCAGCTTTCTTACGTTTTTCTATTTCTTTTCTTCCTACTGTAGCGGTTCATACAGGCTAGGCCTATTATATCGATTACACAAAAACATTTCATTTTATTCTTTTACTACTTTTATTTTATTAGAGCAACTAATAATTCTTCAAATTCGTTTTTAATACTATTTTAAATACAATTTTATTTTCAAAAAAAGACTAATATTTTATAAAACAGAAAATAATTAACCTTTTTAAAATATATTAATAATAATTAAAATATTTTAACACTAAGAGCATATGTTAACACTTCTTTAATAAAAATAGAAATTCTAAAATGTTCACAATATATTTAAGATAATTATTTTAAAAGATAAATAATTAAAATAAGATATAGTTACATAATTAAATATAACTATGTGCTCATTTAACATTAGTCTAATGCACATGAAAATATTATATTAATTATCAAGGTATATATACATATAAAAATGTTAAAAATATCATTCTTTAAAATACTTCTAGTAAAATACTATTATTTTTAAAAATATATATAAAATAAGTAAATATAATATTTATAATTTATGTTACTCATTAAATCAAATATGTATAAAATTATCACAATATAGTAAAGAAAATCAATTTTAATAACAAACTTATTTTTCAAAATCATACTTAATTAATAAAATAATTGTAAAATTTGAAATGTTACAATACTTATACTACCCTTCGCCCTTAATTAGTAGTAATGTATCCGCAGGCATTCATAAGATCAAGTTAGTAATTGGCCAAGTTGGGTGAGGAGTGCAGAATGAAGGCGTCTCATGATTTTGGAGAGAAATCTTCTTATATGAACGAGGTGATTTGGTGGGAAAGTTTGTTGGCGTTGTCATTTGACCAAATGTTAAAGATTTTTTTCATTAAATGAGATAAAGTCTAACAATAATGGTGATTAGTCCTTACCTTACAAATCAGTTTTATAGAAGTTGGTTAGATTCAACCTAAATTCTTAAATGATATTGAAGTCTTTCCAAAATCTATTAGGTCACCTCTATCGGTTTATTTGGGTCACACTCCAGATGTTTAGTCCTAGGCGTAAGAGTGTGTTAAGAATTTTACTTTCAATGAGATAAGGTGTGACAATATTTTTATATGTGGTGAATAGTCTTCACCTTAAAAATCAGTTTTGTATGATTTAAGTTAGACCCAACCCAAATTTATTGATCACCGTCAAAATTATGATGTGATTGTGCGCAGAACTTCTAGATTACTCTAGGTAGATTTAGTTATCAGATACTATATAATTAGGAATAATTTACTTTCACCTTAAATGATGTATTTCTTCTAAATAACTATCATATTTAATAAATTGAGACTAATGTACATGGTATTAATTAGAAAATACTATTTAAAAAAAGAAATTAAACTTGGATCTTTATATATAAAAAAGTTGTTGAGTCTATACATGAAAACTTTTCCTTCCAAATTGATGATAATTTTGTAAATGTTTATACTTTATTATTCTAACTATTTGTCTTAATTTGGGGTTTTATTACTTCTCACAATACTAAGATATTTTTTTTTTGTCTTTTTGTTTCTATTTTTTCTTCACAATTTTTTATACTCCATCATTCTAAGTATTTGTATTAATTTATGTTTTTTTTTTATTTCACACAATACAAAAATATTAATTTACCTCCTTGTTTTTATTTTTTCTTTAGTAGAATTCCAAGATATTTATTTGCCTCTTTTTTATTCTTTATTTATTTATTTATTTAGTAATGTTTTTATTCGTCTCTTCACCTTTAGTGGTTTTCAATTTTCTTTACATATTATAGCTACATCCACACACATACTGAAATATGTATTTTGAATTATCTATCTTTTCAGTGTTTATATTTTGACACACATTTCTTCATTTATAACACAGTTAGGGCCCGTCCAAGATATAGAGAAGCCTAAGACGAATTTAAATATGAAGTCTTTTAGAGTTTATAATAGTATTTTAATAAAATCATTAAAAAAAATTGTGTAAAACCATTTTTGGAGGCATTTTTATTAAGTAACAATATTTTTTAGAGACCTAAAACAGTTGTTTTGACGGTCTTACCTTTGACCCGCCCTGAGAAAAGAGATTTATATATATATATATATATATATATATATATATATATATATATATATATATATATATATATATATATATATATATATATATATATATATATATATATATATATATTGTTCTTTCAGTTGCATGGAAATCACTTGAATCATTGTCTCAACCATGTTTCGAGACATTTGAATACCTTTTGTAAGTGTAATTTTTTTTTCCGCGGGTTCACATGTTATAACATTTGCAAAGTCATTAATAAAAAAAGAGAGGACAAAGAGAGACGGATAAAAGTTGATCATTTTTCTCTATACAACTCTTACATCTAACTTTTTGTTACTTGTTTCATGTGTCCTCCTTTGTTATATTTCAAAAAACTATTTTTGTCGTGAAACTTGTATGATACAAATTCATAGTAATAGTACAATCAATTGTTTTTTCTTCTCACAAGTAGTTGATTTACATTGTTTTATGTGTTACATTTTATTTATTATAATGTGTAATTTTTGTGTTGGTGTAGAGGAGTTTTTTTCTTTCAAACTTATTGTAAATTTGTAATTTTTATTACTTTTACGTATCAACTATAAATATGATTGATCGTTATGTTTTTTAGTTATTCAGTTTTATTCAATCTTAAATTTATTTTATTTTCTTATTTAAAATTAAAAATATTAATTATTTTAAAAAATAATTTTCTCTTGCACTGTATGAATCTAAGATCTAGTTAGAAATTAAAAATATACTCTTTTGAAAACATTTATTTTAATTAATAGTGATTGTTATTGTGTGATTGAGGAGAATTAGATTATACATACATTGATAAACTAATGTGAACGCAAAACAAACCTCAACGTGGGCGAAGTAATCAGCCTTGAATAGGTGAACGGTAGCACTTGTGTTACTTTATTTTATATATATATATAATAAGTTCCAACTAACCTAGAATGCGTTGAACACCACTAGTCAAATTAATGTCTTGTATTAATTTGTTTTAACGTAGCATTTGAAAAACCGTGAGTAATTTATGTAACGATTTATAAAATTTTGCCACTTAAGTAAATTTTTAAATGGTATTTATAAACTAGTGTTTACCCCACATACAAATTCGATTATGTGTCTAATTTTTATTGAATGATATGTAAATTAGCCACAATTATTCAAATGTATCCTAGAAAAAAACCATTTCCAAAAATAGGAATGGCAAGGTTTCATTTAATGAGCGATTCTTAAAATTTAACCTAGCATTTCCTCCTATTAAATATATAGATGCTAGTTAATAGACTTTGTAAAATAGTAATATTAAGTATGAAAGAGAGCAAAATATAGATAAATTTTGTATTGATTAAAATGAGAAAAATGATTACAATTGTATGTATAATAAAACGTATATACCCAAATTAGAACAACTAATTTCTAATTAATTAGAGTAACTAACTTG
This sequence comes from Cicer chorassanicum, assembly GCA_037974735.1. Lineage (NCBI taxonomy): Eukaryota > Viridiplantae > Streptophyta > Magnoliopsida > Fabales > Fabaceae > Cicer > Cicer chorassanicum. The sequence continues at coordinate 38,421,260 of JBBPBP010000003.1, read as the reverse complement.
TAACTAACACCTAACTAAAGTAACAAATTTGTAACTAATTTTATTGACTACCCAAATGCATGTTTGTCATTTTATGTGCATGTCATTAGCAACACATATATTTTGAATTATTGAAAAAAATATAAAAATTGTAACAAGAAGAAAATAATAATAATACGGAAAAGGTAGAAATGGGAGAGGCGCCACACTCAATCTTCTATGGAGAAGATGAATAATAATCTTTGGGGAAATGATTGCCATAAAAAAACTTGATTTTTTGATAACATCAAAAGGATTGGCCTAATCTAGAACCAAAAAGAGACGTAATCTCCTAAACATACAAATGTTAAGACAAAATCTCTAATTAATTGTTTTGATGATAATTAAACAAAATGTTAATTAAGAATTATAATTATGATTCTAAGTGTTTTGGTATTTAACTTGTGTATTTGAGTGTGTTAAACAAGATAGGTACCAAGCAATTCAAATCAAATATCATTAAAATCAAAGCAAGCAAAAACAGCAGAGCAAAGATCAATCATGCCAGACTTCTGCAAAACGAAGATTGATCTTCAGAATTAATAATGATCAATTCTGCCAGACTTCTGCAAAATGAAGATTGATCTTCAGAATCAAGAATGATCAATCCTGAGCTGAATATTGCAATTCAGAAGCTTTGTCAATCTTATCTCTTTACCAAGAATAAGTTGGGAAAAGCCTAAAACAGAATCAACCCAAAATTGCAAGAATCAAAGACAAGCCTCATAAAGAAATATAAGAAGCAAGATCATTCTTCATGCTGTACAAACGCAAGTACAAGTACAGGCTGTAAAAGGACATCATAGTTGTACTATCAAATCAAGACTGCACAACTGACTCAAAAGCACACAAGCAACCTCAGAAACAGTACTGGATCGAGTACAAAAGTCAGATCACTTAAACTAAACTGATGATCGATCCTGGACTGCAAGAACACTCCTGGATTCAGCTTCTTCACTCTTGCTTTTGGCCTGCCTCAGTTCACTTACTGCCCTATGACAACTGGCTTCATCTCAACGGCTATGTAAGCTGTCCTAGCCTCTATTGGAGCTTATAAATGCAGCATCAAGATGAAGAACAAAACACAACTAAAAGTGTCAAGCAAAGCATCAATCTTACATACATATTCGAGCTCTCTCAAATATCATTCTTAAAGCTTGAAAATCCTTTTCTTTGTGTTGCAATCAGTAACAATCTAGTTCTAAGTTTCAGAATCTATTTCTCAAACAAAAGTTGAGTAAATATTCAGATTCTAAACATCTTCATCATCATTACTTTGTAACTCAAAGCTAGTATATCATCATAGCTTGAGAAGTGTGTAGAAATCATTTTATGTTGTACAAGGTAATTTGTAAAATCCTTACTGGAATAGGCTAAGGTAAATCTGGAAATCCTTTCTAAGGTAGAAAGGTGAAAATTGTGTAAAGATCAAGACTGATCTACGAAAGTTGTGTAACAACCAAGAACAATCTTGCCTTGAGCACTTAGTGGAAAAACTCACATTTTGTGAGGACTGGACGTAGCCCAAGTTGGGTGAACCAGGATATACGCTTGAGTAATCTCTCTATCTCTATCTTTATTTACTACTTGCTTTGCAATCAGTTTTTTCATTGATAACATCAATATTGCTGTTTTTACACTAACCAAGATCGTTCTTCGTATTACCAAGATCAATCTTGAGTAAATTTTTAGTTTCAAAATAGGAAATTTTTAAAAGGGGCAATTATAATTCAAACCCCCCTTTCTTATAATTGATATTGTCACTTCAACAAAATGTGTTTTTTTAACTAAAAATTTCTACTTTTCGTTATTTAGTCATGGATACATATAGGACAATAAGTTCTACTTGCTCTTTTTTCTGTTTACAAAAAAAAAAAATATGCATTAAATTAGAATAATTCTTTATATTAAATTGTAACCTTTATTCTTACATGCTATTTTCTCCGTATAAAGTCTTGTCTCCTCTCTTGAATGCCTTTGTCTCCTTTTAATGGCTTGTTGGTTATAAAATGTGAAGAATTTTATTCAACCCTCAAAACATCAAAAGTTGATTGCCTATACACCACATAAGTGTTTTTGTACCTCCCATTTGAGGCCTCTGGGACACCACTTTGCTTTATGATCCAACCCACTTTTATTTCAACAAAAAAACACACCAAAACATGCCAAAACAAAATATGGGCAACACATCTCATGAGCAACCCATGAGTCACACTTAATCAAAACACTCACAAAAATAAAATAAACTAAAGTGTTGGGCCTAATAAAAACCAAGTTATGACTCACTTTTTATTACAAGTTAAACCAAATAAAACAAAGCAAGTAGAGAGCATCTCATGCGCCCAAGTTCTCTCCATGTGGTTTATGTAGTTGACCAATTTGGGCTTCAATTATTCTAAGTTAGGCCTTGCTTACATGATAGTAGTCACCATTTTGTTTAAGGCTTCCTTTTCTTGGCATGTGCCCTTGTCATTGGCACTCCTAGACCTTGAATTCACTAGTATCCTTGGTTATTGTGTCCTCATCTATATCCCTCCTCGAGCTAGAAGGTGTTCGCGACACTTGTAGCTTGGGATGAATAACACAAATGTAAAAAAAAATAAAGAAATACAACAAGAAACTCTGAAATACATTGACTAAAGGATTTTGAAATACTGAAATAAATCGGCTAAAAGATTTTTGAAAGATTTATTATTCGCTTGAAATAAGAAACAAGAAAGATTCTAATATAATCTTGCATCTTCCTTTTTTTTTTGTTGTAGTAGGTGTTGAATCGAGTCTACACCTCCATGCAAGATCTTCTCTTGCGTTTTTTTTTTGAACGAAATCTCAGGCGCAACTCCTTAGTCATGAGTTAAGACTTCTAAATGAGAATCCAACTATAGATTTTTATAAATAAGACCGATGCTGCTTTTTTTTTGTTGCTTGCATGATCTTGTTTGCATTTTTTTAATGCTAATTTGGCTAAAAAGAAATAATTTTGCCACCCAGTATTGTTGGTGTTCTTGAGAAATATTCAACAAATGCACTTGATTCCATCTTTTTTATACTTGACAAAAGTTGTTGATGTTGAAACAAGGTTGACATCAAGTTTGAATAGTTTTTTTATACTTGACAATAGTTTTTTATACCACCCTTAATGCCCATTGTTTGATGATTTTTTAATTTATTATTATTAGATTAGATAATTGTAATCTTGGAAATTGATAGGGAAAGAAAAGAAAATGAAGAAAAATAGAAGATAAAATAACTAGTTTTAAATAAAGAAAAAAGAGGAAAATAGACAAATTGTTCAAGAATCAGATGAGAAAGAAAAGATAAATTAATTAAGTTTCTATGAAAAAAAATTTAAAAAATTTTCTAGAAAGAAAATAGCATAATAATTATCTCTCGGATACCAAAATTACTTTTCATGATATAAGTTATTGATGAGAGGAAAGAAGACAAACGTAAAATGAAAATCATATTAAATAATGATAGAAAAACATAATATTTAAAAATCATAGTAATTAATCGGTAAAATCTATGAACATGGGGCAAGATGCGTGCTATACTAAGAGCATCTCCAACGGGAGTAAAATTAAGTTCGTTCGCAAGTGTAGAATAACTTAACCGTGAGTTTTTTGAGAGTTCACCGTTGGAGTTGTGCCAAGCTGTAATCACTGTTCTCTCATGAAGGAACGGTACTTTCATATAACCGTTACCTTTTTTATTAATTTATTAATAATAAATTTATATTACCTCTTTTTATTATTTTATTAATAATAATAAATTTATGACCGTTACCCTATTATTATTTACTTTTATCATTTTTAATTATTTATGTCATGTATTTTAACATTTAATTTTTATTATTGTTATAAAAAATTTAAGTTCAATTTTATTTTAAATTCAAATTAAAATAATGTATAATAATATTAATTGAAATATTTTAATTAATATTTTAAGTTGTAATAAAATTAAATAAAATTAAATTTTAATGTATAAATTAAAGTTGTGGGACATAATATGGTTTTGTTTCTGGTACAGTGGACATATTGAGTTCATCGTTGGAGTAAAAAATGAATGATTAAAGATGATGTGGCACAGTAGACCCCGTTTAATGAACTCATATTGAGTTCACCGTTGTGGATGCTCTAAGCAAGCTTAGACCAACACAATGACGTCATCCTATTTTGGGTGTTTAAGTGGATTTCATTGGTAAAAATTACTTATTTTTTAAAGCAAATATTAAAGGCACTCTTTAGTAAGACCCGTTTTTTAATGATAGTGTTTAATAAACACTCAATATTTTTGACTCAGTATTTCAAAAAATTTATTAAATGAGTCATACTAATAGCTTTATCACTCATTTATTTTAAGCTAAATTACTTTTTTAGTCCCTTAATTTATTTTTTAGTTTTACTTTAGTCCCTTAATCATTTTTCATTCTATTTTTGGTCCTTCTTACTGTTTTTTAAATATCATATGCATTACTATCAACAACTATAGTCTCATTGCAAAATTTACTTGGTCCAAACACACAATTCATCGTACTATCAATCACAGTCTCATTTTCTTTATCTTTTGGGATATAAACTACCTTAACCTTTTTATTGTGAACATTCTCAATTCATTTGATAGCATCATTTTCATCACTGTAGCACAATTTTGATCATGGTGGACATTTTTTATGAAATTTCCAAGGGAATGACCAATGATTTTAAATGGAGTAGAAAAATGGAAGGTTCTGTAAACCATGCCATCAAGAAAAGTAAACCCTTCTATTTCAACAAGAAGTTTTTCCCAAAAGAAAAAAACAAGATCAACATCCACTAACAGCTTAGCATAACGTCACGGAGTATGATTCCTTGTTGCACCATCCCCGGACAATAGAAAACAAAATCTTTGAACACCAACATTCCTTTGGAAAACGTGTGATACAAATCCAACATTGTGCGTTCATCTCATGCACCACATTTAGTTTTAAATCATATTAACCTTAGCAAACATTTGCAAAATACCGGATGATAGTTTCCAATAACCAATCGATAAAACCTTCCTTAAATCTTCAATGAAAGGAATGAAAATTCATATAATCTTTTCCTAAGAGGATTCATGTTCCATTAGCCAATAGGTTGCTAATGTTTCATTAACTTGAGTTATAAGGCACCCTTTAACAAAATTAGTCTAAAATTAAAAATAAGCACTCTATGGAACGCACATTACCCTTAAACCATGCATATTTATAAGTAGTTTATTCATAAATGCATTTGCTAAGACCTCATTACAAAATTTTAGTCATGCTGTTAATTCCATTGAAAGGCAGAATGATAAATATAAATTCTATTATTCGAAAGGACCTCAATATGTTGGGGCATGCAACTAACGTCAAGTTAATCCCTAAAAAGTTTATTTTATCCTTGTCACTAATTATTTGTGTTATGACTATACCAACAACATGGAGGAATTTTAAGCTTATCTCATAGGTATTCTAGCCGCATTCAAATCGAAAGCAAAAATGTTGAAAGTATGTAGGACTTGACCCTAGTCATCAATCAATTGAATCAAGAATGTGAAATTCAGGACAAAAAGATTATGCCTTACTACGTACAAATCAAAGAGTTGACTAAACAATTTGATGAAGTAATTTTCCATCACTACCCTCAAAAGTATAATCAATTAGCTATTGTTTTGGCTACTTTAAGTTCAACGTTCAAAGTAAGTCATGATGAATAATAGTCACCAACAAGAATAAACAGTCACGACTAACTTGCTCATTATCATGTGTAGAAGAAAATCAAGATGGAAAATCCTCGTACCTTTCAAATATTACCTCGTAACTGTGGACTACCCTCCATGAGTATTAGATCTTAATGGGGAGAACCCATTTATTCTCTAGTATATGGAATAAAAGCAGTGCAACTCATTCAACTAGAAATTCCCTCATCAAGACTAGTGATGTGCAAATGTATTTTGACCAATTGAATTTAATTGAAGGGAAAATGTTGTCATCGACAACTCTACCAAAAGAAATTGAACTGAGCTTATATGAAAAAGATATGTCCTTGAGAATTTCAAGACAAAGAGCTAGTGTTCAAGATCTTGCATGTCTAAAAGGATTAATATGCAAATGGACTCCAAACTATGTGAGCCTTCTACGTTGTAAAAAAAATATTTCTTAAAGCAGGGCTCTGATCCACACAAATATGGATGGAGAAGAATTAACACTCCTTGTAAACTCCAATCATTCAAAAAAGTAGTACATCTAAATAGAGACCCACTAGGTTGAAAACCTGAAAGGGCAACCTAGACAAAAATTAGGACACAAAAACCTAAAAAGGTGGCTTAGGAAAATATTAGGGTCGAAACATAGAATAAAATAAAAATTGTTAGGTCAAAACCAAAAAGAGCAACCTAAGCCAAATCTAGGGTATAAAATAAGCAAGACCTTCTAGGTCGCAAACTCGAAAGAACGACCTATGCAAAAATTAGGGTACAAAAATGAATAAATAAGACCCACTATGTCAAAAGCTTGAAAGAACTACCTAGGCAAAAGTTACCGTAAACAAAGATAAATATGACTCGCTTTGTGAAAAATATGGAAGGGTGGCCTAGCCAAAAGCTAGGGTCCAAAAATAAAAGACCTGCTTGGTAAAAAACCAGAAGGGACGACCTAGGCATAAATTAGTATGCAAAAATGAATAAAAATATGCTAGGTTGGTAATTCAAAAGGGTGACCTACGAAAAAATTAGAGTACAAATTGAATAAAGACCTGCTAGGTCGAAAACCCGAAAGGGTGACTTAAGCAAACATTAGAGTATAAAGTTGAATAAAGATCCACTAAGTCGAAAACTCGAAAGAGCGACCTAAGATAAATTTAGGGTCAAAAAATTACGTTATGCATAAAATCATGAAAGGTGACCTAGAAAAAAGTTAGAGTTCTATAAAAAATTAAAAAAAAACCTGTTAGGTTAAAAACCGGTAAGGACAACCTAAACAAAAATTAAGGCCACATAAAAAAAATATAGAACGAAATGAGCTCACTAGCTCGAAAACTTGAATTTTCTATTACAAAATGTATGGCTTCAATATAAATATCAAAGTCAAGTCGCAATCAATTCTTCAAGTAAATCTGAAAATAGATTTGGGCAAATCATATCCTCAAGTGGATTAAAAATGTGGTTGGAATTGTGGCATGAGAGACTAAAACACTTCTTTTATGGAATGCTACTATTAAATTGGGTTATTCACCCATGAGATCACCTTATCATTGTTTTTTCTTTCTACGAATCTTTCTTTTTCCTTACCATAAATTTTCTCATCAAATATCATTGCCTAAATTTTCCTTCACTATTTCTTTTTATATAAACTTTTTTTTTTGTTAAAATGCATTTTTATGATAATCAAATTATGGGGCACAAAATATGTGGTAACTTATCTTAATGAATATCAAGAGGCCAAGCTTGATCCAGTGTCTTAAGGCAAAAGAGATAGCTATAAAAGCTATTCATTTGACGAATATATTCTTAAAAGCTATAAAAATAGATTCATTTAAACTAAAGAAGTTGACAACGCTGACGACGTCCAAGATGATTAGAATGTGCATGATATTGAGAATGTAGACATCAACGAAGGTGTCTAAGTTGATTTAGTTTGTAGTGATAATCACATTTGAGAAATAAAAAGTCATAAAATGAATATTTACACTTTGTAAACAGATAGAGATATCAATGATTCACGAATTGTTGTCATTTGATTATACAAAGTAGTTTTCTTTAAAAGAAAGAAAATTAGAAAGAAAAATAAAAAGGCATGTTTAATAGAAAAATAATACATTTAGTAAAAACCTTGAACAAGAGATATGATATTAAAAAATCCCCACCATTGCGAGTCTTAAAAATCTCTATAAACCAACAAGTGAAAAATATCATAATCAATTCTTTGTGAACTATTATACTTGGATTGATATATGATATGAGTTGCAATTTCTCTTAACGTATAGCTAGAATCCTAAGACAAATTTGGTGTCAACTGAATTACAAATTTTAGTATCTTGGTAATTGAGCCCAGAAGTGGGAATACTCCTTTTGTAAAAGAAATTTTTGAAGAGAAAGCTAAACACTTGGTTCCCGAACTAGATAGTTGTTAGACGTATTTAGAATAATGGAAAGTATCTAGTGGAATATCTTGAAGAGACAGAGTAAAGAATACTTGTGTAGTATGAAGAATGTAAAATTTCTCTATAAAAGGAGTACTAGATGTAGCAATGTGTTGTTGTGAACTAGTATAAAAACAATACATTTATCTTCTTAAATTTATCTCTCTGTTGTTTGTATGTTTATGTTCTTTATGTTTTATCTTCAATCTTGTTTTCAAGTGTGTGTATTAAATTGAAGATGAGCTTTTGTTAAATAACTAGTATTTAAGAAAAAGTTTTAAAACAGTAAATACATTCAAACTTCATTTCTTATATTTTTCAAGTACCTTCGTCTTCTTCTCCCTATACTTGTTTCGAAGAATATTGCACCACAAACTATTTTATCGTGTTTCATTATCCATACCCACTCACTTAATAGAGCCTAAATGAAAGCTCAAATGATTTTAATTTATAAACCATTGCTCTTTCTCACACTACTAGAAAAAGCGCTTTTAGAGATCAATTTTCGGTCACTAAATGTAGAAAATCGGTCACTAAATCCAATAGCGACCGATTTAGTGACCAATTTAAATCAGTAGGTAAACTGCTAGTCTCTAGTTGTTGCGACCAAATCAGCGATCGGATTTAGTGACTGAGTAGTGACCGATTTAGTGACCGAATTTTGTGACCGATTTAATGATCGGATTTTGTGACTGAATTAGTTACTAAAATTTGAGACTGATTTAGCAACCACTTTGAATTAATTTTCTATGTCATTAGCGACCGATTTAGAGACAAAATTTGTGACATAAATTGTTATTTTTATTAAATATTTGGTCACTAATTCCGTCTCTAAATATTACCGTTTTTTTTTTTAAATACATTACTTTAATGTCCAAAAGAACAATAAAAACAATTTTTTAATTTGTTTTCAATATCTAAAAAATTCATACACCAAAATCATTTAAAAGCATTATTCATTTCAATGTATATAACCAAAGAACATAATATATTTAAGTAATATTTTTAAGTACTCAAAATAATACAAATAAAATTTTAGTTTAAACATAATATATTTAGTCATAACAAATTGCAATATATTGGTTCTTCATATTAACTTATCACTATCCATCTAACTCTTCATCATCATGATAACGAGCATCATTATCACCAATCTCATCATCATTATCACCAATCCCATCTTCATGAATTTGATCTCTAGTATATGGCATGGGTTTAAAGTTCAAGCTATTCATCATTTGTTTTATCAAGTGGTTGTTGCGCTCAACTGCTCTGTTTGTATTAGCCAATTCCTCTCGAAGTTGATCACTTTCATTTCTCATTTCTTCAAATTCATGTCTTTGAACCCACTCTGTTGATGAAGAACATTACCCACGATAATATGGTCTCCGTAATAATACAGTAGATTCTATTCTGAGACCATATACTCGTCCTCCTTTTATTCCTGCAACCTCACACCACACATCTAATTCATTTGGTGGAGGAGTTCCTTGTGAAGTTGTTTTTTGGGCCAATTCTTTCAACCTACGTTTAAATTTTTCCTGTTAACATAAATATAAAGCTAATTAATATTTTAAAACACTTTATTCCGATGTTACATGAAGATAAAAAAACCAACATACAAAATTAAATAATATACACTTTAAAGTTGAAAGCTCTTACATGAACATATTCTGATCTTTTATCAACCCAAGTTTTATCCTTGCCACGTTTATGTGTGTGGAGAAACAAATCTAAATGACTAGGAAGGATGCCATTCTAATCCGTCTAACAAAAATAAAAAACTCAACATTAAAAACTTGTAAACATAATATTAATTTGCACGATAGAAATGAAATTTACAAAACAAAATTACAAGAATTAATTTGCAAAACAAAAATGAAATTTACACAACAAAATTTAACACAACATAATTATATTGTGTAGAAGTTAAACAACCACACGTACATTGAACTACACGCACATTGTTTCCAATTTGATTAGTGCATGCATTTGATTACATTTACATATTAAATCATATATAAAAGTTAAAATATAGAAAAAGATATGAAACTTAACCAAATTAACTCTATGATGGGATGTGGTGATAGAGCCATAGGTGTGAAGAGACCCTCCAAAACCTCCACAGTCAGATGCTCGGTTTCTTTTTGGTTGTATGCTCTTCTTTTTGAATCCTTGAGTTCCCTAATGATCACATAAGGAATTCCAAACATCCTGACCAATCCACCTTGGTCTGTTCATTGAGCTATGAACCTTGTTTGGATTATTTTTCATTGCTGCTGCACCTCGTATTTCAAAGTTCTTTCTAGCCCACACATCATCTGGTGGACAAATATTAAATCTATTATGTATATATATAAACAATCAGTAGGTTAGCATGTGATAATATTTTTTTAATGACATAAGACATTATTATTTAAAATATAAAGGAGAGAATAAATAACACATTATTGTTCAATTTTTAAACATATTAAAGGTGCCCTTGAAACAATATACCTTAAATTCTTCAAACCACAAGTCTCTTGTATTAATGTCTATTTTTTTTCCATGATGGTCATGGCTTACTAAAATTACTCTTGATGATATCTCCAATCCCATTTGCTGCAGGATGCGAAGGCAAAAATCTACAAACAATACATATTAGTAGTTATGAAGTTTATATAATATACTTAAATAACTAAAAATATATGTATATATTTGCCCTTGTTCGTCAAGGTATAAAGTTCGCTTGCCACCATTGCTTTGTGTCTCAGATGCAATGACAGTTTCATTGGATCTTGGGCTATGCACTCCTTCAAAATGAGATAGTTGTGAATTAGATGGTGAATCTACCCCTCGTATCGAAGGTGGAGGTCTCACATGGGATGTCCGAGGTAGAGGTGTAACATGAGATGTCCTAGGTGATGGGGTAGTAGAAGATGTCCTAGAATTCCTTAAGGGAAGAGAAATATGAGGAAGTGCAACATTAGACGTCCTAGAAGGTGCACCATGAGAACTAGAAGAAGGTGCAATATGAGATCAACTATGACGAGGTGCAACATATGATGTCCTAGGAGGATGTGCATTATGAGATGTCACAAGAGGAGATGCATCATGAGATGTCCTAAGTGATGAAGTAGTAGTATGAGATAATGCTGAAGGTTGTACAAAGGGATGATTTGCATTTGAACGTTTGGAATGTTGTTTTAATTGACGAGTCTTGAGAGATTTTTATTTTCCTTTTTCTTTATCTGCCATCTACAATTAATAAAAAAAAATACAATTAAAAATGTTTATAGCATAAACACAACAACAAAGTATAGTAATAAATTTTCATCACCTCACAAAATGAAAAATATTTAAATTTAATAATCACTATCTCTACCATCATTGTTATCATTATCATCATTATGAAACTTATAGTGGTTTTCAAAATCATTTTCTGAATCAAATTCGTCTGAATCTATGTTGTCATCCTCCTCTTCTTCCTCCTCTTGGTCTTTTGCAACCTCAATATTCATTTCAACTTCCTCATTTCCCCTTTCATCTCTCAAATGATCAAGTAGCTCATCATTTGCAGCAAAAGCTACATTTGTTGTGGTAGATGTTGAATCTTGATATGCAACTTCTAATGTATATCGATCATCGACTGTGCCTCTAGGTTTGGTTTTAATGGCAACCCACCAATCAACTTTTTCTTTTAATATAATATAATCAACTTTGTGAATAATCAAACAACCACATTAAACCTACTTATTTTATAGGAGTGATTCCGATACTTACTCGACGCCAACGATAGGAAAGACTGAACTAGAAAAGTGTGAGGGAAGCAAAATGCCGTGATGAAACGGTGGCGCAGTGATGAAACAGATTGGATTTTGCTGGTTGTTGCAACATATAAAGAGTTTAGGGTTTGTGGTTGGTTGAGAAAAGAACAAATTAAGAGCTTGTTTCACATATCAGAAAGAGGTAAGTTTGTTTAGAGAATGAATTTATTTTTAATGAAAAAGAATAAGAGGGAAATATAACATTTTTCAATTAAAAAAAATGTTATCTCATAATAAAAATAGACATTTTGTCCGCCAATTTTAATTAAAAAGGAAATATAAATAATAGAGACCGATTTTTCAGTCACTAAAACTTAAGTCTCTAAATATTATGTGTGACCGATTTAGTGACGAAAACAGGTTCTTTATACAGTTTTGTATTTTGGTCTCTGATTCAGTCTCTAAAGTGACTGAAATAATTTAGTCTCCAAATTGGTCACTAGAAGCGAAATTTCTAGTAGTGTTAGTGACCGAAATTTTGGTCACTAAAATCCAGTTGTAATTTCAGTCTCTAAGTTTCACTAGCGACCGATTTAGTGACGCAAAAATATTTAGTTTCAAAATTCAAAATTATAGTCTCCAATTCGGTCGCTAGTGTGACTAAAAATATTCAGTCACTAAATCGGTCACTATAGGCGAAATTTCTAGTAGTGTCAGCGCACACTAGGTCCCAATTCTCCCAATTCACATTCCTCGAATCTTCATTTCCTTCCATAGAAATCATTTAAACAAATTAATATTCTAGATTATCTTTGATGGAGCTTTGTAGAATGACAAGAAAAATACTAGCAATATAGACGGGATGAGACAAAATACCACCACTCTACCCCCATGGATAATTTTCTATTATTACAACTCCATAAACTTTTTCTAAACTTATTAACCATTGAATCTCATGTCTTTAGTAACTTGGGATTTGCATCGATCAGTAAATCCAAGTAAACAAATGGAATACTCCCCGACTTAAAAAATTAGAGTCAGGATTTGATTCAATGTTAATTTCTACTAGTAGGCTTTTAAGAAAGTTAACACTTAAACCTGATACAAATTCGAACACATTCAAATTGACCTTTATTACCACATCATTTTTCCACTTATGGGAGCCCATAATAATTGTGTCGTGTGCAAACTATAAATGTAAATTGGATTTAGATGGTATTACACATTGATATCCTTCAAATTTACCTAGAAATGTAAATTGGATTTTCTAGAGTTGATTTTATGGTGTATGCTGTGTTAGACAATTAGATTAAGAGATAAATTTTATCTCTCTTGATCTAATGGTCTACAATCGATCGACTGCATTGAAAAACCGACTTTAAAATATCTAATTAATTCATATATAAAACTAAAATTGATTTTCTAATGTAAAATTACTATATGAGAAGAAGAAGAAAAAGAACAAATACTACTATAACTGTCATTTCAACTTATTAACTCCTCAACTACTACCAAATCATTTGCATTTTAAAGTATACTAAAAAATTATTAGAAAAAAAAGAATAGAACCTAATGTGGTTAGAAAATGTAGTAATTAATATAATTCTAATATCAATGTTCAATGTAAGACTTTTTTTTAAATCAAAGTATCTCTTACGTGCATTTACATATTGATACATAATAGATAGTTTGACTCTTTTAATC
>JBBPBP010000003.1:38367044-38396421 GCA_037974735.1 Cicer chorassanicum | reverse complement strand
AAAGAACTAAATCGTTAACCGAAATTAAGTTAAGGACCACATGTGATATTTAGCCTATAATATAAGTTGCTACAATTATTTATACATAAAATATTTTTTGCGGTGGTTCACCGTAATAACTTAGTTTATTTATTTTTTTATTTGTTTATTTATTTAATTTTAGATAATAATTTAATTTTTTATATTTTAAAATATTAACAATGTTTTCTTTTTTATATAAATCCAAAAATTTTAAAAAATGACAACAAATTTGTTCATGGAAGGTTGTTACCTTCAAAATTTGTTCATGGAAGGTTGTTACCTTCATAAAAAGTTTTTATGAGTTTTCATTTGCTTATCTTTTATATTTGCAATAGTTTGAACATTTTGAACTTAAAATATGAAACTAGATCCTCTTCACATTTTCTCTTGAAAGAAATATTTCAATTCCTATTTGCTAGGATACACAAAGGTCTAATATTTGATTTATCATTTCACGTAGTGACACATATTATCTCTTAATAAACGGACTAAAGTGACACCTAACACATATTTAATGTTTTTTAATAAAACTAATCAAAAAGACTAAAGTGATTAATGGAATAGACTAAAATTATTTTTATTAGAAAAAAAAGTTCGATTTTGTCAAGAAAAATTATTTTTTGATTTTGCTCACAAAATTTTTCGAAAAAAAATGATTTAAAAATTTTTCCTAGAAAAAAACTATTTTAGATATTTCGGAGAAATTTTTCTGATATTTTTTGCGAAAAAAATAAATTTCAAAATTTTTTTTAAAAAATTATCTCAACTAACAAAATATTGAACCTACAACTACCTTCACTTAAGCCAACAAAAAATAATGAACAGAAATTTTAAAAAATTTATTTCAATAAAAATTTAATATTAGAGACTTAGCATTAAATTTTCGAAAAATACCTATAGACTTTGAAATTTTATAGATAGCTCTACTTATAAACTTAACAATGTTGGTAGATTTTTCTTTATCTCTGTTGGCTGCTCGCTTCCTGGTGCTCGAGTTGATCGTTTTAATAATATTTTTTTATTGTTTTAAAAAACATATTAAAAAATAATCAACATGCTCATGTGTCATTGACACGTGAGACTTCCGTGAGCCAAACTAGGTTGATTGACAACATAGATACAAAAATTAAAAAAATGATATTTATAAAAATTAAAAAGTACGAAAAAAATTAATAAGAATTAGAAGTGAAATACAACAATTTAATATAGATTAAAAATTTATTTACCGAAAAAAATTATAATTAGTGTATAATAATGTTAATCAAATATTTTTATGGATAAATTTAATTTTGTTCAAATTTTGAGAGAAAATATTGCAAGCACTTCTATTATATCCTTATGATCAAAATTTCTTGAATATAAGAAATTAGTGTTAAAACAAATTTATCTTTTGCAAAATATTACTTGGTAATCAAGAGGGGAATTTATTGAATAATATTTTGATTATTATTATTAGAAATTTGAATTGAATTAAAAGAGAGTGAGGTTTATATATATATATAACCCAAACTGATAGTTAGGTACAAAATACAACTAACTAAACTAAAATATAGCTAACAATTAACAAACTATATTGACTAATACCCTCCCTCAAGCTGATGAACATATGGAAGTGAGGCCAAGCTTGGAAAGAAAGGTGTGAAATGGTTTTGGATCCAAAGCCTTGGTAAATAAATATGTGAGTTGAAGAGAAGAGGATATTGGAAGGAGATGAAATAGTTGCTGCTGAAGTTTCTCTCGAACGATGTGGCAATCGAGCTCAATATGTTTTGTACATTCGTGGAATGAAGAATTGGAGGCAATATGTCTTGTTGATTGATTATCACAATATAGCAAAGCTGGTTTGATGTATGGAACTTGAAGGTCATTGAGAAGATATGTGAGCCATTGAATCTCACAAACAGTGGAGGCCATGGCGCGATATTCAGCTTCGGTTGAAGATCTAGAGACAGTCGCTTGTTTCTTTGATTTCCATGAAATGAGAGAGTCGCCTAGGAAGATACAAAAACCTGAAATTGACTTGCGTGTATCCGGGCAGCCTGCCCAGTCTGAATCGCAGAATGTCTTGAGTTGAAGTGGAGAAGAAGAAGAAAAGAATATGCCTTGTGCTGGAGATGATTTGAGGTATCGAAGAACTTGGATGGCAGCCTGATGATGCTGAGAAGTAGGGGCTGTCATATATTGACTTAGTTGCTGAACTGAAAAACTAATATCAGGACGAGTGTTGGTGAGGTAGATTAATTTTCCAACGAGTCTTCTATATGTAGTCGGGTCTGGGAGTAAATGGCCTGCATCCTTTGAAAACTTGATATTTTTCTGCATTGGAATGTTGGCTGGTTTGGAAGCAAGGAGGCCAGCTTCGTGTAAGATGTCTAAGGTGTATTTCCTTTGGGAAATATGCAATCCAGCCTTTGAGCGAGCGACTTCGAGTCCTAAAAAATATTTCAAGTGTCCTAAGTCCTTGATTTTGAAAGATTTGTGAAGAAAAGCCTCTACAGAATGAATTTCTTCAATATCATTACCTGCAATAATAATGTCATCAACGTAAATCAGTAAGGCGGTAAATGTGTTATTGTATGCCTTAATAAATAACGAATGATCATATGCAGATTGACAATAGTTTACAGAATGTAAAGCAGATGATAGTTTGGCAAACCATTGACGACTAGATTGTTTTAAACCATACAAAGATTTTAATAATTTGCATACATGGTTAGGATTAGAGCTAGAGATACCTGGAGGTAATTGCATGTAAACTTCTTCATCTAAAGTACCATGTAAGAATGCATTGTGGAAATCTAGTTGATGAATATGCCAATGCTGAGACGATGCAAAAGAGAGGAGTAATCTTACCGTAATGAGTTTTGCAACAGGAGAATATGTGTCAAAATAATCAATACCTTCGATTTGAGTAAAACCCTTAGCTACTAAACGTGCTTTATATCGTTCTATGGAACCATCAGCTTTATACTTTACCTTATATACCCATTTGCACCCAATGGGTTTCTTACCATGTGGGAGAGGTGTTAAAATCCAAGTGTCATTCTGATTGAGTGCTGCAATTTCAGATTCCATTGCAGTAACCCAACAAGGATGTTTAGCAGCCTGCGTATAAGTAGTAGGCTCTTGAATAGAGGAAATGGCAGCAACAAAGGAAAAATGTGAAGCAGATAAACTATTGTAAGACAAAACAGCAGAAATGGGATATAAGGGGTTGGGCATTGTATCTGTTACAACAACATTGCATTGAAAATCCTGCAGGTAAGCAGGGCATTTTTTAATTCTTGAAGATTGTCGTATATGAGAAGGGCCTGCACTATCAGAGGCATGACTGTTGGTAGATACAATGTCCAAATTATTGTGGATAGGAGAATGTGGAACACATGAGAGTCTTGCATGAGGACTAGCATTATTATAAAGAAAAGCATTATCAAAACTCATAAAATCAGAATCATTAAAATCATAAGAAGAAGTATTAGTAGAAGAAGAATGAAGAGAGATATAAGGGAATATATGTTCATAAAAAACAGCATTTCTTGAAGTAAAAACATCACGAGTATGTAAATCAAATAAAACATAGCCTTTAGTACCTAACTTAAAACCAAGAAAAATACATTTTCGAGCCCGAGGGTCTAGTTTGGATCTTTGATGAAGTAAGGTAGAGGCAAAAGATAAGCAACCAAAAACCTTTAAATCAACAAAAGTGGGTGGCATGTTATAAAGCAATTCAAAAGGTGTTTTGAACTTCAAAACAGGGGTAATTAATCTATTGATGAGAAAGGCAGCATGGCATAATGCAAAAGACCAAAAACATTTGGGAAGTTGTGAATGAAAAAGTAAAGTTCTAGTGACATTCAATAAATGTCTATGTTTTCTTTCAACAATGCTATTTTGTTGAGGGGTCTCGACACAAGAGGTTTGATGCAAAATTCCCAAGTCAGAATTAAACTGAGGCATATTAAACTCAACACCATTATCACTTCGTATGATTTTTACGTTGGCAGAAAATTGTGTTGAAACAAAATTTAAGAAGTTTTGTAGTGTAGGTCTAGCTTCTGACTTGGAGTGCATAAGAAAAATCCAAGTAAACCTTGTGTGATCATCAACAATTGTTGAAAAATATTTATAACCATCAATTGAAATATCACTAATAGGGACCCAAATATTAGTATGGATTAAATCAAAAGCATGTAAAGATTAACTAGAGCTTAAGGGAAAAGGGAGCCTAGAAAATTTTCCTAAATGACAAAAATCACAAATGACATTCTTATTTATTGAAATATAGGGAAATTGTTTACACATATGAGTCAATACAGAAACAGAGGGATGGCCTAATCTTAAGTGCCATAGATCAAAAGAATCAGACTTCAGGCTTAAAACATGTTTATTACAGGAAGTAGTAGTGTCATCTAAAGAAACATCAGTTGATAGAACAATAGGAGTTCTTTTGAGAATATAAAGATTGTTAAGATGCTCCACAATTCCAATCATCTTCAGGGTTATGTTAATCCTGAATATTGCAAGAATTTTTACTAAAAATCAGTTTACAGTTTAAATCAGTAGTTAACTTGGAAACATAAATTAAACTGAATTGAAACTGAGGTATGTAAAGAACATCATTCAGAAACAGAGATTTATCAAAGTAAATCGAACCATAAAAATGTGCAAGAAGCGTGTTTCCATTAGGGAAAGTGATGGAAACAGGTTTTATCCTTTCAATTTTGGAAAAACATTGAATGAAAGAAGAAACATGATCTGAAGCACCCGTATCTAAAATCCAAATAGAACGATTATGATAAATAGAACCTGTATTGGAAACACTAGAAATCAAGTGAGTATTGGCGACTTCAGTAGATTGTTTCTGTGATGAAGAAGTGGTTGAAGTCTCCTTTTTCGATGACTGAAGAAGATTAACCAAGTAATGATAATCTTCCTTTGAAATTGAGGGAGAGACGTCTTCTGGATTTGAATTAGATGGTGGAGCAGACTTGGTTTCAGGAGGAGGAAGTGGATTAGGATTATGGTTTTTATTTGAACGGTACCCAGGTGGAAAGCCATGTTTGAAGTAGCAAGAATCCACTGTGTGATTGGTTTTATGGCAATGTGTGCAGAACATTTGAGACTTTGGTTGAGCACGTACTCTACCACGTCCAGCTTGTTGTGTATTACGATAATTGGTATTTCCAGAATTCACACTGAAAACAGCAGAGTCGGGAGGATACGAATTGGATGCATGTTCTTGTTGAGCAACCAAAGAATATACCTTGCTAATAGAGGGTAATTTCTCCATGAGAAGAATTTGAGTGCGCATGTTGGAATAATTGTCATTCAATCCTTTGAGGAAACAAGTGACATATTCTTGGTCTTTGTAGCTTCGAACAGCGATGCTCAGTTTGCATGTGCAGGGAACAGAACAAGTACATGAAGGTGTTGGGCGCAAATCTTCGAGTTCATCCCAAAGAATCTTAAGATCCGTAAAGAAAGTTGACAAATTGCGATCTCCTTGTTTAATTGAGTGAAGGTCACAGAGGAGATCGGAAAGACGGAAATGATTACCTTTGGTGAACCTATCACGTAAATCGGACCATATGCCAAAGGCAGAGTCGATGCAAATGATGCTCTGTGAAATGTGTGGTGATAAAGTCCTGCTGATCCAAGAAATCACCATGTTGTTGGCGCGATCCCAAAGATCGTGATCGGGATGTGAAGAAGAAGGTTGAGGAAGCGAACTGTTAATGAACTGAATCTTGTTCTTTGATGAAAGTGCACGTTTCATAGCTCGGCTCCAATTATAATAGTTCGAATCGTTCAACGGTGGGGCGACCAAAACAGCGCCGGGATTCTCGCCAGGGTGAAGATAATAAGGGCTTCGTGGATTCAAAGCAGCATCTTTTGAATGGTTGGAGTCCTGTTGATCGGAATCAGAAGAGGGATCATTGTTGTCAATCTCCATGAGAGACGATGCAAGAAATTGAAAGGATTAGGTTTTGGAAATGCTGAATTTGGGGAAAATCCAAAATTTGGGGAAAATGCAAATTTTGGGGAAAATGCAAATTTTGGGGAAAACGCATAATGAAGGAACGGAAGCATGAAAATTTTGTTTACTCTGATACCATATTACTTGGTAATCAAGAGGGGAATTTATTGAATAATATTTTGATTATTATTATTAGAAATTTGAATTGAATTACAAGAGAGTGAGGTTTATATATATATATAACCCAAACTGATAGTTAGATACAAAATACAACTAACTAAACTAAAATATAGCTAACAATTAACAAATTATATTGAGTAATACAAAATAGTTTTAAATTTTTAAAATGTTAATCACATTGAACTAAACTAAATTAATATGTTACTCATCAATTTAGAAAATTTTGATTTTCAACGTAAAATTGAATATGAGAGAGAAGAGAAGTTTAAAAGAAATTAAGAAAATATGAATATTTGAAAAAGAGAAGTGAAAAAGAAAGTAATAAAATTTAAAAATTTTAAAAAGATAATAATTTTTTATAACGAAATAGAAGGAAATTGAAAAAGAATAGAAAATAATAAAATACAAAAAAATAATAAAATATGGAAAGTATGATAAATGAGAGAAGTGAAATGAATGAAAAATAATAAAATATGAGGAAAAAAAATTAGAGAGAAAAGAGTTTGTATTTGTTTTTAGTTGTAAAAAGACTTTTTGTTTGTTTATAGAGGAAATCCGCACACAACTCTAAGAAGGGTTGTGCTTGGTTGTTTTTTTAAAAAAAACAATCAAATCATATTCATTTTAAAACTATTATAAGGATTAAGATTTATAATCAAATGCATTTTTTGGTTTAAAACCGGTTGTAAATTCGTTACGGTTAAATAACCAGTTTGTGGTTATGCAACCGATTTTCGGCAAATATAATTTAAAAACGGGTTAAAATTCAGTTATTTTTTAATATTTAGTTTTAAAAAACTATTTATTCATAGTTTAAAAATCGGTTATTTAAAAAAATTGATTATTCATAGTTTAAAATTGGTTATTTTGACAAAAAGAATGCAACATAATCAACAATACAACTGTATTGTCATCTACTGAATAGAACACTAGAGAAACATAGATCAACAATATAATTGAATAATCAATAAAAAAAATCATGAAGTTCTCGAACTCAAGAGGGAAAATGTAAACTATTAATGCTTATTGTTTCTTTCTCTCATTTATTCTCCACATCAAAAAATTCATCTTCTTACGTCAAAATTGAAATATAGTGAAATATAAACTATCAATACTTATTGCTTTTCTTTGGAATGATCATTAATGATGATTGTTTAAATTTCTCTATTGAAAATAAACAAATACACCCCTTTATATATCCTTTATTTTATTTTGTGTTGTTTTACCTTACTTATTCATGGTTTCAAGGGGCATTTTTCAGAAGAAATGAAGAAAGAAAAAGTTGTTTCAAATTTTGGATCATAAGGTAGGTTAATAATGCATGATACATGATGTAACATATACTAATTATTTCATGTATAACCAAATTCTTTATATGTGGAAATGATTTAGGGTTCTTGTAAGGTGTGAGTATCCAACCTATTGGTTAATTAGTTAGATTGTAATTATATTATTTTAACTGGATATTTAAAATGAATTTGGTTCTACTTATAGATTTGAGCCCTATAATCGAATTTTTTGCACAACTCTAACTATAAGTACTTGGTTGAATTCGAATCTAAAACATGATATTAGTGCTAGAGAAACATGATATTACAAATATATATAAAATAAAATAAAAAAACATTTTTCTAATCTAAAAAAGGAATGTGTCATAAAATTAAACAAAGGATAGTAAGAAGGTATTAGTGCTAGAGAAGACACACGTGTTAAAATTATTTGCAATTGCAACACATTAACAAGTTATAGTTGATCAGTGACACATTAACAAAGTGATTAGGTATTAATAATTTCTTCTCTAAGAAAACAAGTCACATAATAATTTCTAGATGGCAGCGCTTAAAGTCTCTTATTGCCCTCCTTTTTATATAAAAAAATTGGATCCAAACTATATATAAGGAAAGTGGACCGCACTTTATTTATAAATTTTCTTTTAGACTTTATGATCAATTAGGATAAGTGAAATCAATTCAATGTATTACCTCGATAAGGATTTCCTTATGGAAACCTTTCCATGTAGAAATCTAACCGCCACTTTTAAAACTCTACCCCTCATTTATACATTTATTAGAGGATAGTTTATGACCTTTTTTTCAGAATTACTTCTCTCAATTATTTTATTTTATTTATTTAAATAAATTGTTTATATAATTATGTGTTGAGTTATTATGTTTAATAACTTAATATAAATTATAAATTTCATTAATCAATCGATGATTATTTACATGTTATATTAATAATTAAGCGCACAAAATATTACAACAATTTGAAATACATAACTATGTAATCTAATTATTAATATTTACTTATATTTTTTAAAAGTTTATTATATATTTACTATAAATTATTTAATGAAGTATCAAATAGTTTTAAATTTTTTTAAAAATTTGTGGAGTTGTTCTACTCAATAAGAATTTTTGATTTGATGGTTGCGTTAGTAAAATTAATTGTTACATTGAGTTATTAAGCGGAGTAACTCATTACAAAGTTATTCACGGAATCAACAACAGATCATCACTCTATATATAACAAATCCCCATATATATATATATATATATACACTATTTTCTTTCGTGATATATACTGTTTTCTTTCGTGTACTTTTTTTTTCTTAATGCGATGCTAGTTTTTTCGTCATCTTGGTGTGGCGTTGTTTGATTTTCTGTCTTGGTACAGTGTTTTCAGAGTCAAAGGTAGTTGTCAAATTTATTAGCATCCTCTTCAATCATCAAAAGGTTTTTTTTTAGATTTATAGGTTAACTTTGGCAAATCAGATACCACACATAGTCGATTTGAATTTGAAGTTAAAAAAATATTCTTTACGAGGATACATATAAAGACCGTAGAATCTCAATCTGAATAGCTTGTTTGTCTTTAACCAAGAGTGGAATTTTTTTTATAATTGTATTATAGAAGGTAGATCTTAGCTGGATTTAACTCATTTGCTTTGTAATGCTGTCAAAATCCACAAGAGACTTTGACACAAAATTTGTAAGGCAGTGGGTATATGGGTCACCTCTCTTATATATCCAAGATTTACCACGCTCATAGTCGATGTGAGACTTAACCACTCACACTTGAACCCAACTATCTCCCCCCTAAGGCTTTGGGAGAGATGTGGTTTCAATGTCTTATAGGGATGTGAGAGGAAGATGTATTGAAGGTGCAAACACGAGAAGGGGGGTTGAATTGTGTTTGCCAAAGTTGATAACTTTTTGATCATTTATATTTAAATAAAAAAAAACTAGTTCGATTTTGGTGACTTACTTGGTGTAGAAGCAATCAGATTTAGAGGTAACAAGCAATGAAATCATAAATAATTTGACACGTAGATTTATCTTGGTTCACCACTAACTTGGCTACATTTAGTCCCCTCATTCATAAGACTTTAATCCACTAATTCAAATACCTTGACTTACAAAACTCCTAACCCTCCAAGCCAGTCTTCCCAAACAGCCTAACAACCCCAGACTTTTGAGGAACTAACCACCTTGAACCTACAAGCCAAATTTTCTCATAACAACCGAACAACCCCAGATTGAAAAAGGAACTAAACCACCATCAGATTGGATACAAAAGATTGGAACTTGAGTAGCTGCTTCTAAAAAGTTGATAATAATAATAACTCTCACACTCTAAAAAAAACTCAGAAAATATTTCTAACTGAACAAGTATTTCTCTATTTTGAACTCTAAGACTACTCTGTTCTACTTTTCGATGATTTTCTTCTTCAACCTTGAGTATCTATTTATAGTTAAAATTTGGGCATCAGTTTAGTCCTTGTTTAATTCTGCTGTGTATCTGAAGTAGCAATGTCAAGTTAAAAGGAAGGGGGTTTGAATTGTAATCTTGCCTAATTAAAATTTCCTGTTAAAAACTTAAGAAAAACAACTCAAGAATGATCTTGGTTATGAAAAATAGAAACGGAGAACGTTCTTGGTTCTGAAATAGAAAACGGAGTACGTTCTTGATTAGTTAAAATCACTGTTTTTAGTTTCTCTATTTAACTTGATGATAAAAATAACTGAATGTAAATAGAGATAAGGAAGAGATACCACACAATGATATATCCTGGTTCACCCAACTTGGGCTACGTCTAGTCCTCATAATTGTGAAATTTTCACTAAGTGTTTAAAGAACGAAGAACAATCTTTTTGTTTACACGGTTAAAGATGAACCTTGATCAGTAACTACACTTCCTTTCCACCTAGAAGGGATTCAATCAAGTCACCTAACAAATCTGATAGGATTTTACAGTTAACTCTTTTAATCACACTCAAACTATAAACAATCCTTATAGTTATGAGTTTACACAATAATGATTTAAAAGGTTTGGTTGAATCTGATTATGCTCAACTCTTGTTTGAGAATATATTCAGAATAAAAAGAACTCAGTAAGATAAGCATGAAGTGTATAGAAGTTTCAGACTGATTTTTTTGTGAATGACCCATTAAGCTTTGAAAATACTTGATGATAATTGGGCTTTGATTTGGACACTTGATTTGATCCAAAACTATTTGGAAAGGAGTGAACAACTTCTGCATAACTGAGAAGTCTGTTTCTACAAAAAAACGGAGATTGTTCTTTTCAAAAACGGAGAATGATGATCAGAAGTGAAGATTGATGATCAATCTGGTCTGATAGTCTTTTGGAAATTCTGGGGACTTATAATAAATCTGGAAGTTCAATCTTGTTTCAACTTTCTTGTCAGTTCCAGACTGGAGAAAGATACAATCCGTTTTGACATGCTTTGATTCATGATGATTTATCTTACTGATTCGAGAACCTCTTTAAGTAATAATGATTCCTATTTGTTCCTTGTCATGTACTGATGAAATTGGTATAAAGAATTAAGGCAGAATCTATGTTAAAATAGTGGAGAAAGATTGGTGAAGTGGTTGCGACAATCAATCTTGATTTTGCAGAACATTCTCTGGTTTGTACAGCTTATGATCAAGAATGTTCTGTTTAGTTTTTCATCTAATTTCTTTGCTTTGCTTGGTTCCTATCTTTAATAAAAACACTCAAGATCACATATTAAATTAACATAACATTTAGAATCATAATTAACATTCTTAATTAACCCTTGTTTATTTTCATCAAAACTTTAATTTGAGAGTTTGTCTTAACAATCTCTCCCTTTTTGATGATGACAAACATGTTAATTTAGATTTTAATTATGATTCTAATTTTAATTTTGAAGAGCGTAAAAGCTCTCCCTCAATTGATGCAATAGATGTTTTTATTACAGTGAAATAGATAATGCAATCAGATTTTCAGCATAATGGATATTTCATTGATTTTCAAAATAATGCAATCGCAAATTACAAAATATAAGATCCTGATTACAAAAAGGACATCTTAATTATCAGAATAAAAACTAAAATGAATTCTCCCTCTTTGTCATTCAAAAAGGAAAGAGAAAAGGATTCCTATTTAGCTAAAGAAGGAGAAGATCCTTCTGAAGATGTAGACTTGGAAGGAACAGGAATCGGTTCAGGAGCAGGAGCAGGCTGAACAACAGAATGAGGCACACCGAGCTTGGGAGCAAGAATGTATGAGAGCCAAGATCGCAGCATGGAAAACTCTAAATCATGTTGAGTTTGTCGAGCCAAAAGAAGTTGCAGGGTTGCCATCAGTTCTGAGTTTGTAGGTTCCTTTGGAGAAGTCATGATTGGAGTAGGGACAGGAGCAGCACTGCTTGATGGAGCATAGATGGTAGGGAGAGAGGCAGGTAGAAGCTGGGGATTTGGTTGGGAGGAGGAAGTTTGATTAATGGAAGGATCAGGAGTGGCTGGAGAGGTCAAGAATTGACTTATTCCAAATATGGATGAAGTAGTTGTTTGGGGAGAAATATAGGCAGGTGACATGGCTGATACATTTTGATGGGGTAGTAATGTGGTCATGGGATCAGGTGGAGAATGGAAGTATTGGGAGAAAGATAAAAAGTCAGTGGAGGATAAGGTGGATGGTGGTGGAAAAATGGAGAAGGTTGAAATTTCTGGAGGAAGGTGTGGAGAACGTACTCGATTTTCAGGAGAACGTTCTTGAGCATTTTCAGCTGCTCTGGGTGGGGATGGAGAAGGTGATGTTGGGTCTGGGACAACAACTCTTCTTCTTGTAGAGCGTTTTCTTTTTGGAGGAGATGGAAAGGAAGTGGTGATTGGGACAGACCTTCTATTTGTTGGAGGGTTATACTGTGTTGCTAGTGAGGGGGAAGGTTTTCTTGTGACAGTTATCTTCATATGAACAATGTTTTTTGTGGGGAATTTGAATATTTTTAGGAGGGATTTTTCAGTGGATAGAGGGATGTTAAAATGTTTAAAGACTTTTGTTAGAATCATACCGTAAGGAACAATATTCTTCTTGTAGTCTTTGGTTGCTGCAACAATCATGTGATGAAGGATTAGATGAGAGAGATTGAGGCGCTGACAGTTGATGAGATGGTAGATTATCAGCGCATCATTGTCAGAGACATACTCATGGCCTCCGTAGTGGGGAAGAAGAGTATGCTGACTCATGTTGTTAAAAATTTTTGGGAGGGGTTGAAGGTAAGTGGAGAGGTACCTAGTAGAGTTTTCTTGAAATAGCTCTGATAAAACTTCAGTCCCTTTAAGATTGAGAGCTTCATACCACGTTTTCCCAAAAACAGCAGGAGCTTCAGTAAGGAGATCCAAGATTGATGCTAGAATTTCAAGAGTCAGTTTTATCTCGATTCCCTTAATGTTGGAAATGAGAAGTAATTTATCAGGGAATGTTTGAGTCTGACAATAGAAGGCCCTAACAACATCTGGATAGTAATGCTCAGATGTTTGTAGAAAAACAGTCCATCCTAGAGCATCAATGAAGTGTTGGACAACATTGACATCTACTATGAGTTTGTCAAAGACAAAGACTCGTCCAAAACCAAATGGGTCTCTTAGCCCATTTGGTTTTAAACAGTTTGGTAGCTGTGGGAGGAATTAGAGGAGTGGATTGAGTTTTGGCCTTCTTGGAAGGTGGAGAAGGTTGCGTGGATGAATCAGAGTGGGATGATGAGTCAGAGGAAGGAGAGGAAGGGTGTTTAGGTGAGAGAGGTCGTTTGGTGGGTTGTGAAGAAGGAGAAGTACGAGAAGGAGAACGTTCTTGAGTAGGAGGCTTCTGAGGTATAGAAAAACGTTCTTGGATGGGAGAACGTTCTTGAATAGGTGAAGGAGTTTTTTTAGCAGTGGAAGGGACGGGAGAACGTTCATTGATAGGAGAACGTTCTTGGCGTAGGGTGGGTGAAGGTTCACTGGGTGGGAAACGTTCTTGACTTGAAGAACGTTCAGGAGAGGGAGATGGAGTGTGTATGAATTTCTGTTTAGGCGCAGTGGTTTTGAATCTCTGGCGAATGTTTAAAATTTTTCCTTTCCATAAATTGAGAGATTATCATGGTGGTTTTTGTTTTTAGAGGACGAGTTATGGGATGGCAAGGTTTGGGAGAAAAGAAAAGTTCATTGATCAATCTCTGTTTTTAATTTGGAGGAGTTGATTGAGATGGTTCAGTCGAAAATGAAGATTTTGATGGAGTGACAGGTTTTGTGGGTTTTGTTGATGTTGAGTGAGGAGGAGTATCAGATGATTCATCTGAATCAGAGTCTTACATTATAATGTAAGCAGGTTTAGTGATTGGGGTTCTTGAAGTCCCAATTCCAGCCAAGACTCTCATTGAGCATCTTTTTGGTGCGGGAGGATTGACAAATTTCTTTGGTGGTGAAGGATTAATGAAGGATTTGCGCAAGTTTGGGGGAATTTAGGCAATGTTAGTAGGAGGGCAAGAGTAGAGAGGGGGAAGAACAGTAGACATAGTTCAGGAATGGAGGAGTTTGGGTTGGTTTCAGGGGAGGACGAGAGTTAGCCTGAAAAAGAATTATCAGACGAATGTCTTAGAGGAGTTGATCTGGGTGGTGGAGATGGTGAACGACTGAAGGATGGTGAGGGTGAAGATGATGGTGATGGTGTATCTGTTCATGCATTTTTGCGCGCGAATTGTTTGGTTTGAGCCATTGTTTTTGAAAGATGAAGGTTGAGGGAGATGAAGAATTTCTGGAACAGAAGAGTTTGATAACTGCAACACGTTTTTTCTGTCTTTGAAGAAAAAAAAGCAATGATGATTTTGAACCTAGGGAAGTGACAAGTGTTTGGGGGCGGGAAACGATGTGACGGCTTGTCGGATGACCTTTGAAAGCCTAGAGACACAAACATTAAATGCCAAGACATAGCTTTTTCTGCGCATGAGGAAAGTGACGAATGGAGAGAAAGTTTTTTGAAAAATGGAGAAAGATGCCTGAAAAACGGAGATTGATAAACGTTCTCCGTTTTCTGCAGAAGCAGTTTTCACATGAATTTTCATGATTTTCAGCTTTTCTTTGATTGAATTAAAACTTTCCTCAACTAGAGCCTTTGTAAAAATATCAGCAAGCTAATTTTGAGTATCAACAAAGATTAATTCAATATCTTTTTTGTTAACATGATCGCGAATAAAATGATGTTTTATTTCAATATGTTTTGAACGAGAATGCTGAATGGGAATTTTTGATAAATTGATTGCACTAGTTTTATCACAGTAAATTGGAATGCTTGAGTAACTCAGAGAAGTCTTCAAGTTGATTTTTTATCCAAAGAACTTGTGAGCAGCAGTTTGCGGCTGATACGTATTCAGCTTCAGTGGTTAATAAGGCCATAGTATTTTGTTCCCTGCAATACCAGCTTATCAAAGCATCACCCAGAAACTGACATGCTCCACTGGTGCTTTTTCTTTCAATTTTATCTCCAGCATAATCAGCGTTGCAATATGCTACAAGATCAAAATGAGAACCTTTTCTATACCAAAGTCCAAGATCAGTAGTTCCAACAAGATATCTAAAAATTCGTTTCACAGCTGTTAAATGAGATTCTTTTGGCGCAGATTAAAATCTAGCACATAATCCTACTGCGAATACAATATCTGGCCTGCTAACAGTTAAATATAACAAGGAACCAATCATTCCTCTATATTCTTTTTCAAAAACAGATTTTCCATGTTCATCTTTGTCTAAAGAAGAGGATGGATGCATAGGAGTAGACATGATTTTTGCTTCATTCATTTTGTACTTAGTTAACAAATCTTTAATGTATTTTTCTTGACAAATAAAAATTGCAATTTTCATGTTGTTTAATTTGTAAACCAAGAAAATATCTTAACTCTCCCATCATGCTCATTTCAAATTCACTTTGCATGAGTTTTGAAAAGCCATCGCACATCTTTTCATTAGTTGATCCAAAGATAATATCGTCAACATACACTTGTACAATGAGTAAATCATTTTTATCAATTTTCTTAAATAATGTCGTGTCGATTTTTCCTCTAGAAAATCCATTTTTGATTAAGAAAGAACTTAACCTTTCATACCAATCTCTAGGTGCTTGTTTTAAGCCGTATAGAGCTTTGGTAAGTTTGAAAACATGATTTGGTTTTGATTGATCTTCAAAACCCGGAGGTTGTTTTACATAAACTTGTTCATTTAAAAAGCCGTTTAAGAATGCACTTTTAACATTCATTTGATATAATTTAACAAGTTTATGAGATGCATATGCAAGAAGTATACGAATAACTTCTAACCTTGCAACAGGAGCAAAAGTTTCATCGTAGTCTATACCTTCTTGTTGGTTATAACCTTGAGCAACCAATCTTGCTTTGTTTCTCACTACCTTACATTCTTCATCTATTTTGTTTCTGAAAACCCAGCGTGTACCAATGATTGTTTGATCTTGAGGGTTTGGTACCAAGGTCCAGACTTCATTTTTATCTAACTGCATCAGTTCTTCCTTCATGGCTTCAATCCAAGATTGATCAATTATGGCTTCTTTAATTGATTTTGGTTCAACTTGAGAAATCATTTCCATATTGTTTTCATCACTCTTGAATGACTTTCTGGTTCTAATCCCATCAGTTGTATCCCCAATGATTTGAGTTTGAGGATGATCACCTATCGTTCACCAGCTTTTAGGTGGAGAATGATACGGAGATTGTTTATCAATCTCCATTTCCTGCATATCATGTTTCTGCTGTATGTTTGGCAGATCTTCTTCCTCATTTGTTTTTTCCAGTTCTAAATCATCAAACTCATCAAATAGAATATGCATGCTGATTTCTACCACTTTAGTTCTTAGATTAAATACTCTATAACCTTTAGAGTCGGTTGAATAACCCAAGAAAATAGCTTTGTCTGATTTTGCATCAAATTTTCCAAGGACATCTTTGTTGTTTAGAATATAACAGTAGTAGCCAAAAACGTGAAAGTATGAAATGTTTGGCTTTCTGTTTTTCCAGATTTCATATGGAGTTTTGTTTTTGATTTTTCTTATGGATACACGGTTTAAAATATAATATGATGTATTGACAGCTTCAGCCCATAAATATTTTTCAACATTAGATTCCTCCAAGATTGTTCTTGCCATTTCATGTAAGGTTCTATTTTTTCTTTCAACAACCTCCATTTTGTTGAGGAGTCCTTGCACAAGATAAATTATGAGAAATACCAAGTTCTTCAAGAAAGGTTTTAAAAGGGGCATTTATGAATTCTCCTCCATGATCACTTCTTATAGAAATGATGTTGGATTCTTTTTCATTTTGTACCTTTTTGCAAAAGATTTTAAAAGCATCAAAAGCATCATCCTTTTGTTTTAAAAATAGTACCCAAGTGTATCGTGAGAAATCATCAACAATAACAAAACCATACTTCATTCCGCCTAAACTAGTTGTTTTAACGGGACCAAATAAATCTATGTGAAGCAATTCAAGAATTCTGTTTGTGGAAATGAATTCTTTTGAGTGAAAAATGCTTTTGACTTGTCTTCCCTTAACACATGCTTCACATATTTTGTCTTTTTCAAAATTCAGTTTTGGTAATCCTCTAACGAGTTCTAATTTTGAAATTTTTGAAATGGTTTTCATGCTGAGATGTCCTGCCCTTTTATGTCAAATCCATTTATCTTTATCGATAGATATGAAGCAGGATTCATTAGGCAGTTCTTCAAGATATTAAACATAAAGATTTTTCTTTCTGGTTCCAGAAAACAGTATTTCACCAGATTTTGTTTTTATGATTTCACATAGGTTGGGTTTGAAAATAACTTCACAACCATTGTCAAATAGTTGACTTATGCTTTAAGAGATTATGTTTCAGACCTTGACATACTGCACATCAGTTATTTGAGCAGAGTTTTTCTTACCAATTGTCCCTTTACCTTTTATTCGAGCTTGATTGTCATTTTCAAAAGTGACTGATCCTCCATCTTTCTTGACGAAGGACATGAAGCAGTTTTTATCATCTGTCATATGTCTTGAACAGCCACTATCCAAGAACCATGGTTTTTTCTTGACACCTTGAAATCCAACCTGCATTTTTTGTTTCATTAACTTTTGGTACCCATTTTGTCTTGGGTCCTTGTGGATTAGTTCTAGATTTTGATTCTTTCTTAATGTGACATGTTGATTCAGAGTGTCCAATCTTAGAACAGGAAGAAAATTTGATCACTTGATTTTGAAACAGTTTTTTAACTGGTTTTGCCAATATTTCAGAACTTTCTCCTTTTTCTGTTTTAGCTGGAGAACGTTCTCCCTTTTTCTGAAAAAAAAAAATTGTTTTTGTTCCAGATCGTTCTCCTCTCTGTTTGTTCTTGATTTTCTCATCTCTTTTCTTAAAATAACATGCAAATTCAAGATGTCCAATCTTGTTGCAGTATGAACATTTGATCTTGCATTTACTTTTTCTTCTTTTTGGAATAAAAAAGTTTTCATACATTTTGGTTTTCTGAGTTTGATTAAAACCAAGACCCGCTTAATCAAATATTCCTACTTGAGATCCCATGATATTTTGAAAAGTTTTAGTAGCTTTAATGAAATTTGATAGATCATTTTTAAAAAGTTCAGCTTCAGCTTTAAGGAGAACGTTCTCCTTTTACAGTGCAGAATGTTCTTGACTTTCTTTTTTTTCAGTGTGAAAGTTTTTGGTATGAGATTCTTTCAGATTTTGAATGATTTCTTTCAGCTAATCATTCAGAGCCTGAGTTTTTTCTTTCTCTTCTTTTTCTTTATAAAATTTTTCTTTTAATGAACTACACTTTTGAATGAGTAAGTTTGAATCATTTAGCAAGTTGTCAAATTCTCTCTCCATTTGTTCACACAAAAGACAAGGTTCAAAATTTGTTACCTCATTTTCTTCAGTGTTTTCCATTAAACATATGTTGGCTTCTTCATCTTCTTCTTCATCAGATTCATTTGAGTTATCCCATGTGGCCATCATTGATTTCTTTTTGGAAGGAAATCTGTTTGGTGTTCTTTTGTTCAGAGGGCACTCGGATTTGTAATGTCCCAACTTATTACATCCAAAACATGTGATTTGCCTTTTGTCTATTTCTATTTTAGGATTTTCTCTTTTGTTTTGGAATCCTTTCTTGATCTGGTCTCTTCTTCTCATCATTCTTTGAATTCTTCTAGTGAGAAGAGCAATTTCTTCATCAGCATCTTCTTGTCCAGCTTCTTCTGGTTCTTCTTCTGTTTGGACTGGAATGCTTTCTTGGGATGCTTTTAAGGCTATTGCTTTTCCTTTCTTGATAGGTTTATATTCTTGCAGCAATACCTCATGTGCTCTTAAAGTTCCAATTAGTTCTTCTAATGCTAGCACTTCAAGATTTTTTGCTTGGCTTATAGCTGTCACCATTTGTCTCCATATGACTGGAAGACATATCATTATCTTTCTTACTTTGTCTTGTATTGAGTAAGCCTTTCCCAAGGATCGCATTTCATTCACTATAGTTGTGAACCTTGAATACATTTCATCAATGGTTTCTCCTTCATTCATTTCGAACAACTCAAATTTTCTTATCCCGATGTCTATTCTTGTTTCTTTGACATGGTTTGTTCCTTCATGATGAATTTGCAATGTATCCCAGATTTCTTTAGCGATTGTGCATTCATCAACTCTTTCGCTTTCTTCCCTGCTCAAAGCACACGATAAGAATAATTGAGCTTTAGAGTTTAGGAGTACCTTAGTTTTGTCTTCAGATGTCCAGTCGATTTATTTATTCTCAGTAGTGTTTGAATCATTTTGATCAACTCTTGGAATGAAATCTCCATCTGTAATGATGCGCCACATTCTTGTGTCTTGAGACTTTAGAAACAGCTGCATCTTGTTTTTCCAAAAGTAGTAATCATTTCCATCAAAATATGGCGGCTTTTTTAAAAGTTCTTCTTCAACAATGTATTTTGCTTTTGACATTTTTCTTCTAGATCTTTTTCTCTAACACTTGGTTAAAGTGTTTCTTTTTAGAGACCTTGCTCTGATGCCAATTGAAGTAGCAATGTCAAGTTACAATGAAGGGGGTTTGAATTGTAAACTTGCCTTATTAAAATTTCCTGTTAAAAACTTAAGAAAAACAACTCAAGAATGATCTTGGTTATGAAAAACAGAAACGGAGAACGTTCTTGGTTCTGAAACAGAAAACGGAGAACGTTCTTGATTAGTTAAAATCACTGTTTTTAGTTTCTCTATTTAACTTGATAATAAAAATAACTGAATGTAAATAGAGATAAGGAAGAGATACCACACAATGATATATCCTGGTTCACCCAACTCGAGATATGTCCAGTCCTCACAACTATGAGATTTTCACTAAGTGTTCAAAGAACGAAGAACAACTTTTTTGGTTACACAGTTAAAGATCAACCTTGATCAGTAACTACACTTCCTTTCCACCTAGAAAGGATTCAATCAAGTCACCTAACAAATCTGATAGGATTTTACAGTTAACTCTTTTAATCACACTCAAACTATAAACAATCCTTATAGTTATAAGTTTACACAATAATGATTTAAAAGGTTTGGTTGAATCTGATTATGCTTAACTCTTGTTTGAGAATATATTCAGAATAAAAAGAACTCAGTAAGTTAAGCTGGAAGTGTAGAGAAGTTTCAGACTGATTTTTGTGTGAATGAGATAGCTTCAAGAATGCAAGTGAATATGATTTAATGAGAATATTGCGCACTTGAAGTTCTTAATGATGCTTGCGAATTTGCCTTCCTTTTATAGACAATTTGAGCATTTAATTCTGGTAAGAAATAGCTGTTGATAGTGCTCTGTTTACTTTTGACTAAAGCAAAATATCTAATTAAAAATAATCCATCCATGTGACAGCTTTGGGCCTTGCTTGACTGGGCTGTTTTGCTCAAGTTTAAACAGATTTCTTATGCTCTTAATGAACTATTAAGCTTCAAAAATACTTTATGATAATTGGGCTTTGATTTGGACACTTGATTTGATCTAAAACTGTTTGGAAAGGAGTGAACAACTTCTGCAGAACTGAGAAGTCTGTTTCTACAGAAAACGGAGATTGTTCTTTTCAGAAACGGGGAATGATGATCAGAAGTGAAGATTGATAATCAATCTGGTCTGATAGTCTTCTGGACATTCTGGGGACTTATAATCAATCTTGAAGTTCAATCTTGTTTCAACTTTCTTGACAGTTCCAGACTGGAGAAAGTTACAATCCGTTTTGACATGCTTTGATTCATGATGATTTATCTTAGTGATTCGACAACCTCTTTAAGTAATAATGATTCCTATTTGTGTCTTGCCATGTACTGATGAAATAGGTATAAAGAATTAAGGCAGAATCTTTGCTAAAATATTGGAGAAAGATTGGTGAAGTGGTTGCGACAATCAATCTTGATTCCGTAGAACATTCTCTGGTTTGTACAGCTTATGATCAAGAATGTTTTGTTTAGTTTTTCATCTGATTTCTTTGCTTTGCTTGGTTCCTATCTTTAATAAAAACACTCAAAAACACAGATTAAATTAACATAACATTTAGAATCATAATTAACATTCTTAATTAACCTTTGTTTATTTTCATCAAAACTTTAATTTGAGAGTTTGTCTTAACAGTATCTTGTTCATATTATGTTTGTAAATTCTTCAAATTGATTATGTTCATTTTTTGTTTAGATTGAGATTGTAAATTCTTCAGATTGATTTTGTTCGTAATTTGTTCATATTACGTTTGTAAATTTTTCAGATTGATTATGTTCATATTTTGTTGTAGATAAATCTTGATCAAATCTTCTGCAAATCTTTACCATATCTTCTTTCATACTATTTGTAGTCAAATATATTGTTCTCATAAAATACTTTTGTTAACATCAAAACTCTAAATGTAAAACCAACTTGGTTCCAACAATCTCCCCCTTTTTGATGATGATAAAACTTGTATTTTTTATAACAACTTTTCTTTATATTTCTTTGACTCCGCTTAACTTAGGGCTCCCCATAAATTTAATATTCCATTTTATCAAATATCTTTATCCCCCTTTTGTCATCAGACAAAAAGACTTGAAAATAATTTTTTTTTGCCTTATTTTTTGTTTTACTTTTTTTGTTTTTTAAATGAATATAACATAATACAAGAAAATATAATAACTAATGTAAAAGTAAACTACTTTGAAGTGATCACAACATCAGTCAGATTTGAAGGTAAGGTTTAGGTTTTTCTTGATGAAGTTAAACTTATCTTCAGGTAGTGGTTTGGTGAATATGTTAGTCCATTGGTTCTCAGTGTCTACGAACTATATGTTAGTACTCCTTTTTGAACAAAGTCCCTAATGAAGTGCTGTTTGAACTCTATGTGTTTAGCTATAGAATGTAAGATAGGGTTTTTGGTTAAACAAATGGTAGAAGTGTTATCGCGATAGATGGGAATATTGGATTCTAGGATTTTGTAGTCTTCAAGTTGATGCTTCATCCAAAGTAGTTGAGAACTGCAGCCAGTTGCTGAAATGTACTCAACCTCTGTTGTTGATATTGCAATGGTGTTTTTTTGTCACCTAAAAAAGTGCAGTTTCCACTAGTGCTCTTTCTCTCAAGTTTATCTCCAACATAATCAGAATCATAATATCCATTCAGTTTGTACTTAGGAGATTTCTTGTAGAACAAGGTAAGGCTGGTAGTGCCTTTTAGGTTTCTAAGGATTCTCTTAACACCAGTGAAATGTGATTCTCTAAGGTCAGCTTGAAATCTTGGACATACACTAAACATGATATCAGGTTTGGAAGCGGTAAGGCAAAGTAGGGATCTTATCATTCCCATATAGGATTTTTGGAAAACTTTTTCGCCTGAATCATCTTTTTCAAGTGAACAAGTAGGGTGCATTGGTGTAGCCATAGGTTTTCAATCACTCATCTTAAACTTTCTAATAAGCTCTTTTGTATATTCATTTTGATGAATGTATATACCTTTTTGACTTTGTTGAATTTGTATCCCTAAGAAGAACTTAAGTTCTCCCATCATACTCATTTGAAATTCTTGGCAAAGAGTGCCATTAGTAGATCCAAAAATAATGTCATCAACATATATTTGAATAATAAGAATGTCATCTCCTATTGATTTTCTAAAGAGTATATTATCAACCTATCCTCTTTCAAAGTTATTTTTAAGCAAGAAGTTACTAAGTCTATCATACCATGCCCTAGGTACTTGTTTTAGATAATACATAAATTTCCTAAGTTTAAAAACATGATTTGGAAATTCACTACTTTCAAAACCTGGGGGTTGTTTAACATAGACTTCTTCACTTATATAACCATTTAGAAAAGCACTTTTAACATCCATTTGAAATAATGTAATGTTATTATTTGCAGCAGAAGAAAAGTAGGATACAAATAGCTTATAACCTGGCTACTGGAGCAAATGTCTCAGTGTAATTAGTGCCCTCTTGTTGACTATAGCCTTGTGCGACAAGTCTTGCCTTGTTTTTGACCACTTCACCTTTTTCATTTAGCTTGTTTCTAAAAACCCACTTGGTTCCAATAATGTTCTTCTTTGGTCTAGGTACTATATGCCAAACATCATTCCTCTTAAATTCATTTAACTCTTCTTGCATTACAAGAATCCATCCGTCATCTGCCAATGCTTCATCAATAAAGGTAGGCTCAATTGATGAGAGTAACCCAAACAAAGTGGTATCTTTTAGTGATGATATGGTCCTCAAAGGATCACTTGCACTTCCAACGATTAGAGTTTCAGGATGAGATGACATGTACATCCATCCAGATCTTCCTTCTGACTTATCTTGACTGTTTTTGACTTCATCGGATTCATCCTTTGAAGATTTATCACATTCTTCTAATTTGCTTGTATCTTTTGATTTTTCAAGTTCTTCTGGTTTGTCTACATTTGCTTCGTCTAATTTCAGTAAACTTGCAGTATCCTCAACTTGCTTTGACTTTTTAAGGTCAAGCTGTTTGTCATATAGCCAAAACATCAGTTTTGTTTCTGGTGGTTTCTGCTTGATTCGAAAAACAAAATTTGTATGCTACTTCTACTGAAGTGTTCATATTCTGTGGATCTCCTTGTTACTCTAAATATTTTGTGAACCTAGAAAGTACTTATCTAGCTTTGATTTTTAAGATCAAGCTTCTTGTTAACAAAGTAAACATAATATTAAACAATAATTAAATTTAAAGAAAGATATAACCTATATGTCAACAGTTTCAATTTCACTCTAAAAACCATTTTATTTCTTCTTTTTTAGTTTCCAGATTTTGAATTTCCATATTCTCTAATTAGAGAGTCTGGATGAAGGGATTTGAGATCTCATCTATGTTTGTAGTATTATGAATGTGATTGGAGTGTTCAAAGAAGTCTCATAATTTTGATTGTTAATCTGACACTTCTGTTCTGCTGGTGTATCAAGTTACTCTGGTAATTTTGAAACAGATGGTAATTCAGATTCTTCTGGTAGTTTCGGTTTTGTTGATACGTGTGATTTCTCTACCAGTTTTGATTTTGCTGATATGTGTGATTTCTCTGCCTGTTTTGATTCTATTGATACTTCAGATTTTTCTGATATTTCTGGTTCATCATAAGGTTATGGTTATGGTATGTATTGTGCTGACCAATCTTTCTTCTACCATAGTCAGTTGGCTTCTGTTTGTTAAGTCTTGAAACATAGTTCTTTTTTCCTTCATATATTGCAAGCATCCATTAACCAGGCACAATGATTGGTGTTTCAATTTGGTTGCTTAGAACATCTGCAACATAAACAATTTTATCCTTTGGTACCCAAATATGGTTGGGTCCTTCTTTGTTAGTTCTTAAAGGTTTCTTGTCTTTCCATGTGGTTAGCATAGGACAAGATATTTTAGTGTGACCTTTCTTATAGAAAATAGTACATAAAGCATCAGAGGGAATAAACTTAGGTTCAGTTACTTTTTCTTGAAATCTTATTCCTCTTTTACCATTCATACTAACACCATCAATCATAGATGCATACTTGCTTCTTTCTATACCATTATCAGAGTTACATGTGGTATTTTCAATTGATATTGAACTATAATTACTTTTCAAAGTTAAATTTTCAGCCTTAAGTTCTGCAATATTAGTTTTCAGATTTGCATTTTCTGTTTTCAATTCATTAATATCAGTTTTTAGAGTTGCATTATCTGTCTTAAGTTTAGTAATATCAGTTTTCAGAGTTGTATTTTCTATTTTAAATTCAGCACTTTGATTCTTTAAAACATTAACTTTTTTAGTTAGATTTTTATTTTATTTCCTAAGTGTTTTCAGTTTTAAAGACAATTTGTGATTCTTATTTAAAAAATCATTTATAGCAGTAACTAAATCAGATCGAGTAAATTCAGAAAATACCTCAATTTCTTCATTTGTTGATTCACTTCTAGAGTCAGAGTTTATGTTGGATCCAGAGGCAAAGTTGATATGAACCATCAGAGCCAAATATGTGTGCTCATCATCATTAGAGGATTAATCATAATCATCCCGTGTAGCCATCCGACTCTTCTTCTTGGGTCTAGAATTTTTCCTCTCATGCTTCCCTTTCTCCATATTTGGACATTTTGACCCGACATGTTCAGGTTCATTGCATCTATAGCAGATGATGCTTTTCTTGTCATATATATATATCATCATTTCCTTTGTTGGATTTCCTGGAATATCTTTGGGGAAATTTCTTCTTTCTGTTGTGCCACATCTTATGAACTATTCTGCATATAAACTCCAGTTCCTCTTCCTCTAAGTCTTCATTATGATCATCTGAATCATCATCCTCTGATTATGTTGTTGCCTTCAGAAATATCTTCTGCTTGGATTTCAAAGCCAAGGTTGGTTGCTTCTTCTTGGGCTTATCCTTTGAAAGCTCAATTTCGTGTGATCTAAGAGAGCTAATTAATTCTTCCAACTTAAGAGTATTCAGATCCTTTGGTTCTTGAATGGTAGTGATCTTAGGTCTCCACTTGCTTTTCAGACTCTTTAGTATCTTTTTCACGTGATCAGCAGTAGTATAACTCTTTTCAAGTACCTTTAATCCTGAGACCATAGTCTGGAATCTGGAAAACATTATTTCAATGTCTTCATCTTCTTCCATCTTGAAGAGTTCACACTTTTTGACTAGGAGGTTGGTTTTTGCTTTTTGAACTTGCTTGGTTCCTTCATGGGTACGAATCAGACTATCATAAATACTTTTTGTTGTCTCCTTATTGGTGCACTTGTCAAACTCCT
The DNA here is from genome assembly GCA_037974735.1 of Cicer chorassanicum. Taxonomy (NCBI): domain Eukaryota; kingdom Viridiplantae; phylum Streptophyta; class Magnoliopsida; order Fabales; family Fabaceae; genus Cicer; species Cicer chorassanicum. The sequence goes on along the minus strand of JBBPBP010000003.1, from coordinate 38,370,670 downwards.
TGAAGGTGATTGCATTTATCATGAATATTCTAGACTTATGATACATCTTGTACATCTTCTTCTGATAAGCATTCATTTCCTTTCTTGGAATTTCAATACCATCAGTATTCTTTGGAGTAATATAACCATCTTCCACCAAGTCCCAAAGCTCAGGATCTTGTGAAATATAGAAACTTCTTAGCATGTCCTTCCAATACTCAAAACGTTCTCCATCAAACAGAAGTGGTATGTTGATGTTTCCTCCAACAGCTTCTTCACAAAATTCGAACATATTGAACCCTTGGATCTTTTCTCAAACATTGTAAAGTGCTCTGTAACACCCCAATGTTTAACAGCGCAATTGTATTTTTTTTCAAAACAAATTGATAAAAATGCCAAGTTAAATCCATAAATGAAGAAACTACTCTTGGATAAAATATTTTAAGTCGTAACACAAACGACAAAGTCATAATTAATTAGAAACAACGGAAATAGTTTTTGGAACGAAAATCCAAAGTATCCAAATATAAAATACATTGACTAAAATAATCTGTTTCAAATACACAAGTTCCTTTTTCAACAACAACCGTGAAATAAGAAAGATGACATGAATAAAATTCTTAAATAGAACCCTAAGCTGATCATTAATCTATCTGAGGGTGACTGGGTACTGAAAATCCACGAACAGCATCAAGCCCTAATGCTTTCAGTCACAAAACCAACCCAACGTTGTGCCACGCCTTAGAATGACCCTGGTTCTCATCTGAGGGCAAAGCCCAGATTTCCACAAAATTGTAAAGGTTCAACAACCGAATTTAACAAATACCACATAACAATTAAATTTTAAATGCACAAAATCACCTTTTAACTTAGCATGCATCTAGAAAGGGTTTGCATATGTTAAACATGCATAAACAAGGTTGAAAAAAGAAGTTTCGGACAAAACTGCACTGTTGTATTCGACTACAGCATAGTTGTATTCGAATACAGATGCGAAAACAGCAGAAAAACAACAAAAACAGCAAAACAACACAATTGTATTCGACTACAGCCTCCATGTAGTCGAATACAGATGCGAAAATAGTGAAAAATCCTGTAGATTTTGTATTCGATTGCAACCCCCTTGTATTCGAATACAATTGCGAAGTCAGTGGCAAAAATTGTTCAACTGTATTCGACTACAACACCCTCGTAGCCGAATACAAGTGTGAATTCACCAGTCAGAGGCAAAAATAACATATTTGTATTCGACTACAACCCTATTCTATTCGAATGCAGCTGGAAAAATGACAGATTTTTAGTTTTGAAAACACACCAAAGTCATTCAAACACTTCCAACACCAACTCAATTAATCACAGACACCAAATATGGCACAATTCACACACCACAATCAAATAAGCATATACAACCATCACAATATATCAAACATGACTTGCGTGCCAAGCACTCTAATGCAATGCGTATATGCCAATGCATATGATTCCGGAATATCACCAAAACCCTCCTCGAAGGGGCGTAAATCATAATTGTATTGCCGATCACGGGCCAGTACTAATTTCCAAGGTGTAGTCGCTCACAGACTAGCACGATTTACTAAAGTGCGATCTTTCACCGATCAGCACGACGCGATAATCCCCGTAAGTATAAGATGAACCAACAATTCACATAGAATCATCCTGTGACTCATCCGGTCACCACTATCACCATGGCCCATCCGGTCACCATGTACTATGAAATGCATGAGCATACTCTGACTCGTAACACCACAATCATTACGTAAATGCAGCTATTAAAAGATTCCCCATTTTTAATGCTCATTTAACACTAATGATTTTCAAATTTAACACAGAGCATACTCAACACATATAATCCTCAAATCACATGAAATTGAATTCCCAATTCACATTGAATTCAAATCACCATATACACCAATCTCATAAGTTCATTTCACACCAAATCAAAATCCAAACATAAATTGCATTTATTCAAAACCCCACATCTTTAAACATAAAGCAAAATTCAACATTCATAATATTACCCATGAACACATCAAATTCACAACAATATTCAATTCACACTCCACTCCAAATTTAACCATAAATCACTCAATTTCAAAACTCCTCATATTTCAACCACAATACACCCATTAATTTCCATAATTGCAAACATAAATTTACACCAAATTAATTTTCACAAATCATCCCTCAAACTCATTAAATTAATTTCCTCAACTCCACATAAAACACCTTAAATTCATTTTCTACAAATCCACACATCAAACACACCAAATTCACACCCAACAAATTTACATATAAGGCCCTAAATGCACACTAAAAGTTTGGAAGGAGCCCTTACCTTCGTTGTAGCTTTAACGGCCGATTACGGCACCGCGATTAAATTCTGGTAAAACTTCGCTTCGCACGACGCTTCCAAAGTTGGCTCACTAGCATCGTAGTGTGGAGGTGAGTAACTTTCTCTCCTGTCACTTCGCGAGATGAAGCTCATTTACTTAATAATCATTTTAATCCTTTATTTTTGCATAAAATTATACAAGTTTTTCCTTTTATTAAGAACCAAAATGAATATTAAGTAAAAGGTAAATGACAAAAAAAAAAAGTAACGGATCAAAACGAATAAAAAAAATAAAGGATAAAAATGAATATTAGATAAAAGATAAAGATTTAAAATTATATTTAGCCATATAAAAATTGGAAATGGGAGTTATGCAATTCTCCAATATAGTGACAAGTTATGATTGATTGTCGGTGTATAGTCTTTATTCTCGAATATAATACCCTCACAAAATCATAACGTTGGAGCATTGTGAAAGTTTAGGCTGGCACAAAATCAGTCTGTTAGAGCATTGTGATGGTATTGGCCACCCGAAAGGCAACATTTTCTGACTGGCTAGATTGCCACAAAAGCAATAGTACCATTGGCATTTTATTGCCGCTTTGGTTGCCACAAATGCTCTCTTTTCTCCCTATATATATCAATTTTCTTCTCATTTCTCATTTCTATTTTCTCTCTAAATTTTCTCTTTACCTTCTCTCTACAAATATTTTTCTGTAACTTTTATTTTTCTCTCTACCTTCTCTCTTGAATTTCAGTAAGTTTTTCTTTTATGTTTTGTTTTTAATGTTATTTTTTTATTTGAAATTATTTATTTAATGAATATTATTTAATTTTTATTTTGACAGGGGTGTTATTATGTTAATTGCGAATAGTTGTTATTTGTTTGTAAGCTTCAAGTCAGACACTACCATGCACCAAGTTAGTTAGTAATGCATTTTAAATATAGAGTAGTAATTTATATAATTATTATTAAAAAAAAGTTATATGGTTATAAATTATTTTTAGAGCGCTAATATTTTATTTTAGAATGTAGAATATATTATTTTTAAAATTGGTTATAATATTATTTTTAAACTTTAATATTAATAAGATTTGTTAAAAAAAAAGTACTAAATTGTAAAATTTATACTCAAATTAAAATGTAGTTATTTTTTATAATGTTGATGAAGTGTTACTTTTTTTATTGTAGTTATTTTTGCTATTATGATTTATTGTGTTAGTAAAATAGAATTTTATTAAGAAATTGTAATTTTTTTAGCAACAAAATAATACTTAGGAAAAAAAAAATTAT
>JBBPBP010000003.1:38342450-38359088 GCA_037974735.1 Cicer chorassanicum | reverse complement strand
TTGATAAATATTATTAAAAACACACCGAATAAGTATTTATAACTGATGCATAAAATAAATGGGGCAAATATTTGTATATGATAAATAAATAAATAAAACGTAGGACATATACTTGACAGTGATAAATAAAAAAACATGGGACAAATATTTGTTATTTATATATTTTAATAAAACAATAACAAATTTCTTTCATTCATAAATATCATAAAAGAACACATGAGACAAATATTTGTCAATGATAAATATAAAAATCACGAGACAAATATTTGTCATTGATACATAAAAAACATATGATAAATATTTGTCATTTATATATATATATATATATATATTAAAAAACATACGACAAATTTTTGTTATTAATAAATTAAAAAATATAGAACAAATATTTGTCACTAATAAATAAAATGAGATTTTTTATTTGACGTCTAAATGAAGCACATATAAAATACCAATTATGCATCACTCGTACATTAGCATGAGTTTTCTTGTTAGTTTTTTCCCATAAAGTCTAGGGCATAGGTGATGGGTGAAAAAGTATTTACTTATCAAAAAAGTAACGAGATTTATTTTTAAGAAAATATATTTAAGTTATATGTATGTAAAAGTGTCTTATTTGAATCACTATTTTGAAGTCCAACATCATAGGGTGATCCAAGAATCACAAATCCCCTTTTCAATGATTGTAACGGAATTCTTCTAGAAACTCTAGAGAATCCAGTATAAAGGAAGGACACCAAAAGCAAGGACATTTGAAACAGTAAAGGTACACTAAAATTATAATCTAAAAACTTTTATTCTATGACAAAAACTTACTTGATAGTCGTAGTGTGTGTAGGTACATTACCCCCAATGAAGAGTTTAGAGTAACAACCATCACCTTCTTCAACAGCAACTTCACATTCTGTCTCCGAACCAGGAGTTCAAGTTTGATTCATAATAATTTGAAAACAAAAATGTTCAAAATAATTGTTACTTTCAATTTTTAAAGTGATATTAATTATATTATTCTTTTATATTCACACATAATTAAAACCGTTACTAGTGCATAAATATAATGTAAATAAATAAACCAATTAAATTTTACTTAAACCAATAAGGAAAATGAAAAACCCATAAATGAGCTAGCGTTGTGCAAACTAGTAAACTATAAGAGATTTCATTAAACCAATGTTTCAAATAGAAAGGTAAGATGTGAAGATGGATGTTGACTCTATAAAAATACCCAAAAAATCGGTTGGTGTACTGTTTTAGTTTGTTTATTGGTTTCATGTGCTTATTGTTTTGAAACATTATGAATTATATTGATTTGTTTTCTTAGTTTAAGGCAGAGTTTTAAATTATTGTAACACCACATGATACGACTATAATATTTCGACTTGGCGGTGTATGCATCGCAATAGCCACAACGCCCCCAATCGCAACAGCCTCATCCATGACCATTAATCGTAATTTAAAATCATGATTTAAGAACTAAACAATGAAAAAATAGTTAACACTGAGAGACATCCAAATGAGAAAATTGATGGAGAGAGGAGTTGGATTAAGAATAGTTTAGGGACCTTTTATTAAATTGTAATAGTTTAAGGACCAATATAGAAAGAGTGATAATTCGAGATCAAATTAATTGTTTATTCTATTCTTAACTATTATTATAGGTATGGAAAATATATCTATACTTTATAAGGATAATTTAGTAAAAGCATTATTATTATTTTATATAATTTTTTAATCAATATAAAATTATCAAATAGGTCAATATTGTGGGAAGAAAAGAGTAGCATTTAACTATGGTGTCTTTTTCTTGTGTCTATGGGTTATTTCATTTGTATTCAATGAATCTATCCTCTCTTTTTTGTGTTAACTTGGTGGAGACTATGGGTGGAAAAAGTCTTGAATCGGTTGGATTAAATCATTTTGTCCACTATTTTATGTAGATCATATTGAAGGTTTGAATTCACTACTTAAGTTGACCCACCCTATTTACCCGTTGATAAAAACATGACAAAGCAAGGAGAATCAAGTTGTTCCGATGGGATAGATTAAAAAAATATTCCAGAGTTAAGTTGGGTTTTTTTTTTCCAATTTTTTTTATTAACTCAACCAAACCAAAAGATTAAAATTGACTTATTAATTTAATCAACTTAAACTATAAGGTATGAAGTGTTTTACTTGAAAATATTGATATTAACTTATTGATAAGTTTAATTATTATTAATTTGTTACATAATGTAAATTTTTTTTTGTTTCAAATTATATAATATTTATCTACTATTTATTCTAATTTCCTCTTACACCAAACAATTATTCAAATATACTTTGATTATCATATCTTTAGGAATTTGGATTCTCTATAATTGGGAAATCCACTAATTCACACATTTGGATGCATTGATGTATGTTCAATCTTGATCAAACAATCGAAAATATATCAATTTTAATTATATAATTAAAAAACACCAAATTTAAATATGAATTGCATAATCTTTTTCAAACAACCACCGAATTCAGATGTGTAAATGTATCCAAATGCAAGGGAACCATATCTTATATCTTAGTTATTTTCTTACTCTTTTCACCTATTTCTTTTTACTTGAATTCTTCTTCCAACCAAACTTTTTTTTACTAAAAAGAACGATATTCATTCAAATTGATATAAATTACATTGATTGAAATTAATTCAATTCAAAATCGCTAAAATAAAAAAAGATAAATATGCGAACAAACTCACAATATTTAGATTAATAGCGTAAAACGACAAAATGCCTAAGCCAATAAATATGACATAATCGAAGTGCCCAAAATATACATGTCTCTGAAGTTGTGACGTTGATGGCGTTAAAACCATTAATTGTGTCTTAAAGATTTTGGAGGTCATGTTATAACCTTAAAAATTGGATCCATCCAATTTACATGATAAATGTCATTTAGTTTGTTAATTCATAGAAAAAAATGTACGGATAACACGTCACATTCACATATTAGACTCAAATATATATTTCGGCAACGATAACACAACAACCACAATGTAAAATAGAGAGAAGATAGAGTTGAGAGAAATTAAATTTAATTTGCATAGAGAAAATACAGAGGAGTGTCGAGTGAAATTATGAGAGTAATTTCATACTGTATATATTCTGAACAAACACTATAAAATTTTATAGTGGTTAAAATATAAAAAAAAATTAAAATACCAATATAATTTTTTAAAATTCAGAATATACTATAACAATAGCCTCTCTAATCTGGACCATGTTCCAATGGTCTCGCTATGTAGAGGTTAAGTGTCGGGAAATCAGTCCGCATAAAAGGAATCTAAATATATGTAACAACCTAAATAGTGACTTTAAATTGATCTTTCTTTTCCAACCAATATATACAATAAATAATGTGACTATATAGAATGGGTGAAACGTGGAAGAATAAAATTCACTAAAGTTTATTAGATTTTGATCACAAAATTCCAATTTAAATAAGTTGAGTATTGAAATTTATATAAGTTGGACATTGGAAGGCAGGCACTTTGAACTTTAGCCCAACTTCTTTGAAATTAACCTATTTTATTTGTTCTGAAATTGTAACTATTGATTAAATTAGTTTTTAAATTTTACAAATTAGTTTTTTTTAATCTTTTGTTATTAGATATTTTGAAGTAGTATTGTAATTGAAAATGTAGATTATCCACATTAATTCTATATCAATATCATATTTTTTGTGATAAATTTATTGATGAAATTTTATCATCTCGTAGACAAATTTGTGAGTAAATATAATTATGTATTGACTAATTATAGATAAATTAATTTATAAAAGATTAAATTTTGTAGAAAAATTAATTCACAATGTCACAATATAGTCGCTAACCATAAAAATTTAAAGATGAACTATTTTGATTAGTATTTTATAATTTTATGAATGTATTTTCCAATTACAAAATTAAAAGATTAATTTGCCTATTTATTCCAATTTGTTTTTTAGCATAACAAATTTGGCTTTGCGATTGTTCAACCTTTTCTGTCAATATCCTGTAGTGCATATATTAAATTAAAAAAAGATATTATAATCTTCGATTTGCAACGACTTTCTATTTTAGACAAAGCATAATAAAGATGTTAATATCTCTGTTTTTTATAAAAGAGAACCAAAAAATGTTAGTCTCTCTCTCAAACTTGATCAAAACATAACATGTATCACAAGCAAACTTTGTTGAAAGAGAGAGTTAAGCTAAGTTTAATTTCGTTTAATACAATATATTATATCAATATGGTGTTGCATAAATAGCAGATAACTAAGTCCTTTTAAGTCGAACAACTTATATAAATTTTGTTTACTGTATCTCAAAGAAAATTATATTAGTAAAAATTTATTATGATATGATATAAAATGCTTTAGTTTATGTGACAAATTTTTTTATTATTTAAAAAAATTAGGAAAAAATAAATTACTATTATTAATTAAATAGATTATATTAATTTTACGATTGTTCTCAAAAAAATTAAATTCCATCCCTTAAATTACAAGACTATCATTATTGATTGTCATTTTGGTTGACAATGTAAACCATATTTACTTTAATTTTTTATTTTAAAAGGGTTTATTTAGGGGGTTAAAAAGACCACACTTGGGTATATTAATTAAAATTGATTAATTATGCTTCCAAATATTTTATAACTTCAAAATATAACTCTCTTTCCCTTTTTTGATTTAGGATTTGTCTTTTATGAAATACATACTACTTTTTTTTGCAATGACATGTGTATGTAATTTTGCATATGAAGATTCTATTCTCAATGTAGTCATAAGTGTGAATGGTGGAAGATCACACATTTCATCCCATGTGTAAATTACACATGAGAGAGAATTCATTTCCTTTGAACAACAGTTAGCTAAATTGCGAGAGAAAGAATGAAATGGAACCACAAAATAGACATCTTCATTTCCATAAATAAAACATTCAAGTTCCTACAAGAAAACCAACTAAAATTTTCAATTACAAAGTCATAAACTTTGAAGCTGCCATTCACACACTGAACAAATTACATATCTACGAACTGTTCTGCACTTTCGAGAAGAACATCGAACTTAAGATGGTATGACCACGTCATCTTTTCCATAGATGCGTCGAAGCTCACGAGTTGCGGCTTGGTATGATGCTGAAAAGGGGAAAAACATATTAAAATCAAAAAGTAAAAAAAGTTGAATAATCTATGTCGGACTTTAATATCTAAGGATGAACGATCAAGACAAGGATGTGTATGGGAATGCAAACTGAAAATTCTGCTTACCTTTCCAAATACGGAAGTTCCTTTGGTTGATGGCGGATCCAGTCACTGTCTGAATTGCATCGAAAAGCATCTCCTGAGGAGTGTTTTTCAGCTCTTGAACAACAGCATAGATGGATTTTCCATTCTCAAAGAATATGTGATTATTAGGGTGTTTTGTTTTGGCCCCGGCATGACGCTCAAACTCATATGCATTAAGAGCCTTCATTACAGAATTTATTACATGAGCACTTTAGTTAGGATTTTGCAGATTATATGAATGTAAGTGATTTAATATGCTAACCTTTTGATCCTTGCAGTCATCACATGAACATAAGTAACCAGTTCCTTTTATGACTCCTTTAAGGTTTCTCTGCCAGTGAACAAAAAACAATTTAAAAACGTTACTAGAAATAACAACAACAACTCTAAGGCAAGATAAAATTAAAACGCATTTTACCTCCCTTGACCATGTACAATATATCACCGCAACACCATCAAAAATACCAGTTGACAACAAACTTTTGACATTTGAAGGGAAGTTGTTAGTAGAAGCCTTCTTGGGCTTTGGCTCTTTATTCTTAACGACAGTATCAGTTTTAGCATTAGGTTTTGGGGTGTTATTTACAAGCGGATCGGGGTTTGATTCGGTCAGATCGTTCTGCCTATCCACACCTTGAGCTGAGTTCTGGTTTCCTATTAACGAATCAGAATTATTAATGATTCCACCAGAGGGATTTGATTCAGGATCAACATGAAAACCTCCAAAAGATATGGCACTGCCCTGAAACTTAATTAAGTTTTGACCCATAGGGAAAGAGCTACAATCGCCGCTATCAAATGATGGAACTGTCGAAGCAATATTTGAATTCAGTTTATCATATACTGGACCCATTGATATTAAATGATCGGTGCCCTTGTCATAGGAAGGAGCAACAGTTGCAAAATTTTCTCCTGATTTACCATAGGTTGGACCCATTGATGTAAAGCTCTCATGCCCCTTGGAATATGAGGTTCCCAGAGATATTAAATTGCCATCTTCCTTTCCATATGACTGACCCATTGTTATGAAATTTCCATCTCCCCTGTCAAAAGGCCGACCCATTGATAATTGTGATCCACTGCCATAATTGTGACCCATCAACATAAAACTACCATCCCCTTTATTGAAGAAGTGACCCATTGCAAGAAGACTGTCATCAGTCTTGCTTAACCCCATAGCAGTGGTGTTGTCACATCCATTGTTATAAGTTGGGCCCGATGTATTATTGCCATCATTCTTATCGTAACCAGAACTGATTGAAATTGTACTGTTATCAGCCCTACTAAAGGAGTGCCCTATCGATGCAGCTGCCATGCCATGGTCAGAATCTCTAACTTCATTAACTTTAACTTTCCTGATGCCACCAAAATTCAGACACTGTGAAGGGTCTCCTATGGTATGAGATATTGACAGTCCCACAGATGGATCATTACCATACTGATTCCCAAAATCCTTCCTTCCCATGTTCAGATTTCCACTTCCAATTGACTGCATGCTTTTATCAACTGAATTGACAGGCCGTAAAAGATCAGATCCAAAGAGACGGTCGGAAAATTGGCCTACCACCGAGTGAAATCCCGAACTGGTGTCCCATTGAGAAACATTCACAGCTGAAACTGGCCTGTCACCAACAGCTTCAACTGCTTGTTTCTTGTTGTTGAATATTTCTGGTTCACCTGTATCCATAAACCACTGATGACTTCGCTTTGGTTCGATTCTTGAAGAACCATCATATCCAACATTTTCGTTAGTTAAACAGCCAGCATCCCTTGGCATCCAAAACCCTTTATTCTGAAAAGACTGCAAAAAATCATAGCTTAGAATCTAATTGAAAGAATTTGCAATGTTCAAAGATGGACCAACTGTTGAAGAACCAAAAAACAAAAAGACTATGGCAGGATTTTCTTTTGACTAACTATCCTTAAAATAAAAAATCAGCAACTCATATTGTCAGATAACTTATTGATAATCATGTAGAGAACCAAAGCAATGCACTTTAGGTCTTCGCTATAGGTATCTTCAAAAAATCGCTCAGACTAGAGCTGATCAAATGGCATAGAAAATGCAAGGATATGCCGATGAAAGAATCACTTGATTACTACACAATCACCTTTGGACCCTAATCCTCATTAGTGACAAAAGATGAGGAAAATCTATCATCAATATAGAAAGGCAATGCTAAAATTTGAGTATCAAATTACAATACTGCATTAGGTGAGGTATATTCTGTTTTAGCACTTGTATCAACATTTACACTGGTCTTAACATGCTTTATCACAAAGAAAGTGAAGATTCAGCCAATGCATTTAAAATAAGACATAGTAGTATTCCATGTATGGAATTTATAATCAAATCACAATAACATACCTAATAAACACAAATCACAAAACCACCATAAATCAAGTAAGACAGTAAAAGAATTCACAACAAGAATAAAGCACATTTAATGAAGCATGTGTTTTATGAATCTTCATCAAATTTCCTAAATGAAATAATATCTAACTCTAGCTTCCATTTAAAAGCACTGCATAGAAACAAACAAGCAAAAACAATTCATCAAAATGACATCCAGAATCCATTTCAAGCATGCACACAAGTCACATTATTATTACCTCCAAGTTAACATTTCACATTTACAATAAAAATTCATGAATCAGTATAAAAATTTGCCAATGAGTAAGCTCACACCACAGTTCCACAGTGACATAATAAACCTCATAGTACTTCTTTAATCTGATCAGTGATCAACCCAGTTGGTGAATAATTCATAATTCATCAAAATTGCGTTCCATAGAACTACTTATAAATTCCCCACACTGCATGAATACTGACACGACACGAATACTGACACATCGACACTAATAATAATTTGAAAAAATGAATTAGTATAATGTAATCAATGTGTCGGTACCCGACACTGACATGCGTTGGACACCGGCAGGGCTATCTTAAAAAATTTGGAGGCCTTGTTCTAATCTTCAAAATTGGATCTCTAATAAAAAAAAGTGCAATTTTAATAATTAAAAAAATTGGTAACACAAATTTTACTCCCTATACACGCACTAATCTACATGATGCATTCTACACATACCAATTTACATGATGCATACCATTTGGTATGTACAAATAGCATATCACCTTCCTATATTAAACTCAAAGATACATTTCACAACAATCATAATTCTACTCATAAAACACACCGATTATAGAATCCAAAATTTAGATAACATTTCAAAAGGAATTTCACTGTTGAATTAATTCCGTTAAAAAACTTGACCTTTTTGTATCAGTGCTATTGTAAATTAATTAGTTCTTAAAATCTAAAACTCTAACATCAAGTTAAACTAAGTTCATAACATCAGTATAAGTTAAATCCTAATAAACTAATAAGTTCATAATATTAGTGAATGAGTAGTTCAAATATCACAACACCCTAACAGGCCCTCCGTAATTAGAGGGCTGCTGTGTTAATGTTATGGTTGTACATATTAATCTGAAACACATGCCTTTGATTAGAATCGCTGGTGCTATATAGTTTATTAAATCAAAGAGGTCCTCACAATTCATTAACTAAACCAACAAAACATAAACTACAAATAACAACATTCAATCTTTTTTAACCCTAAAATTAAAATAAAAATTCAAATCATACTTCAAAAAAACATAAAAAATAGGAATAGAGAGTGACATAGAAAGAGTATACTCTACACTATACCAGTTCATCAACCAAAACAAAGCAACACAAAAATGACAAGCTCACAATTTGCATTACTTTCTCTAAAATTAGAAACATACCATTTCTCTTGTTGACGATAAGGACGTTTCAACAACTCACCAGAAAATGCAAATCACCACCACAGCACCACCTTAAACACAATACACTGCGGACGTAACATACAATCAAAATCTTCAAACTCAATCAACTACAAAGTCAAATCAAAATCTTCACCCTCATCAAACCAATACAAAAAAAATATAAAATAAAACCAAAATAGTATTAATTTAAAAATAAGAAAGTAACCTAAAATGAGAAAATGGAATTGAACAATTGGAGCTACGATGGGTTCATTTAATTGACCAAGCTCGGAGCACCGGACTGACAACGGAGAATTTGCCGGCGGTGGCGCTGTTGACGATGACACTTTGAAAACGAAGTGTTTTGTGATTGCAGTGAGTTTTTAGTTTTGTTCAGAAGTGAATTTGGATCTGATATAGTGTGGAGCTATGTAGACTTATCACATGAGAATCTTGTATAGCCATACACGTGGCATTTTTTACCTAAGAGTTAGTGTCATCTGGTTAATCTGAACCGTTAAAGTGTGTGTGTCTTGCATTTGCATTAAACTGAACCATTGGCATATGGTGGATAGTCACGTGGAGTGTTGTATTAGGTTGATTATAGTGACGTGGCGTTGTGTGATTGGATAACTAGAAAACACTGCAACTAAGAAAATTGAGGTTTGGGATAGGTTTTGTTGAGTTGGGCTGTCATAATTTTTAACATTAACATTGCTTTCACAACTAATCATAATTATTTATTTATTTATTAACGGTTAATATTACTTATTTTTAATTTGAGTTGGGCTCTGATAGTTTTTAACATTAACATAGTTTTACCACTTACAACTAATCATAATATTAATTATTTATTTATTAATTTATTAATATTATTTATTTTTAGTTTTAACATTAACATTGATTTTATCTATTGCGATTATAGGTATCAATTTTACAAATCCATTAATTATTGGCTTTAGTCAATATATTGAAAGGGTCAAAAATTTCATAGTTATTAAAACTCAAAAAGAAAGTCCTCAAAAGCTAAAAAACCTCTAATATTTCGTGGGTTAAGTAGGATATATAGACCAACTTTTCAAATTTATCTTTCGATTTTTGTCCAAAAAAAATTCGACAAAAACTCTTTGATTTTTTTTGAAAAATAAATTTTTTCAATTTTTTTCTCAAAATTTTCTAATAAAAAAGTTTCGATTTTTTTTTCCCGATAAAAAATAATTTACAAAAGATTTTTATTTTTTTCTCGAAATTATTTTTTATTTGAGAAAAATAATTTTTTGATTTTTTCCGAGAAAACAACATTTTAGATTTTTTTCAATATTTTTCTGAGAAAATTAAATTTAGAAAAATTTTCAAGAAAAAAATTCTAAATTAAAAAAACATTGAGTCCTTCACTTAAACCCACAAAAAATAATGAAATTATAGGTCAGGGCTTTAAAAAATTATTTCAATAAGGGACATAATATTAAGGGGCTGAATAGATGACATTTTAAGAGGAATTTTGGACTTTGGAGCTTAATTGATGGCTCTAGTTGCAACTTGTGAGGATATAAGATGTTCCTTATTCGGATTTGCGTTAGAAATTAGTAAAATGAATAAATTTATGATTATTTATGCTTAATCACGTGTATATAATACTAACATTTCTTTTTTTTTTTTTTATTAATGGTTGATATTACTGATTTTATTATCTAAAATGAGTTGTTTATCTTATAAGAATTTAATCCTACTTATTTAGTAAAAGTATATCTAAAGTGACATGTTCTTAAATAGTACAACAACAAAACTCACACTAATTGCAAGGAAATGGGAGATCTTCAATTTGAACTTGCGCTTCAGCATATCAACTATTTTTACAGCTACCATGTGAATTGTATTTACAAGACAATATATTCATTAATCTAGTTTGTCAAAATATATGTTTTAAAGTTGATATTGAGTTACTATATTCAATCCAATTAAATATTACTTCGTTCATCTTACAATAAATTATCTATCCGACTATTTCATAAAAATAAAAATAAAAAATGTGTAAAAATGAAAGAGAGAATATAACTTTTATTAATTTACTCTTATCTTTTTTTGTTTGAGTTACCTCAATATATTGAAAAAATGGACTAAGGCCCAACAGGGCCATGATCCAAAACAATTACAAGAATCAGAAAATGAAGGTTATACCTTGTACCATCAATTTTACCTATACTCCCACAATATTTTAAAGTTTTACGGCACATAAAAGATTTTTGGAAATTTACCTTTAATTTTTTTTTATTATTTTACTAACTACTAAATAATTCAAGTTTTACAGCACATAAAAGATTTTTGGAAATTACCGAAAAACTTTTTATAAGATTTCCGATACAAAGATTAAAAAGGTTCCAGCACATATAAGATTTTTGATACAGAAGTCTATTGAAAAACTTTCTTAAACTTTTTTAAAGTTTTCGGTAGAAAAGATTAAAAAAGTTACAAAAATTGTGTATCAGTAAACTCATATACTGAAAAATTAGTGAAAAAAATTTTCGGTACACATCTTAAAAAAGATGAGTTAACAAAATAAATTATTAATATTTATACGAAGACATTTATATATTTTCCTTTTAAGTTTGTGGGGTACAAAGATAATTTGAGGGTACAAGGCGTAACAATCTCAGAAAATTGGGGACATTTTCAATCCACCTTCCATGATTATTGTTCAAAACATGTTTGGCAAGTAAATGAAACCACATTGTTCCTTATACCTCTATTATACCCAAATTTCAAAATCTTCTAGATCTCAAATTTTTTGCAAAAACTGATGAATGTATCCATGAAATTCTTTCATAATCTTAATTCCTTGCACTAGATATGCTCAATCACTTTCCACGATGACTTCAGTGAAACCAAGTTCCTTTGCAAAATGTAAACCCTTCATTACTCCAATTGCTTCAGCAACCATTGGTTCCGTCATACATTTACATTTCCAATTTGCATTTTCCATAAATCGACCCATATAGTCTCTGATGACACAACTGAGATCCCATGAATCATTATCCGTTGCATATGTCAGCAGGGGAAAGATACCAGTTTCATCGACTTCAATAGTTCATTGAGTTCGAAGCTGTATGATTGTCGTTGAGTGTGGAGCATTTAAAAGCTTGTTGTTCGTGTTGATACTCATTCAGACAGGTAATACCTTTGTTTATAGATATATTAGGTTGGATTTGCTTATCTTTAAAATAACACTGGTTGTGAGCATGCCAAGTGTTGTACATAATGGTAGCTATTATTTCAAGAGTTATGTTTGAACCTTGCATGAGTGTTTGTTCTAACCAATACTTATAGTCAGTTGTAATGTCCTCGAATTTCAATCCCATGAGAGATCCAAACCAAATTAATGTGGCCCAGTAACAATCCTTGAAGGTGTGATAAATGTTTTCTAGCTTTTGGTTGCATTTGGGGAACAAGTGATCCCTTTGTTGAGCAGGTTGTCCCTCGTAGGCAAAGAATTAATGTAAGCTCTCCATATCAAGTGGGTATATTTGGGAGTGATATTAAGTCCCCAAATCTTCTTCCATATCATAGATGATATTCTAGAATCTGAGTTGGACGGGTTTTGAGTAGCTTTCCAATCCATTATCTTGGTGTAACTAGATTTAACTGTGCAACATCCATCCCTTTCTTGCTTCCAGTAGAAAGTATCTTCCCCATTGTGATTTATAAGAGGGATTCCACAAATTTGATTCGCTTCAAAAGGAAGGAAAGTGTTGTTGATGATAGTTGTATTCCAAGTCTTGTTATGTTGGTCAATTAGATCAACAACCAAATTGCAGTTTGGATTAGTTGGCTTAGCCGCTTAGGGGTTATAATTTTCAACTCATTTTGAGTACGAATCCATTTATCCTCCCATATCTGAATCTTATCCCCGTTGTTGACAGCCCAACATCTGCCATTGTTGAGAATCCAAGAGGAGTGAATGATACTTCTCCATATATAGGTAGGATTGTGACCTAGTCTTGCCTTAAAGAAATAACAGTTAGGATAATGCTTAGCCTTTAACACCGTACTGAGTAGAGAGTTAGGATTAGTGATCAGTCACTCTTGCTTTGCCAATAAAGCTTCATTAAAAGCTTTAAAATTTCTAATACCAAGTCGTCCTTCTCATTTCTTGATGCAAATATTTTTCCATTTATGCCAATGATTTTTTTATTTATTATTATCATGTCCTCCCCACCAAAAGTTGCTTGTTAGATTGTCTAGCTTGCTGCAAATTCCTTTGGGCAATAGGAAGCATCCCATAGTATAAGTAGGGATAGCTTGGATGACTGCTTTGATGAGGACTCCCTGACCAACAATGGAAAGAAATTTTCCTTCCATAAGTTGAGTTTCTTTCTGACTCTATGAATAAGATTTGAAAAAACAACATTTTAAGATCTGCTTATGTAAGTAGGGAATCCAAGGTATTTGTTTATATAGTCAACTTCCCTGATTTGAAGAGTATATTGCACTATCTCTTTGTGTGGGGTCCTTGTATTTTTGCTAAATGCTAGTTCAGATTTGTCAAAGTTTAGGAATTGTCCATATTTTTCTTGGTATATTCCTCTTTATTAGCCCTGAAAAAGACAAGACTATCATCAACATAAAATAGGTGAAAGATTGCTAGAGCATTTCTGGCTAATCTAATGTCATGTATCTCATTATGGTCTTGAGCCTTTATAAGTAAACCCAAAAAAACCTCAGCACACAGGATGAACGAATAGGGGGACAAAAGGTCACCTTGTCTGATACCCCTTTGAGTAGTAAAATAAGGGAGAGCAGAACCGTTCAAAAGAATAGAAAAGGACACAATAGTAATACAATTCATAATCAACTTAGTCCAATTATTAGAAAAGTCTCATCACATTTTTAATAAAAATCCATTCAAGGCGGTCAAAACCCTTAGACATATCAAGCTTTAGCCCAACACCCCCTTTTAAGATTTTTCATATAGTGGAAATTTTCAAAGGAAATAATAGCATTGTCAGTGATGATTCTATTAGCAATAAAAGCACTTTGTAAAGGACCCACTATAGAGGGAAGAATGCTTATCAACCTGTTAGCCAAAGACTTAGCAACAATTTTATAAATGACGTTACAGAGAGCAATAGGACGAAAATCACCTAGATTTTTAGGATGCTCTATTTTAGGAATAAGGTAGATAAAATTATTATTAATACCAGTAAGGTCAACTCCATCATTTAGAATCTCAGGAACCTGAACAATAACATCTTTCTTGACAATCTCCCAGTATTTTTGATAGAAAAAGGCTGGGAGGCCATCTGGTTCAGGGGCTACATTAGATTTCATATCCATGATGACTTTAGTAATCTCATTATCAAAGAACTTTTGATCAAGCATGAGGTTCATCTCTGTGTGACTCTCCCTTGAACCACATTGGTTGCCTCCTCCAGATTCACATGATTGCTTGTGGAGAAGAGGTTCTAAAAGCGTGTAGTAAGAATTTTGCCGACTGTGTGTTCGTCGTGGATGCTTCGATTCTATTTCCTTTCTGACGAGAGGATGCTTTGTAATGAAAATATTTGGTGTTCTTGTCTTCATTTTGCAACCAAGCTACCTTAGCTCTTTGGTTCCACCAACTCTCCTCATGTTAGAAATTTTTTGTCAAGTTGATGTTATAGCTCCTTAGTTTTGGCTATAGTTTCTTTAGTCTGGGGTTTAGCTTGTTGTTCCATAAGTTGACCTTGGATGTGATTGATTTTCCTATGAACATTTCCAAAAGTATTTTGACCCCACTTGTAAAGGGAGTCAAAACTCCACTTGATCCTATTGCTGGCAAAATCGGTATTATTCTAACATATGTCTTCAATAATTCTTTGGCAATTGACATCTTTAACCCATATCTGTTTGAAACGCCTAGGCTTGTTTTATATCATATCATTGCAATTATTGACTTTGAAATCCAAAGATATCGACATATGATCAGGTCACTTTACAAATGGGAAAAATTTGGCACCAATTCATGCTTCATGCAAATCTATCAAGTCTAGCTTTGACGTGATGAGGCTCATCTTGGTTATTTGATCAAGTGTAAGGATCACCATCATAACCAAAATCACTCACACCAGCAGATAAAAAGCAGTTTCTAAAATTACAAATAATATTGTCATTATAAGGGTTACCACCATATTTTTCAAGATGAGCCATAATATTGTTGAAATCCCCAAAAATAAGCCAATTAGAATTTCGATTAGAGTTAGCAAGTTGATTAATAAGAGTAAAAGTAAGAAGTTTTTTACCAGCTTTAAGATGCCCATAAATTCTATTGGCCCTTCAAGTGACACTAGGATAACACATAGTAATGAGCATATCAATGTAATTGGTCTTTTTACCTTTGACCTCTATTTGTACATTCTTGTGTTGTATCCTGCTAATGTGGTTTCAATAGCTCTGTAGCTTTAATCATGTAATTTCTTCCTTTTGTTATTGTTGTTAAGTATAACATTCCGTATCTAAGAGCTCTGCTTGAGTATGTACCTTGCACAACACATTATTGCTTTTCTTTACTCCCTATCTACTACTATCTGGTTACTGCTATGCGGTTGATGGCATTTGTCAAGAAAATCTTGAATATCATCATCGTTAAAAAAGATGAATTCTTCTTCTGTTGACACTGTTTCTTGAATTGGTTCTCGATGAGATTACTGTTTATTTTTGTTATTTGTGGTCGGTGAAGAATCATTGCCCGCAGTATGACTGACATTGCCTCCAATTCTCAGTGCAGGTTGCAATTTGTGTTGGTGGCCACGAGGATCATTAGATGATGATGCCCCTTTGGTTCCAATGATGGCATGTTGAGGCCACTCCAATGCAAAATTGGACGATAGAAGAGAAATACGCAGAGAAACCACTATTCTTTTCAAGAAGAAAATGAGAGGAATCTTAGAGCTATCTTTGTTAATAGGAAATGTCCCCACTTTGATTTCTATTGAAAAAATCCATTAATTTACTCTTATCTATTATTGATATATTTACCATTATTAGAAATGCAAAGTAGAAAATATTAAATTAAGAGTATGTTAAATTAAGAGTGATGAATATATTTATTAAATGTGCAACTGAAAAAATATAATTAATATCACCTTAAAAATAGAAAGTATCGATATTTTAGGACTAATTTTTTTACAAATAGGTCAAGTAGTATTATGGATTTAGGGCCCGTTTGATAGACATTAGATAAATAATTATCATATCATGTTTAAATTCAATGTTTAATAAACTAATATAATATGATAAGTTAATCCATAACTCGACCTTATCGTGTCTCTCTTGTTGAAATTTATATTCTGAATATGAGTTAAGTTAGAATCAGTAGGATATGATAAGAATAATAATTTACTAAGTTATTCTTATAAAATATAATTTAAAATATAATAAAATATAAATATAAAAACAATGTAAAAATAAATTATAATCTAAAATATTAATATTTAAATATATAAAAAAATTAATAGATTTTGATATTAAACTTAAAAATGAAATATTAATAATTAATTTAAAAAA
>JBBPBP010000003.1:38320522-38336588 GCA_037974735.1 Cicer chorassanicum | reverse complement strand
TATTAAAAAAATAATAAAATATTTTATATAAATATTTTAAATTATTAAAAATAAGTTAAATAAATTTTAAATATTTTATTTAAACATTTTAAAATTTAAATTTAAATACTTCAATATATAAATAAAATTAATAACAACAATTAAGTATCACGTCATTAATAAGAGTGTCGTACCATAAAAAATAGTGGGACCAAAAAAATCTCAAGAATTAGTTAATATGGGACCAACAATAAAATGTATCATCTTGGTTTTTCTAGAAGAACAATGACAATATTTGTTATCAATTAAAAAATAAAATATAAATTGAATTGTTATAAAATATATCATTTGTGTAAATGTCACCACTTAACTATAAATAAAATTTATCAGTAAGACCTAACTTAACTAACAATGTCGATATTGTTAGGTAGGATACCATGTCTCGGATTCAAATTCGAGATCTCACAATTGTCGGAGAATTTTTTTTTTACCATTTCATATATATATATATATATATCGGAAAAAAATGATAAAATTTTAATTAAACTTACTTTATGTTATTTTTTATGAGTACACTAATCTATTAAATTTTAAAATACAGCCGTATCATGCTATATGTTTTGTGTAAATGTTACCATTTAACAATAATAAAATTTTAATTAAACTTACTTTATGTTATTTTTTATGGATACATATTAAATTTTAAAATACAGTGGTATCATATTATATGTTTTGTGCAATTGTTACCATTTAACAATAATAAAATTTTAATTAAACTTACTTTATGTTATTTTTTATGGTTTACATTCATATATTTTAATTCTTATACAATATAGAACAATCTATTGTAACTAATAAAAGAACAGTCTATGTTAATATATCAACGGAAAAAATTTAATTATTTATCAAACTTTTTATAAGGTCAACTAATATGTTATAATTATAATATATTTAAAAATAATAATAATATGTTACAATATCATTTAAAAAAATGCTTCATGAATTAAAAATTATTTAAAATATATATCAAAATTAATTTTTAAATCAAATCATATATGTAGTGGACAACCTATTATGTGGAGTGCACGGCTCCGATACTTGTACATATAACTTAAGTCACATTCATGGTTAATGTGCAAAGCATGGAAGATGGTGTTTTGGGTGGATTTCAAATATGAAGATCTACCTTTCTTTTGTTACTATTATGACATTATTGGGCATGGAGAGTTGGGATGTGTTGAAAAGATCACGATCCTGATTGTATTGATTCTCAAAATTTGGGGCCATTATTCAAACTCATGTTAAAAGCAAGAGAATAAAAAATGTGAACCACACCAACATGAGTGGTGAAAAACTCCTATAATAGCAATAAATATCACAAAAAAGGGGAGTTTGAATTGTGACCATTTTTTAATTTTTATTCTTGTACTTAATTTTAATATACTCAAGAATAATCTTTGTAATAAAAGATTGAATAACCAGAATATTTGAATGGGTTAAGATTATAAAGGAAGTATCTAAGTGCAATAGCAAGTGAAGTGCGACCGTGAATACTGAATAACTAAAAGAGAAGGGATAAGAAAATCACATAAGAGAAGTATGTTGGTTCACCAAACTCTGACCACGTCTAATCCTCACCTGTCTTTGCACTTTCTTTCGTGGTCACACTTGATCAATTACAACTTTCACCTTTTAATCCATAAAGGAATTTTTACATCTCTTATTTAACGCAGAGATGATTTTTACAACAACCTTTCAAACCTGAAAGGATTTTTAGAAACATATGAAATCTAACATAAAAATAGACTTGGATTACAAATAATGTGTGTGATAAAAAGTATTTGGAATATAATGATTCTCAACTCTTTGTTTGAGATTTGCTGAAAGCAAGAACTCAGAAAAAAGGATCCACAAATATAGTGAAGAGAGCTTAGAGTTTTCCTTTAGAGAAGAGTTTCAAAACTTGTGCTTAGATGAACAAGTGTAGATAGATTTAAAAATTGAACTCTTTTCTTCATCTTCTAATTGATCTTTGTTTTATAAATAAAGAAAGACTTACAATATTCAGTTTAAACTCAATATAGCTGTTGGACAATGGTGCCAATTGTCAATTGCTTTCTTTGATACAATTTTCTTATTTGCATTTCTGTGCAGAATGTTCTTTTTCAAACCCAAAACGTTCTTTCTTGAGTCTTGAAGGTAATATGGGAACGAATGCTAAATATGTTCATTGGAACAATGATGAGTCAGAAGCATGCACATATGTCATGTCCACAATGTTTTTTGCACTGCAGTTGAGTGCTTTTGTACTTGCTTCCAGCTAATCAATCTAGAAATGAAAAATATAGATCAATCTTCACTATTTGTAATTTTGAAGCTTATTTACCTTTGGATGACCCATGTGCGAATTTTTTCAATCTAAGATATGTATTTAGTGATCCCAAACTGATCCCTTTTGTCTCTTGCCTTTAATAAAAGAACCATAATCAGCAGCTCACGAAGAGAAAAGAAAGAGAAGAGACATAAGATATGGAAATTGACTCAATTAAAAGATCTCATATTTCCACATAACAAATTGTGGGTCCAACCAAACAGGCCGACCATTCTCCATGAGTTTCATAGCATGGAACTGTTCGGGGATTGGGAACCCACGATCAGTTCGAGCTTTGAAGAAGCTTATCAAGGAAAACGACCCAATTTTATTTTCTTGATTGAAACCATATAAAAAAGATTTTGAATTAAGCTCTCTTAGAAATTTTAATGACTATTCTTATGTATTTGTTATCAGTTGTAATGGCGATGGTCGTGAAGGAGCGTTTGGTTTGGCCTGCTTTTGGAATAATTACACCGATATTTATATTTTGTCTTACTCTTTCGACCATATTGACATGCTAATTAAATTGCGGGATGATGATACCTATTTCAATACTTTTCTAGACAAAATGACTTGTTTGTTATAAAAATTAAAGAACACATAGTTGAGTAACAATTTTAAAAATGCAAAGTAAGTAAGAGACACTTGTTCATTTATTATGTTATTAATCGTATAATATGATAAAGTCCTTAAAATAGGTAGCTCATTTAATAGACCATCAAGTGTGACTAGATCGTGATACTTTATCGAACATTAGAACACTATTCTTAAAGTATTTGTAGTCAAAGTATTATTTTTAATTAGGACAACAATAATACACTGAGACTATTATGTGAGTAGACTGATGACCACCTCTCATGGGTTATGGATATGAGATAGCAAGTCGTCACATAAGTTAAATATTAGGAGTAATATTTATACATGATTGACCAACCATGAGAATGCTACATAATTGTTGTGTAAGTATCATTAGCGATTCTCATACGACCATAATGAGTAGTCTTTCGACTTGAAGTCTCTACAATCCCTATATGAGAGTTGTAGGCTTTAAGACCATCAAACGTTGTCTGTAACAGGACAATCACAAATGTGGTTATTGGGTCTGCAATAAACCATGTGGAGGAGTGTGAGTGATGTAGATATGATTCATCCCTCCTACAAAATAAGAGTTACGTCTTGAGCCACTCGATAAAGTGAGGTCGTGGAAATGCATAGTCATGCTAGAATATTTGATATTGGGTCCATTGGTTTTACGCGTCTACTTTGGAATCGAGAAATAAAGAATTGAACATTGCAAGGATGACACATATTGTTGTTGGAACTAAGTTGGTTTTATACTTAGAGTTTTGATGTTAACAAAAGTATTTTATGAGAATAATATATTTGACTTCACAGAGAATCAAAGAAGATTCATGTTTTTGAAGACAATCTAAAATAATATTTGATTCAGATTTATAGTTGAACAAAATCTTTGACAAGTTGAAAAGAAGATATGAATTATTTACAAGAAGATTTGATCAAGATTTATCACAAGAAGATATGAATTATTTACAAGAAGATTTGATCAAGATTTATCTACAAGAAGATATGAATTATTTAAAAGAAGATATGATCAAAAATTGTTTAGAAGAAAAAACACTCACAAGAAGATACATTTATTATTTGCAAAGATATGATTCAGACTTTGAGAAAAGACAAAATACCGAATGAGACTTAGTCATATTCCTACTTGTGAAAGTTCAAGAACCGATCCGACACTATGTTCCCGCCTAGATCAAAGCAAGCAATAGGAAGGAAGTTTCATCTAAAGGATTTGCGAAAGCAATCTTAACAAAATACGAACAGTAATAATTTGAATAATTTACAAACTCAATCTTAACAAAATACGAACAGTATCAATCTGAATAAAATACAAACATAATTAATCTAGAAGAACTGCTTAGATTGGATTCATAAATAAGGAATTGGCTAAAGAACATATTATCAAAAAGCATCTTGTTTAGAATTATTTTTGAATAAGATCATTGTTTACCAAACTAGGAATGAAGATAAAATTTAGAATTAAACAAGGACTAAATTGAAGCCCTAATTTTATCTATAAATAGATACTTAAGGCTGGAGAAGAAGATCATCGAAAAATCATAAAAAAGTAGAAGAATTCAAGCTCAAAATTCCAAATTCATCTTAGAGTTCAAAGAGAGAAACACTTGTTCGAATGAGAAATATTTTCTTAGTGTTCTTCTAAGAGTGTGATAGTCATTGTTATAATCAGCTTGTTAGAAGCAACTACTCAGCGTGTTAGAGTCAAGGTATGTGTGTTCCTCAAAAGGCTGGGGTTGTCAGGCTGTTTGAGAAGATTGGCTTGGAGGGTTAGGTGCTTGGTAATTCAAGTTGTTGAATTAGTGAATTAAATCCTTATGAGTGAAGGGATTGGATGTAGCCAAGTTAGTGGTGAACTAGGATAAATTACTTGTGCCACTTTATTCCTACACTTCGTAGTTTTGTTATTACTTCTACTCCAAGTAAATCATCAAGACTGAATCAGTTTAATCAAATAATGAAAAAGTTATTTACTTAGTCAAACATAATTCAATTCTGCCTTTTCGTGTTTGCACCTTCAATTGTGACTTGCATTCAACTAGACATTTGGACGAAGGGACAATTACTGCACAATAAATAGTGGACGTGATAAATTTTAAGTTGTATCACCGATTTTTCATATGATTTTGGTAGCAATGATGCAATGCTAGATGTCAATCATTGTTTATCAAATTTTATATTATATAAACAATATATAATATTTAATATTATTATCATTTCATTGAGAACTTATAAGGGTCACCACATAGAGCACTAACAACGGAACAAATGATTTAAATTAAATAAGATTTGATTTGATTAGATGTTAATTATATTAAATATGATCTAATACATTAACATATTTATAATTTATTTAGAGTAAAGACCCATTTTGGTCCTTGAGAGACCCAATTTAGTTCTTGAGAAAAATAAAAGCACTTTTTAGTCCTTAAGGAAAATAAGTCGGGCTAAATTAGTCCCCGATAAATTTTGAAAGACCTAAATAAGTCCCTAAAAGAATTAAAAACACATTTTAGTCCTTAAGAAAAATAAACTGTGACAATTTAGTTCTTCGCTCCATTTAGGAAAAAATAAACCCTAGTATTATTTCATCTAGAGAAACCACAAGTCTAAAATAGAAACCCTTTTGATTCCATAGTGGTTTGCGATTTTGAAGGTGTGACTTCCATCGTCTATGTCGTTTGTGTCTGAAGTTGAAGCAATCTTATTCATTCTCACGTTTTTCTTCTTTGCCCTCGCGTTTCTGAAGGTGCGCTATTGTTCTTCCTGCTCGCGTTGTTGGAGGTGCGATTTCATGTACTATTCATGTGATTTTTGCTTTGTTGTTGCTATTTTATGTGAATTTTTTATTTGGCTTTTGCGATTTGTGGATATTTTGTTTATCGTGAACGGGATTTTCAGTTCTTACTTTGTCATGTTGTGGTTTTTTTTGTTATTGTTCTTTGCTATTTTATGTGAATTTCTTATTCAAATTTAAGTAACAAGCACGAATCAGATCAACAAGTTAGAAGAAATTAGCTGGGTAAGAATAAGATCACATATTGGTACCTTTGTTTATATGTTATGTTTTGGATCATTTTGGATATCGTTATGGTTTAATTTGAATATTATTGGCGTTGTTTTTTAAATTATATTATAATTTTGTGCATTTTTTGTTGTAGGGAATAAATTGTTCATTTAATTATTGTCAGCGACTTAATTGTCTATTTTTAATTATTGCAAAGGACTTAATTGTCCTTTTTTTTATAAAATTTACACGTGAGAGAATCAAGTTGATGAGTCATCAGACAAGTTAGGAAAAAAAATCCAATTTTTTAAATGTGGTTCACATAAGGACTAATTTGGCCCATTTTATTTTTCTTAGGACTAAAAAGTGCTTTTATTGGTCTCAATGACTAAGATGGGTATGGACCAAAATGAGTCTTTACTCATTTGTTTAATTGAATTTGATTTGATTAAATAAATGAAAGTTGACAATTAATTTAATTAAATATGATTTAATTTAATTAATAGTTTGTATTTAATTAAAAAAGTTTAATTAAATATAATGATTTAGGACTCATCTATTATAATATATTAAATGAGACCACATCACACAAAAGCTCTTTGTATGCCAAGTAATTCTATTTTTGCCACATCACATAAAATCTGATGTGTCAGCTTCTATCTCACACTCTCTAATCTCCAAAACACATTCTCATTCTCCTAAATTCCTTTGATTTGCCTACTCCAAATCTCATTCATTTATCCACAGTTACTATTTCATAAATTCTCATTAATTTCATCAATAATGTTCATTCATTTATCCACAATTACTATTTCATAAATTCTCTTTAATCTCTCAATTTAATTGACAATGTATACTTAATACCTCTTCAAAGCTCAACAACCCACATGCTATATATTCCCTACTCCAAAAATCGTTTTTCAATTATCTATTCATTTATACTCTGTTCTGCAAATTCATTCTTTGTAATTTTTTGGTTTTACTTTACCGGTTCATTATTTTATATTTTTTTATTTCTTTATCATGTTGAAGGTAGTATTAGAGTTCATAACAACAATTTATAGTTCGGTAAAAAAAAAAAATAATAGTGATTACAATATAATCTATTCCAATATACAACTAGATCTTTGATGCTCTATCTACCAATAGATATCTCAATCACATCTTTTTTTCTTGTACAAGTCCCAATCACATACCATTAAGTGTTTGTTCCCTTTTAAAATTTTATTTTATTTATTTTCCTTATTCCAGGAGATGAGTTTTGTCTTGATCATGGATAATGTATCCCTTAATTCTTCTTCACCGATATATTATAATATTAATTCAAATTTATCTTCTTTATCATTTGTTTGCCACAATTTACATGAACTATTTTGAAGCAACACAACTGATGAATGAAACATTTTGTTGCCTATTTGTAATCACTGCAAAATGGCTGAATGTAACCCAAATTATTTTCATAATGTATAATAACATCATAACATATAATAACCCCAATATTTATTTAAAAAGGTGACATAAAATCAATTCCAAGATTAGTATCGTATAATAACATCTTAATCTGGACATCGTTATCTATGATATAGATTTCTAGGATATCATGCGTATTTACTTCCTTTGTTTCCTAATGTGTTTGATTCATATCATTCAAATTCCCATACTTATAAACAACACTCAAGATTCCTCCTAAATAAGTATTTCCATATTTTTCAACAAATTTAAATTCTTTGTTACATTAAAAAATAGTGAAATGAAATTTTGAAACAATTCATTTGACAACACAACTATTTCTAATGTCTTTTAAAAAAAATCTAATAATGAAAACTTTAGATTTTTTTGTAATTTCACATCTCATACCTTAACCAAGGTTCGAATTTGCAAAAAGATTCATGTTTACAAGTCTTATACCATTAGACTACTAAATTTCTACTCTTCATCAAAAAATTAGTATTACGACTCTACAAATGCTTGGGTTATCAAAACAAGTTTAAAGCTCACTGAAACATGCTACTACATATTCGAGAACGAGGCTATAGGGACGTTTAATATATTGGAGTGCTGATTCGAATTCTCAATAAATCACTTTTCTACATTCAGTGGGTCTTTTTGTCACTAAGTATCGATCAAAAAAGCCTTCATATTTTGTTTGTTATATGTACTACAAAAACACAATTTTTATATTTCAAAAACAAATTTTTATTCTCTTGCATAAATGATAATGCACATTTTCCTCTAATGAAACAAATATTAATTCTAAAATTCTATTAACTTATTTACACACATAATAATTAATTACATATTACCCGCACAAGGCGCGGGTTAGCATCTAGTTCTCTATAAATAGGAGTCTTAGGGTTTTAGTGGTGATTCTCTATAAATAGAAGAAGAGTACACTCCCCAAGTAATCTTAATTACCACAACCATCGTAGAATGGCTAGCACCACGTTCCATTTTGGACTTGCGTAGACTATATAAAGATGCCAATAATTTTTGTGTTGCAGATCAAAGTTAAAGCACACTTCAAGATAGATATCTTGCGTTAAAGCTAAATAATGCTTCAAGAGGTAATCCTAAGATACTCATAGGTGTTTAACTTGATGTTTGATTTGTGATTAATGGTTTAATCAAAAACCGCTCATTGGGATTGTTCCTCTAAGAGGATTAAATTTTTAAAATTCCTCCTAAATTCCCAACACTAACTTCTAATGACAAAAGGTAGTTAATAATTTAACTTAGTAATAATTCAGTTTGCATGCGCTAATATGTTGTAGTATGATGTAGCAATCCTAGGACCAAATTGACCTTAAAGGTTTTCCAATTCAGTCATCATGATAATTAGTGAGTTATTACCATTCTTGGATTCACACACTACACATGATATCATGCTACACTTTATTTTGGAAAACCAGCTTCCATATGGACATAAATGTTATTCCTAACTTTAACATTAATATCTTTTCTAAGCATATTAACTTAATCGATAGTAAATCAAACACTTTACATCTTTATCCTTTTTCAAGCTCAAAAGACTAGCAATAGAACCTAAGCGATCAATTTATGTTTTAAAGATTGGATTAAAAACAACTTGTATAAGAGGAAGTTAAAATGCAAACTTCATTAATACCTCATTAATCCTTAACTACAAAGAGTTTTAACTCATATTGAGCTAATACAACAAAAAGTAAAAATGGTAACACTAAATAGTTCATTACAACATAATTCATTGTAGGAAATGAAGGTTAGAAAGAGGAAATACGAGATACAATATTGTTGGAAGCAAGAACAACTAACGTCAGCAGTAGTACAACCTCCCTTAAGCTCCAAATCTTCAAGAATTAATGTGAATTTCTCTAAAATGATTTGCTAATGAAAGATGATGATGGATTGTAGTGAGAGACAATGGAATATTAGAATTAGGGTTGGTGGAGACGTTAAAAATTAGGTTAACCATCTTTGTCTTGCTTTTCAAACTTTTGTCCTTATATAGGGCAACTCTAATACATTATGTTTCTTCTTTTTGGGTATTTTTTCCCTTTTTCCAATAAATATTTCTTTCGCCCAATTACCAAAAAGCAAATACATGTGATACCCTAAATCTCAAAATAATTTACTTAACATTTATATTTATTAAGCCATTTATCACTATCAAAATTGTGGATTTTCAAAAAGTTTTGAGAAAATGATGTCACAATTCATATATACAACTCACAGGTAATTATTTGAAAAATTCATAATAATAAAATTTGGCTTATTGCCTAACATTTGAGAACTACAAATGTTTCACATATTTAATTTCAAGTACAACAATGAAATATAGTATATTTATCTCAACCCGTCAACTATCAGAGTGGACAACGTCGCAAAATAAAAGACAAACAAAAAAAAAAAAGTCTTTTGAGAAAGCTTACAACATGTAATAATTGTGCTCTCGCAAGCGCCAAATACAAGCAACGAGGGGTGAGCATCGAAATCATATAATAGTATAAGATAACTGAGAATAACATGCAAGTAATCAAATTAGCATATATCACATCATAAAATAGCATTCAAAATATCCAAGAACATAATATTAAAGTGATGGGGAATAAACACAGAAACACAATAACAAGTAATACGCAGCGGATATAAAATTCCCCCAACTTGCAAGAACCCGTGAGGAGCAACAATAAATATATGGCAGCAAATTAATCAAAATAAAAGAGCGTAAAGAACACCGATATTTTAACGTGGAAACCCCTCAATGAAAGGGTAAAAACCACGGGTCGTCCAGACCAAAGAAATAGCTCCACTATAATCAAATAAGGGTACAAGAGAGTCTCAAAAAAAGATGCACCAAGTGTGCCTACAACCAGCCAAAATAACAAAGCACTAAAGCTTACAAATGAAAAGCAAGAAGAAGTGAAACAACCAAAAACCTGCTTCTGTGCGAGCTCGATTCCTCCCACTCCAGAAGTCGTTTCGCCGATCCGACCGTTGAAAACGAAGCCCTGAATGTTGCTAACCTACTGTCCAAATTGCAGCCCGATCCAATGGTTAACGAATGCACAATCGATGTTTTTCTGAGACTGATTTAACAAATTCGGGAATAGGGTTTACTTTTCTCTTTTCTCTTTTGGTGGCTGCCTTTTCTCTCAAAATAGTCTCTCTCTTCTAACCCTAACTAGACCACTCTCCACTTAAATAAGTGAGACACATGGACTACAATATTTGGGCTTTTCTCCACATAGGAAGGGAGCCCAATACCCAACACATCTCCGCCTCACAACTATGTGGAGATAATCGCCAAACCGGCGATATCACAACAAGTTTCAAACTTCCCTCTTGGTAATGCTTTAGTCATCATATCAGAACCATTATAATCAGTATGAACTTTAGCCAACTCCAACAACTTAGCTTCCAAAACATCACGTATCCAATGATACCTCACATCAATGTGTTTGGATCTGCTATGAAACGTCGAATTCTTACCAAGATGAATAGCACTTTGACTATCGACAGATAATACATATTTATCCTGAATAAACCCAAGCTCCTGCAAGAATTTCTTCAACCAAATCAACTCTTTGCATGCTTCGGTAATGGCAATGAACTCTGCCTCAGTTGTAGACAATGCTACACATTTCTGTAATCTCGACTGCCAAGCCACAGCTCCATCTGCAAATTTAATCATGTAGCCTGAAGTTGACTTTCTTGAGTCAATATCTCCAGCCATATCTGAGTCGGAGTACCCCACCAAAATAGGTTTGTCACCTCAAAAACAAAGCCTCATACATGTAGTACCACGAAGATACTTCAAAATCCATTTTACAGCATTCCAATGCTCTCTACCTGGATTTGACAAAAATCTACTGACTGTACCAACAGCATGCGCAATATCTGGTCTTGTACACACCATTGCATACATCAAACTACCCACAACAGAAGAATAAGGAACTCGTTCCATGTATCTTTTGTCATCTTCACTAGAAGGACTTTGTTTAGAACTCAACTTAAAATGAGCAGCAAGAGGAGTACTTACAGCCTTAGAGTTTTCCATTTGAAACTTTTGCAACACTATCTCAATATAGTGTTCTTGTGACATCCAAAGTTTCTTCTCCTTTCTGTCACGCATGATTCTTATGCCAAGAATCTGTTTAGCTGCTCCCATGTCTTTCATGGCAAATGACTCGCCCAACTGCTTCTTTAACCTGTCAATCTTGGAAATATTTTTCCCAACAATAAGTATGTCATCAACATATAATAACAGGATAATGAAATCATCGTTAGAAAATTTTCTAACAAATACACAATGGTCAGAAGTAGTCTTCATGTATCCTTGGTCACACATAACAGACTCAAACTTTTTGTACCACTGCCTTGGAGCTTGCTTCAAACCGTATAGACTCTTTCTTAGTCTACACACGTAGTCTTCCTTGCCTTCAACAAGAAAACCATCAGGTTGCTTCATGTAAATCTCTTCCTCCAAATCACCATGAATGAAAGCCGTTTTTACATCCATTTGCTCAACCTCTAAGTCAAGGGTAGCTGCCAAACTCAACAAGGTTCTAATTGATGACATTTTTACCACAGGTGAGAAAATCTCATTAAAATCAACACCATTTCTTTGACGGAAACCTTTCACCACTAATCTGGCTTTATACCTCGGAGACTTTGAGTTACTCTCAAGTTTCACTCTATAGATCCACCTGCTTTCCAAAGCCCTTTTGCCTTTTGGCAACTTCACCAAATCATAACTGTGATTATCATGCAAGGATTTCATCTCATCATGCATTGCATCCAACCACTTTTGACTTTCTTCACTCTCCATGGCCTCTCGAAAACACTCAGGTTCCCCTTCATCAGTCAAATTCACATACTCATCAGAAACATACCTTGTAGATGGTTGTCTCTGCCTCTTAGACCTCCTGAGTTGGGTTAGAGATGATTCAGAAGCATCATTAAGATTCTCATCGTGTGACAACTCATGATCTTCACTAGTTGGAATATTTACCTCATCTCCAAGTCGATGATCATCAACACAATCATGTGGCTCATCATTCTGATCATTACCATCAGTAGTATCCAAATCAGGAACAGGTGACTGAAGTGGATCACCATCAGATAAGACGTTATCTCTCTCAGGTGTAGGCTTCTCCACCTTATCAATGTCTTCAATAGTTTGGTCTTCCATGAACACTACATCACAACTTCTAATGACCTTTTTGTTTATAGGATCGTATAACTTGTAGCCAAATTCATCTTCACCATAACCAAGGAAGATACATTGCCTTGACTCTGCATCCAACTTGGATCTTTCATCCTTCGGAACATGCACAAAAGCCTTGCAACCAAAGACTCTCAAGTGATCATACTTGACATTCTTCCCAAACCATACCTTGTTTGGTACCTCACTATTCAAAGCGATAGTAGGAGTAAGATTAATAACATGCACCGCCGTGTACAGTGCCTCACCCCAATAATGTTTAGGCAACTTAGCTTTAGAGAGCATACACCTCACTCTCTCAACAAATGTCCGATTCATCCTCTCTGCTAAACCATTCAGCTGAGGAGTTTTAGGAGGAGTCTTTTCATGTGCTATACCCTGCTGTTTGCAATAGACATCAAAGGGTCCACAATACTCACCACCGTTGTCAGTACGAACACGTCTCAGCTTCTTGCCTGTCTGCCTTTCAACCAAAGCATGAAATTGTTTGAATTTCTCCAACACTTGGTCTTTTGTCTTCAGAACATAAACCCATATTTTCCTGGAACAGTCATCAATAAAAGTAACAAAATAAAGTGCACCACTAAAAGATTTTACCTTTAAAGGGCCACAGACGTCAGAATGCACCAACTGAAGCAACTCTGACTTTCTAGAGGGATGATGCCTTTTGAAGGATACTCTAGTTTGTTTACCAATTATGCAGTGAGAACATTTCTCCAAATCTACATTTTTCAATCCTGGAAGCACATCATTTCTAGCTAAACAATTTAACCCCTTTTCACTGATATGGCTAAGCCTTCGGTGCCACAAAG
This sequence comes from Cicer chorassanicum, assembly GCA_037974735.1. Classification (NCBI taxonomy): domain Eukaryota; kingdom Viridiplantae; phylum Streptophyta; class Magnoliopsida; order Fabales; family Fabaceae; genus Cicer; species Cicer chorassanicum. Next base: position 38,323,113 of record JBBPBP010000003.1, on the reverse strand, counting down.
ATGATTCCATATCCACGGCATTCACACTGTCTTTTGCAACTAAAGCTTTTGTCCAATACAATTTACTAATTTTCTCCCCTCTAGCCACAACCAAGTTACCTTTACTGAGTTTCCACTTTCCAGAAGCAAAATGATTATCAAAACCACTTTCATCAAGCATATGCACGGAGATCAAATTGAAGCGAACATCTGGAGCATATTTGACTCCTTTAAGCAACAATTGCATTCCCATGTTGGTTTGCAAGCATACATCACCAACACCAATTACCTTAGATACATCATCATTACCCATCTTCAAAACTCCAAAATCACCTGAAGTATAAGATGTGAAGAACTCCTTCATCGGTGTAACATGTAGTGTAGCACCACTATCAATTATCCACATGCTCTCATCAGATACAAGATTAATTGACTCATAGTCACGGAGAATAACAAGATCATCACTAGTAGCAGTAGTAACACGGTCATCATCACGACCCCTTTGTTTCTGCTTACCTTTCTTGCCTTTGTTCTCCTTTTTCCACAGAAAACAATTCTTCTGTATGTGCCTTGTTTTATGACAAAAATGACACTCCATATTTTTGTATCTAGACTTGGACTTGCTTCTGCTGTTTTCTCTACCACCCTTCGGTTCTTTTTTCTGACTTCTCCCCCTATTTTCAGTGACAAGAACTTCATATTGAGATGAAGAACCTTGTGTCTTCCTTCTCATCTCCTCATTCAAAACACCACCCTTAGCCGTTTCCAAAGAAACAACGCCATTAGGAGCTGAACTCGTTATAGAAACCCGAAATGTCTCCCAAGACTCTGGTAAAGATAACAGTAAAAATAGTCCCAATAGCTCATCATCAAACTTGATACCCATTCCAGACATTTGATCAAGGAGCCCCTGAAATTCACTCAAGTGGTCCGAAATAGACGTTCCCTCCTTATACTTCAAACTTATGAAACTATTCAGTAAGAATAATTTATTATTCCCTGATTTAGAGGCAAACAAAGTCTCTATCTTATTCCACATAGTTTTTGCATTTGTCTCATTAGCAATATGATTATAAACATTATCTTCTACATATTGCCTAACAAAACCACATACCTGTTGATGTTCAAATTCCCAGTCTTCCTTAGATTTAGTATCCGGCTTTTTAGAACCAAAAATAGGAAGATGCATGTTCTTCACAAATAACAAATCTTTCATCTTGCCCTTCCACAAATGGTAGTTAGTACCATTCAAGCATACCATCTTTATATTCATATTCATATTTGCCTCCATCCTTCAAGCAAGTCAAATAACCCTTTAACCAAGAGCTCTGATGCCACTCTGATGGGGAATAAACACAGAAACACAATAACAAGTAATACGCAGCGGATATAAAATTCCCCCAACTTGCAAGAACCCGTGAGGAGCAACAATAAATATATGGCAGCAAATTAATCAAAATAAAAGAGCGTAAAGAACACCGATATTTTAACGTGGAAAACCCCTCAATGAAAGGGTAAAAACCACGGGTCGTCCAGACCAAAGAAATAGCTCCACTATAATCAAATAAGGGTACAAGAGAGTCTCAAAAAAAGATGCACCAAGTGTGCCTACAACCAGCCAAAATAACAAAGCACTAAAGCTTACAAATGAAAAGCAAGAAGAAGTGAAACAACCAAAAACCTGCTGCTGTGCGAGCTCGTTTCCTCCCACTCCAGAAGTCGTTTCGCCGATCCGACCGTTGAAAACGAAGTCCTGAATGTTGCGAACCTACTGTCCAAATTTCAGCCCGATCCAACGGTTAAGGAATGCGCAATCGATGTTTTTCTGAGACTGGTTTTACAAATTCGGGAATAGGGTTTACTTTTCTCTTTTCTCTTTTGGTGGCTGCCTTTTCTCTCAAAATAGTCTCTCTCTTCTAACCCTAACTAGACCACTCTCCACTTAAATAAGTGAGACACATGGACTACAATATTTGGGCTTTTCTCCACATAGGAAGGGAGCCCAATACCCAACACAAAGGTTAATCCAAATCAATCCCAATAAAACAATTACAAAGATGCAATGCTATGCATGTCCTATACTCTATACTTCTTCATCATTTGGTACCATTATACTCTGAAGTACTTGGTTAGGAAGCTTGATACTATGTCACCGCATGAGTGGACAGATAATTCATGAATGACCATGTCCTCATAGATCCAATCAACTCAACTCGAGACACATATACGCGAAAATCGAGGTACTCATGTGTTGCACAATAACTTTTGGCCTTAGGAAATAACCCACTAATCCACTCAGGAATTCTCCATCAGAGATACCCCTAAAGTTTATCAGTCTTACCTTAGGATTCTATCGTAGCCCTCTACGATCACACTCATTCAGTTATACTTCCCTAAAATCACCGGATTTGTTAGACCCTACCTATATGATGACAAGATGATCTTCACTTCAAAGACCCCCAACATCAAAGTCATATTAATTTGATGATCCCAATTCAAAAACTCGTAGTATGAATTCCACAATATTCACCAAAATTCACATATATATATATATATATATATATATATATATATATTAGTCATTCCAAACTATTCATCAAAAGTTACATCTA
>JBBPBP010000003.1:38305265-38319984 GCA_037974735.1 Cicer chorassanicum | reverse complement strand
TTGAAACCAAACAGAATCATTAAAGCTGTATAAATATAGTGTATATAAAATTTTGATTTTTAAATAGATAAAAATATATCTCATGTAATCTAACTAATAATATTAATTTACTACTTAATTAATGAATACTATACACAATTTTAAATTGTAATTAAAATAAACTAAAACCTTGGGATGTAAAATAAAATTAGACTCTTTTGATATAAGAAAAAATTATAATCACAATGCATATAAATAAAATATTAACATAAAATAGGAAAATATATGCTATGGTTATTATAGATGGTTCATGTTTTATTTTTATTTTTATTTTGTAACATACTTTATGCTATTCAACATGACCGGAATGACTAATTGATATTCCTTTTGTCACATTAATTTTGTTAGCACTCATTTAGGTTCAATTTAACAATTGTTTCGGGAAAAGTAATTCAAAATAACAACTGTTTTATACAAAAAAAAAAAAAAAGTTGTGAGTTGGCACACACAAAAAAAATTAAAAGAGAATGAGAGAATAAAAATCATATACGATGAAGACAAAGATATAGTCCTAAAACAACATTTAGACTACAAGAAACAAACGAGATTTTTTTCGCAAGGGCAACAAAAGCAGCCAAACCTAATAATATGTTTATATAATTTGTAGGCTTGCTAGTAGACCATCCATATATGTACCTATTACTTCTAAGGGGTTTTTACTCTGCATCCCCACACTTAAACCTCTCACCTCCCCAATCAACGTAAAAATACAATATTATCCTTTTAATCACCTATAAAACCTTCAATTTTTTTACCTTCTCATTTTTTCACTCCAAATTTCGAAAGTTTAGAAAAAATAAATTAACCTTCGAAACTCTCCAAACATTCAAAATAAAAATTAAGTGCATCTATGATAATCTCTAGTCGGTCAAAGCCTTAAAGACAAAGGAAATACAAGTCAATGATTGTCCCTCTAAAGACAGAAAAAGAGCGCTACAATGATTATCTGGCTTTGACCAAAAACCCTTTTTGATCCTCTGACTCAAAGATCAAAAGAAGAAAGCTCTAAGTGAAGCATCTAATAAAGTCTATGTTTTGGTACAAGTTAGATCTTCTGATGAACAAAGAAAAGAGAATCTACTAAACAAGTTCATAGTGACTTTGAAGAATCTGTTAAGCTTTGTCTGACTATGATAAACGAGCTCTCAACGCGCCTCTAATGAATCCGTCAATACAAACTCGCTTTGATAATCCTACGTTTGTTGATTCTAGTAAGTCAATTGATTGTTTGATCAACATATTAAGTCAACACTATGATAAAGTCAACACTCTGATAAAAAATGTACGCTCCAACATCCTCTGCTCATTATAGTAGACTTATCCTCTGACTAAAAAAGCGCATGACATCTTCTAATAGTAACATCCTATGATATTTGTCTTAATGGAAATACACTACAATTAATTATGACGATATATATGGATATGTCTTAAAGGTTGATTTGCCTTAAATACTGATTAAAAATCTCCAACGGTAACATTCTCAACAGATACATTTCTCACTATTTAAATCAAAACCGATCAATATGAAAATACAATCAAGAGAATGAAAAAGGCAATGTGTTAAGAAGAAACTATGTAAAAGCCTAGAACACATCAAAAGAAAAGAATAAATGGAAAATCCTTTTAGTAGAGAGTTACTAGAATTGATGTAAATCAGTCAAAATATTTTAAACACTTGAATTGATATAGGACTTAAAATGTAATATCCTCTCAATGAGAGTTAGAATCCTAGATACAGACTTTGTGTCAGTTCTGGCACAAACTAGAACTGATATAAAACAACCCGATAATAGCAACAACTCTTTCGTCCATAAAAGGTACCTAAATAGGTATAACAATACTTATCAACCTCAACGACAGGCTAATAAAAACAGACAAACAAACAAACATAGAAACAACTTATAACTAAGCAACTGAAATTAAAAAAATACAAGACAAGTTAATCAACATTGCCCTGACAATGCTATAGCATACTGCATCAATTCAAGCTTTGGTAGAGTTTGAGAGGTCTTTGGTCCTGACCTTTTTCTTTGGTGGCTCGGGGGTTGGAGTTGCTTCTTTGTCCTCTTGGTTATTTCTCTAGTCTTCTTCATTTTCAGCATTTTCATTATTGGACTTGTTAAGATCCAAAGTTTGTCTTGTACTTCTCTTTTGGTAGAAAAACTTTGGAATCTTTCTTGTTGCAGCTTCTAGTCGTGGATATCATAGTTCACAATCAGAGTGCACAAGAATATGTTCTGTTGGTTTTCTATTGCCTCTTGCATAGGTTAAAAGGCAGCTCTTTAGTAGGCTCACGTGTTGCCTCCCTTGGTAGCACTATGACCTCCAAACCTAGTTCCTTTTCAACTTCTGTGGGCTCACCATCTTAAACCTACATCTTCTCCTTTCCTTTTTTTACTTTTCTTCTTCTTTAGCTTTTCCTTTCCACTCTTCCTCTTTTTCATGGGATTGGTCTTGGATGCATTAGCGGTATCATTTGTTGCATCTTGTTGAGATGTTGCAGCTTTGCTTGATGTTGCAACCTTGCCATCTTCAATCAGTATTTTAGGATGGAAAACTAGGAATTCATTCATGTGAATCCCAAAGTGGTGCCATCCATCTCCAAAGCCTTGCATAAACTTCCAAAATGCGATATTCTTCTCTTCAAATTTATGAAACTCTTCTCTGGTGATGAAATCTCCTTTAGGGGTGGTTTGAGCAAGTTGCGTAGGTGCTACAACATCAAGTTGCATTTGTTCTTCTTTAACAACAACACTGCTTTGAGTAAAAATATATATTGGCGAGTCATCCACCACTCCTTTATTCACCGAAACTTTTGTCGTCCAACTAAGGTAACAAACCATTCTTTTGACATAAATTTGTGATTAAGTAGGGGAAAAATAGACATTCCTTTTCAACAAAAAACACATTTCAAAATCTCATGTTGGATCAAGAACCCAACATTAATCATCTTGTTCTGCATGATACAATGCAACAACACCAATCTTTCTTTATTCATAATCTCCATATGAGTTGCATGCATAATGAAGAAACGAATAATTCAATATCAGAGCTTGGCCTGAAGCTTCAAAGCTCTACTTGAACACTTGTAAGTGTTTACCCCTTCTCAAAAGTCCATTTTGTGCCCTCAACTATGAGGGACTTCAACATCTCATCAGGCTCCATTTTTGTCTTTTTCTTCACCAGCTTGAAATAGTCATCCTTCAATAGGCCTGAAATTTTCTATCAACCCTAAGTAAAAGTTGATTGAAGAAGAATAAAAGGAGACCTGAATGTTCCTAGCCACAATAGTGGTATGAGTAGCAAACAAAATTTTGGAATAAAACTCCTTTACAAAGTTCTCACAAAAGGTAATGATGTGTCCTACCAAAACCTTCCAATTGAGCTTGTCAATAATGGCAGTAAGCTCATCAGGCAAACCATAAGGGGAAAATCCTTTGACTAAGAAGCCTTTCTCTGTAAAGAACTCCCTATGCTTGACATATTCTTTATAGTTGTTCATTGTGTTCTCATTCAAAAATTTGGGAGGAGCAGAATTTTGGTACCTAACCTCTTCTTTTGTTTCTCTATCTTGATGGGATTAGCTTTCAGAAATGGAAGGGTAGCATTGCTCACACCTATTTTGAACCCCATTTTGCACAACAAAAGTTTCCAACGAAGTAGGGCTTGAAAACAAGGGGAAATTGAGGAAGCTATTTGAAAGGAAAAAAAAAGGTTTTTAGTGAAGGTGGGGTTGAGGGGAAAATATAGGTGAAAACTTTGATAAAAGGTAAAAGGTACAAGGAAAATCATACTTTTGGAGGTTTGAGATGAAGGTGGAAAGGGGTAAGTGTATGATTATGTAGTGGTGGACTATAAGGAGTGGATGGATGGAAGTGAGGTGGTGGGGTAACAGTCAGAGAATTAAATGGAGAGATATTGGGTGGCAGATCAGGGCCAGAGAAAGTCCATGCATTTCAACTTTAGGCCCCACAAAATCAGTATTGATTCTTATTCCTGCACAACATTAATGATAGCGCATCCTGTAATATCAAAAGTCCAATACCCAACCTAATTTCTTCATTCAAACCCATGATTTCTATGATGCAACTTTCCAGAGCATCATGAAATAATTTCTTGTATTTACACACTATAGAGAAAACAAAACATAAAATTTATCCATTGTGAGCATAAATATTTTCTTTATTTTTAGGTTTCCACCCAAGAGCACTTGGTTTAAGAGTCCTCAACCTGACTAATTAAATCATTAAGGGTCATTCAAGTGAATAATAGGGGATTCTCGAAAATAGCTAATCCTTTGAGAATTCACCTTGAATTCCCTTCTTGGTTTTTTCTTTCAAGTCAACAGCTCTATGTGGGTAAATTTTTTAAATTTCAGAGGGGCCAGACCACCTTGATTTTAATTTTCCAAGAAAAAAGTTTTAATCTAGAGCTAAAAACCAAAACTTTCTCCCCGCATGGAACTCTATTCTTTGAATTTTTGCATCATATCATTTTTTTTTACCTCAGACTTATATAATTATGAATTTTCATAAGAGAAAATTTATGCTCTTCTAACTCATTAAGTTGCAGCATTCTAGATGTTCCAGCTTGGTATAAGTCCAAGTTCAACTTTTTTATAGCCCAATGCATTTTGTATTGAAGTTCTATTGGTAAATGGAAAGCTTTGCCATATACCAATCTACAGGTCGACATCCCTAAAAGAGTCTTATAAGCAATTCCATAAGCCCACAAAGTATCATCCAAATGAAGAGACCAATCCTTCCTCGTTGGGTTCACAACTTTTTGTACGATCCTTTTAATCTCTCTATTTGACACTTCCACTTGTCCACTTGTTTATGGATGATAGGCAATAGAAATTTTTTGTTTCACACCATACTTAGCCAATAGGTTTTCAAATAATTTATTGCAAAAGTGTGGGCCTTCATTACTAATGATCGCTCTAAGTGTACCAAATATAGTGAAAATATTTTTATGATAAATTTGGTAACAACTTTAGTATCATTAGTTGGAAGATATATTGCTTATATCCACTTGGAGACATAATCAAAAACCACTAAAATATAAGAATTATCAAATTATGGGGGAAATGGATCCATAAAGTCAATCTCCCACACATCAAAGAGTTCCACTTCAAGGATACAATGCAATTACATTTCTTACTTGCTTGATATATTACCAATTGTTTGACATTTATCACAAGTTTTTACCATTACATGAGCATATTTGAAGAGAGTTTGCTAGAAATAACCTGATTGAAGTACTTTTGCAACGATTCTTACACCCCCAAAGTGTCCTCCATAAGGATATGCATGACAATGCTTCAAGATATTAGGGATCTCTTCCTCTATAGCACATCTTCTTAGCAGTTGATTTGAACATTTCTTATACAAATAGGGTTTATCCCACTAATTTGCCTTAGCGTTATGAAGAAAACTCTTTTTTTACTAGATCATCTTACCAAGGTGCTACAACATCTTGTTGCATCCCAGCCAGGCTCAACAACTATTCATCAAAAAATGTTTCTTTAATGAGTACTCCATTCATTTCCTCTGTACTTTTAGGTATCCTAGAAAGCTGGTCTGTAATATGATTGTCCACACCTTTCTACAACAGTAGCACCCACCATATGAACCTTGGTTTTACGTCCATTTTTGCAATCAAATACTTAATGGCAACATGGTCTATATAGACAATGACCCTTACACCCATTAAGTATGATATGAATATCAAATGCAAAGACAATATCCAATAGCTCCTTCTCATTGGTGGTGCAGTTTAGCTAAGCATCAATCATGGTCCTGCTAGCATAATAGATAGAATGAAACCTTTTCCCATGCCTTTGACCCAACACTTCCCCCTCAACATAGTCACTTGCATCACACATTACTTCAAATGGTTTCTTCTTCCAATCAGGAGAAATGATGACAAGTGTTGTGATGAGTGCTTTCTTTAAAGTGTCAAAGGTCTTCACGTATTTAGCAATAAACTCAAATGTCACATCATGTTGTAGGAATTTTCAAAGTGGTTATGAAATTTGAGGGAATTCCTTAATGAACCTTCTATAGCACCTAACATGTCCCAATAAGCTTTTCATACCTTTTACAGAAGTAGGATGAGGCAACCTTTCAATGACTTTATTTTTTTCTCTTATCCACTTCCAAACCCTTCTTAGAAATCATATGTCCCAACACAATACCTTCCTTGACATAAAATGGCACTTCTCCCAATTTAGTACCAAATTAGTTTTTTCACATCTTTCCGGCACTTGCTCCAAATTCTGCAAACATTTATGAAATGATTCTCCAAACACAAAAACTTCATTCATAAATATTTCCAGGGATTTCTCAATTAAATCAGAAAAGATGTACATCATTCACCTTTGGAATGTTGTTGGTCCATTATACAATCTAAAAAGGGTCATTGTAAAAGCAAATGTTCCATAAGGGCATGTGAAGGTTGTTTTCTCTTGATCTTCATGTGTTATAGAAATCTTGTTATAACCTGAATAACCATATAGGAAGAAGTAATACTCATGCCCTGCCAATCAATCCAACATTTAATCAATGAAGAGCATAGGGAAATAATCTTTCCTAGTGTCCTTGTTGAGCTTCCTGTAATCCATACAAACCCTCCAACCAGTGACAATTCTAATTGGAATCATTTCATTCTTTTCATTTTGCACTATAGTAACTCCTTCTTTCTTAGGCACACATTTTACAAGGCTAACCCTCACACTATCGGATATTGGATAGATAATCCCTGAATCCAGCCACTTGATGATCTCTTTCTTGACTACTTCTTTCATTACACGATTCAATCTTATTTGGATTTCAATATTATTCTTGGAATTATTCTCCAATATGATTTTATGCATGTAGATAGTTGGACTAATCCCCTTGATGTCTGCCATTTGCCAACCCATTACTTTCTTATGCTTCTTCAATACATATAACAACAACTCTTTGTACAAGCCTTTCAATGATATTTTTTGACTTCCTCATTGTACTTAAAGTCCTTAGTAGGAGAAGAAGACATTGACATACAGGATTTGCACATAGTGAACCTTTGAATGCATTTTGTGAATCTCCTTGTATAATCCATCTTGTTGACCAAAGTTTGCATATGTGACAAATTTAAGATTTTTGAACTTTACAACACTTAAGTTGTTTAGTTCATGTTTTAAGAAGATCTTAAAATATTTCTAAGTGTACAGTGTAAGAAGGTGATCATTTAGGAAGGTGAAGACACAACAAAGGACTAGAGATTGAACTTGTTTTTCCTAAAGAGTTTTTAAATTTTGGGTGTAAAAGGATTTGGGGTTATGAAAGGATAATGGTTTTTGAAAAACACTACAGAGAATAACAGTTTAAACAGGCGAAGGAAAGATAGAAATCTAAACTTTGGTTATAATGAAAGTAATCTAAAATAAAATACCATAAAGAACACATGCGATAAAAATACAAACAAGACAACATGAAGCAGGACAAAGGATCTGTATCATAAAAAAACCACAAGAACAAGAAAAGAATTCTCAAACAAATAGATACACAAAAAAACATGAACACGTAAAAAAGAATAAAACTATTTCCTTGACACCCAAGCACAAGTGATATGACAAACAAGCAAAAATATATCAGACAAAACAAACAAGTACATTAACAAAAAAATAATGAAGTAAATTGTAGAGTACCTGACCTGATGACAAACAAGGATGATTTAGTGAACATGTTTTGATTCTTGTCTTACTAGAGTTTGCCAGAATTTTCTTTCAGATGATCTTCTAACCTAATGCAAAATTAGCTTGGTTCTGACCATTTTTTCTTCTGAAGTAATAGGTGCAGTCCTTTGCGCTTGTGCTTTGGTTTTGTAGATATGAGTTCAGATGATGATTCAAGCACGCTATACGCCATAGACAAAGATCTTTTCCTTGAGCAGATAGAGGAATAACTTTAGACCTTGCAGTCAAAGGATTGCCAAAGCAGCTCTTTTGAGGTTCTAATATATCCATGAGTTTGACTAGATAATGAGATATTTATGCCCATGCTATACAAACTTATCTATTCTTGGTCCTTTACTTGTCGTTTAGTATTCTTCGGAGATAATATTGTTTCATAATCATTGATCATATCAGATGGAGATATTAGACCCATCATAAGAATGAACTTCCAGTTTACTCCAACATTATATTGATGTTGCTTCTTCCGAGACGATTATTATTAGATAATTGATTCTGATTGATCTACCCATTTGAAGAAGGTTAGACTGTATCTTGATTTTAACCAAGGATGTTTGTGTGTATCCTCCAACCGTTGTTTTGATGAAGGACTTCAACTTATCACCATTCAAACTTTAGAATTTGTGTTGTTGAATGAGAGGTTGTAACCATTTCTTCTAATGGATTACCTGCACATTTGAACACACATCATAGATCATTGAAGTTTTAATAAACTTATCCTTGTTTTTTTTAGTTTCATATTGTTGAAATGCATTGAAATGTTTCCGTTGTTTTGCACTAACAATTTTGGTTTTTTACCATTACTTCTTCCTATCATAAGATAAATTTCAGTATTAGCATATTGACTCTTCTCACTAATTAACTCATTTTACTTTATTGAAGCACATAAGTTTTGTCCAGTTTTACATTGAAGAGTTTCAAAAACACAAATAGAAGTTTGATAAGAGATTTAAATAGAATGAAATTAAGAGAATTTTTAGAATGTATTTAAGTAGATCATTAACGTAAAAAAAGAGTTTCTATCTTTTGTTGAAAACAAATCACATGATAAAATATTTTATTAGATAATCTAAATCTAAGATGATATCTCTCATTTAGATATGAATTTGAGATTTTTATCCTGTTCAACGAACACAGTTAAAATCTTTTTCATTTATGCTCTTCTCTGTAAACATACATTTATCTCAATACAAATATTATGTTTTACTACTCAAAATGTCATTGAAGAGTGATTATACAAAACGTCACCAAGAAAAACTTTTTCAAGAAATGTTTTTTTTAAAGAGATGAACTTGTCATTTGAGAAATAGATGGTTAGCTAATGCATTTTACCTATTGTTAGACAGCAAATTCAATCTTCAATAATTAATTTTTGTGAATCCATGTTTTGGAAGAAATTTAAAAATTAAATTCCAAAAGAAGTTGAAAATAGGATTGAACCAAAAACATACACTAATTCAAACCATTTCACTAGTATTTCCAGCAGTTAAGAATCGTTACTCTGACATGGTAAAGTTCTCAATCAAGAGACCGAGTTCTGATCCCAAGTGAAGGTGTTAAAAAACACAAGAAATGAGGGTTTGAATTGTATTTTGTCATTTCTGAAAATTATTTGAGTTGCTTAAACAAAAAGATATGTTCTTTATCAAATTATTCAACTTATGATTATAAAACAGTTTAAGTAAAATAAACTTGAATCATAAAGAACTTAGATTTAATAACAAAGTGGAGACATAAAAGGGACGCGTGTATTTTTATACTTGTTCATAATAAATTGTTGGTACATCTAGTCCTCCCCTAACAGAGATATTTTTCCTTGGTACAATAGAGGACTTAATCCACTATTTAAACAACAGTATACAAGTATTATTTACTCTGCCTCTTTAGGCTTTGAGAGTTTATCTTATGCCTCTCTAGGCTGTCACCGTTAGAATTCTTCTCAACTTTCTAACAAGCTGCCATTGAGATTCATAAGTATTCTTACACCTCTTCAGGTACATCTTATGGATGAAAGATTTGTTGCCACTATCGGACTGATTCACATCAGTTCTAGTTTGTGTTTGAATTGACGCAAAGTTTGCTTTTAGTATTCTAACTCTCATTGAGAGAATATTAATGTTTGAATCCTATACTATTTCAAGTTTATCAAACGGCTTGATTAATTTACATCAATTCTAATGACTCTCTACTAAGAGGAATTTTCGTTATTTTCTTTTGATTTATTCTAGGCTTTTAATAGAAATTCTTCTTAACACATTCCATTTTTTGTTCTCTTTAAATTTTCATATTGATCGCTTCCGACTTAAATATTGGGAAATGTATTCGTTGAGGATATTACCATTAGAGATCTTGAATTAGCATTTAAAGCAAATCAGCCTTTACGACATGTCCATATATATCTTCATAATTAATTCGGTGTATGTTTAGTATCTTGATTCAAGAAGGCATATCTCATAGGATGACACTTTCATAGGATGTCATGTATATCTTCAGTTAGAGGATAAGTCCATATTTGATAAGTAGACGAATTTTTCTTCTCTAGGTTTCTAGGTTCAAATGATTAACTTAAGAAGTTGGCTTTTTATTAGAGTGTTGATTAGTCAAAGTGTTGACTTAAAGAGTTGACCATACAATCAACTGGTTTACCGGAATCATCAAATGCAAAATCATCATAGTGAGCTTGTAATATCAGATTCACCAAAGGCGCATTGAGAGCATGTTTAACTGATTCAGACACAATTTTAACAGATTCTTCAAAGCATTGGCTCGATAGAGGCTTCATTCAAAGCTTTCTTCTTTGATCTTGTGTTAGAGGATCAATGAAGGTCTTTACCCTTAGTTAACTTTAGCCATGAGCAGATGATAGTTGTAGCGTTCTTTTCTTTTGTAAATAGATGGTCAATCGTTGGGGTATGTTCCCTTTGACTTTAATGCTTTGACTCGGTTTGTAGATAACTAAATGTTGTTACAAGGCTTCTTACAACTTATATCATGACTCGCTCTATTGGTAGACAGAATTACTTGTTTATTAGGTGATAATATTTTGTGTTAAAAACACTTAGACTATTATCTCTAACTTACTCATAATTTATGATACCTTAAAATAGATAGCCATTAATATAAATATTTATCTTCTAACATAATATGCACACTTAGAAAATAGCTAGGGGATAATTGTTCTTATTGTTTTTGTTATCATCAAAACATTAATCAGAGAATTATGGCTAAAACCACTTTTGCACTAACAAGTTTGATAAGTATTCTCCATCTTTATCAAAATGCTTCTAGCCAATTCATTAGTTTGGACATATTTGAGATGTCTTTTATTCAAAATGTTCAGTAACACAGACAAAGTGACTTCCTAAAATGAATACCTTATAAGCATGTGGAAACTCTATCAAAATACCTTGGCCTTGCATCTTTTGTAGGTAGTTCTAAGAGACATAATTTTGACTTTGTCCAAGACCGTGTTACGAAGAAGCTTAAAGGTTGGAAGGAAAAGTTCTTATTAATAGTGGGAAAGGAAGTTCTCATTCAATTTATTGCTCAATCTATTCCCACTTATATAACGAGTTTCTTCTTTTTACTGGGAAACATGTGTGACCATATTGAGTCCATGATCAAGAAATTTTGGTAGGGCTATGCGCTGAGAGAAAAGAAGAAATTTCATTGGGTTAGTTGGAATACATGTTGTCGATTCTTTATGGCTTTCAATCTTGCTCTTCTTGCTAAACAAGGATGGCACATTTTATCCTACCTTATTTTTGTTCAAAAAATGCTTTAAAGCATGTTATTTTCCTCACATTGACCTACTTCAAGCAAGGAAAGGACACCTTTTAAGCTATATCTAGATGAGCAAACACACAACCATTGAGTTTCTTTAGTGTGGTCATATCTTGTGGGTGGCGACAAGTAACTCCATCAACATCTAGAAATACAACTGGTTGCCTATTTAGAATGGTTATAAAATATGGACTATGCAACATCATCAAACGGACCTAGAATTTGTGTCTTAGTTGATCCACCACGAATTTGGTACTTGGAATACCCAACTACTGAATCATACTTTTCTCCCATTTGAGGCGACTTAGATTCTCCAGATATCACTCCCTACTTCTATTCAAAGCGACCAAAGGGTCCTAATATATGGGGCCTTTATAGTGTTCATAGTGTTGATCATAATACCAAATCTCAAGATGAATCGACATCACCTCAGGTTTCTTTGATTTCTATGGAAACACGAAGATGGAATAAGTTGTGGCCCCTTAGGACAGTTGCGAAACATGTTAGCCTGGTCTGAAAGTCATGGTGGATCAACTAAGACATGGGTGTTCTCTTCATTAAAATGGTGGATCACGTTTGCCCTATGTGAAAATTGGAGGAAGAAGACATTGAGCATATGTTTTGCAGATGCCCTTGGGCACAACAAGTTTCCTTACACTCCCCTTCGAGAGTTAGGTTTGATTCTTTTGTTCCCCCATTTCTTTGTTCTGCTCAAATCTTGTATAATTTATTCTTCCTCTGATATTATTGAACTAATCATTTCTATCATTTATGGTATATGGATTGCTAGAAATAAATTATGCTTTGAAGGAAAGAATACTCATGCAGGTGAAATTGTTTGCAAAGTTTGGAAGATAATGGATGATTATAGAGTCATGTTGAACACCCAACCAAAACGAGACAATAACACTCAAGAGGAATCGCTCATTAGGTCGTATGCTCCGTAGGGTAATGTATACAAGATCAACGTGGATGTTGTGGGCCTGTTTCATGACAAGTAGGGAATTGGCACCGTCATCAGAGATTTAAAAGGGCATTGTCCTTGTTGGTGTCAATTATAAGATTTATGATTTACCATATCCCTTCAATTTGCATTGGACCTTGGTTTTCACAGTATTTTCTTGAAAGGAGATTTTCTGAATTTTATTGAAGTGATTCGTAACTCGAGTCATAATCAATCTTATCTTGGCTCTATAATTGTCATCTGCTGCAATTTATTAGTTGTGTTCTCTAGTTCCCAATTACTCATGTTAAAAAAGTTCAAATATTTTTGCGCACAATTTAGCTAAGTTTGCTTTAGACGCTCCTACTGTTATGTGAATTTAAGAAAGTCCCTCGTAAATTTGGCTGCTTAATGAAGTATCTTTTTTGTAAAAAAAACATTGAGTATAAATTATTGTTATAAATGCATAGTGAAATGTAATATTTTCTTCGTCCCACAATAATTGACATATTTACCAAAATATTGTTCAAAAATAATTAACACTTTCAATTTTTAAGATGATACTATTAATTTTGTCATCTAATTAAGATTACATGCATCACTCTAAATTCAATATTTTTCCCTTTGCATTTATGATACTGATAAAAAATCAATACTTAGTAAGAATAATTTAATAAAATTTTATTCTCTCTTTTATTTATATAAATTTCTAAATTTGTGCGAAATGTCAAAAAAGTTAATTATTGTGAAGTAGTATACACCACATACTCTCTGTCCTACAATCAACGAATCATTTGCCCATGCAACATATATTAGGAAAAATATATAAAGAAAGGGAGATAAGTAATTTTTTTTAAATACCCTTGTATAGTATTGTTGTATTCATCATAAGCATAAAAGCAAACTAAAAAATATTAACTTTTTATAAATAAAAAATAAATAAATAAATATATTAACTTGAGAGCAATGCAAGTTATATTAATTAGAGGATACAATCGGAAAAAATAATTAAATTGTATTAAAAATGAAAATGATCATTCATTTTACAACAATTTTCTTACAAATAACCACTCATTATAATACGGAGAATGTATTAATTTACGGATAAATTTGACAACAACAAACAAATTGGTTACTTATCTTGGAAAAACAAAATAATTATCACTTATCAATTTTTTTAATAATGAATAATTATTATAATAATTGATGGAGCAATTATAATAATAATGAATATAATCATAAATAGTTTTCATGACAAATAAGTTGATACATTATTTAAATTTAACACAAAAATTGAAAATAATACTAAAAGAGCTCTTATAAAATAATTTACAAAATTATCACTGGCTTTTTCCCTAAATACACAACCTCTTTTGAAATTTTCTTGTTTCACTTATATGATTACTTTTAAATTTTCAACTTCCTTAATTATTTTTTTTTACGGAAAAATACTCCAAATTATTTTACATCTTTTTGTAACTATAATAAAAATTAAATTTAAATACCTCTTTAGTCCTTTAATTTATTTTAAAATTTCAATTTAATCTCATGACTTTAAAACCAATCAAGTTGGTTGTTTAACTTATATTTGTTAATGCACGTCGCTTCTTTATGTCAATATGAAAATCACAACATTAATTATCATCTTCATCCTCTAAAAAACCATAAACAACATTAATTATCATCTTCTTCCTCTTAAAAACCATAACATCACCCCTGCTTAGCACCGTTTCCCATGCAGCTCCTTCTCCTCCTCTTTTCTACTCTTTTATTCTTCGTCATTTCTTATCTTCTTCCTCCTTTTTGTTGTCTCCTCTCTTCTCTTCACTCGTCTTTTTCCTTCTCTACTATTATACTCTTATCTATTATCTCTTTTCTCCATTGTAGATATCTCTTAAATCTTGGTATGTAAATAATGTTATGTATGAAATGTGATTTGTATGTTATTTTTCATATTGTAAAATGTGTTTAATATGAAAATGTGAAAATTAAAATAATAGAAGTTTGAGTTTAATTTTTTAAAATTTGTATTAGAAAATGTATATTGTATTAATTGTGCATATTTAAGAACATATAATATTTGTTGATTTTTTTTGGTGATATAATATTTGTTGTATTTATTGTGCAAATTTTTTGAAATTTGAAAATATGTCAGTATATTTATTTTATATTTTTTGAAAATATGTTAATTTATATATTTGAAAATATTTAAATTT